>JAMJFZ010003296.1:3027500-3095000 GCA_026225945.1 Cricetomys ansorgei | reverse complement strand
CTGTATATTAAGCAATCTGCAAGGGCCTGGCACTTTCTGCAAGATGGTCCCAGCGATGAGCCCAGGAATTAAAACAAACAAAGAGCCCTGGGAGTGTGAGGTGCTCCAGGGGGACTTTGGTTTCTGTTTTTTTCTTTCTTTCTTTTTTCTAATTTGAGTAGTAGGGGATGATAACATTTCTCCCGGGGGAATTTTTTCCATCCATCTACCAACAACCCTGCTTTTCTCTCTTCCAGGCTTTCCCTCTACCACACTGGGCATGCCTCAGTCTCAGCTGGACTCCCATCACTAGCTACCCAAGAGAGAAGCCCTGAAGACTCTGCTGCACCTCAGCCTAAGCGCCCAGCTGTCTCGGGGTAGCTGTTTTACAGAACAGCCGGGGTACTGCACCCTACAGCCACTTCAGGCTGAGAAGCCTTCTGTAGGGAGAGACTGAGAGTCCCCAGACCCGTACATCCCTTCCCATGTCTCCTGCACAAACGACCTCACTGCCCAAATACCTTAAAGATCAAAACAAATCCAACTAACACCCTTCTGGTTTGAAAAACAAAGGAAAGAAACAGGGTGCTTAATTAAGGCACACCAGGCCAGGTGTAGGATGGATACCCACGCCCTTTCCCTGCTCGGCCCCACCCTTCCCACCTCTCCAGAGCCAGGCAGGTGGGAGCACATCCACAGAGCATCGGCAGACCAGGGTAACTACAGCTGTCCCCACAGCATTGCCTTCCACTGCTCAGAATGAAGCCTGCTGTCACTGCTGATTTTTTTTTCTTTCCTTTTTTTTTTTTTCTGTTTTCTGAAAGTCAGACCCGAATATCTGACTTTCAAATAATCAAACTTCATTTACAAACTTTTCCCTCCCTGTCTCTTTGATGTCCGGGTCCCAGGTGGTATAGGGGAGCCTCCAGGCACCCCTCCAGCAAGGGGGGCCTGGCCATATTGACTGGTTTGTGTGTGAACATTGGGCTGAAAGACTGTAAAAGCTCCCTTTACCAAAATCAATTCGAAGACTCAAAACAATCTATTGAAGAGTTTTGCAGCTAGCTTTTAAACCACTTATAAAAGACAACACACAGGAAAAATTAACCCCTGCGGCTCTATTAGGAACACTATAATAAATGTACATTTAAAAGATCTATAAACACATATTTATCTGCAAAATGTTCTTGCATAAAACTGTTATTGAAAAGGCTTTCATTTTATCTTCGTGTTATTGTAATTTTATTGAATTGCTTATTCATTCTTTGATATTGTATTTTAATGGTGTTATAAATCTGTTTTATGTCTGATAGGGGCCTCATTGTAAACTGATATAACAGATAATATGGCAATTCACCATAAAAATTCTAAACCAAAAATGCAGATCAGAACGCAAAGAAGCACTTTAATTCATTCTTGGTTTCTTTTCATTTTATTTTTTAATTATTTTTCATGTGCCGGTTGCCATCTGTTGATAAAGGACGGCTGCGTGAAACTCAGTGTACAGCACAATAGCAAGTTTTTTGTATAATTCTATTCATAAAAAATGATAACAGTATAAAAGCATTAAGCGCTTCGAGACTGAGGATCATTAGCAAGTTCATTGTATAAACTGATTTGAATTAGTCACTTTTGGAACAAAATCCTTTTTTTTTTTTTTTTTTTTTTTTTATAAAATATCTTATTTTGGGTAATCTTTAGCACCGTGAATAAAAGAACAAAAAAAAAAAAAAAAAAAAACCCCTCCGCTTTCTCAAATGTCGCCTATTATTTTTATCCCTCGATCAGAAACAATGCGAGGCGATTATGATAAAAGGTGGTGTCAACACGGGAAACAATTATGTCATAATCCAACTACGGCTTAGAAACTTCGAAGGAAGTTGACTCAATAAAAGTATCTTAACTCTCCATCTCCGGATGATAAAAACTCCCCCGTTACCGGGAGGAAAGGATTTGGTGACCCAGGCCCGAGCAAACGCCCCAGCCCGGGAGCAGGCTGCGGCACACCCACGAGAACCCGCAACCGTGCTGCGGCCTGGCGTTAGGGCTCCCCACCTCTAAGGAGTCGCAGCTCCCTCTGCGACGAGAATCACGTCCTCAGGACGCCGGGAGCTGCTCGGCCTGGGTGCATCCACCCGTATCTAAAGTGGGCATCCGGACCTGCGGAAAGGCAAACCTTCCACTCCCCGTAAAATAAAAAGACCCGGAGGGCTCCGGTCAACGCTGGGTCGCCACCTGACAGCGTAGCAGCAGCCACAGAAACAAGCAGGCTCTGCCTGGCGGCTGCCGAGGAAGAGAATGTGAACGTGGCTTCAGAGAAGAATGTTAATAAACAGGGAAGCCTTCTACACTGAAAACACGAACGCTCTTTTCCTCTCCAAGAGTTTTGTCCAGGTTATCACTGTTTCCAGTAAGTAAAGCTTCCATCGGAAATCTGAGAATTAATTTTTACGACGATTAGCATCACGACGTGAGACGTAATTAGAACGCATCATAGAAGTGGAAACCGCAAGCCCTGTCACGAGCGTCTCCAAAGGTCTGGGAACGGAAGCACAGAGATTTGTTTTCCTCCTCAAGGCAGGGGCTCCTTAGGGAGCCCAGACTGGCCTGGAATTCAAGGTCCTCCAGCCTCCACCTTCCTGCATCCCAGGCACCAGGATGATGGACATGTGTCATCACTCCTGGCTTTGAATCAAAAGTTTGCTACCCCAGCTGCCCTAGCCGCTGGGGTGGGGAGGCAGGCTTCGTTACCTCGCTGACATACATGGACTTTGAAGATGTGGCCCCATTGAAGGTAGAGCTCTATCTACCCTTGCATTCCTCTTCTTTGCAAAATCAACAGCTGAAAGAGGGGCAGAAAGACTTTTCCACTAAATCCCCCCTACCCTATGATAGAACTTTATAGCATGGCTCAAAGACCACGGTTGGAAGCTGGAAATGTAAGCTCCGAAGGACAGGCCGTCTCCTGAAACCCCTGCCTGTGGAATAGAGGGTACTCAGACGTATGGAACCAGTCCCTCGGGTGTGCCTGTCTGTAATCCTAGCTCAAGTTCAGGGTCTGCCTAGCATTCCAGTAAGATCCTGGAGAGAAAGAAAGAAAAGAGAAGGGGTGGGGGAAGAGAAGAAAGGAGAAATAAACGGAACATTTTATATGGGTTACTGAGCAGAGTAACGAAACAAATACCTTACAAACTAAGTTCTCACCCAATTTGAGAGTCAAACACAGGGCCCTTCTGGCAGGCAGGTGGTAGGTAAGCCATCTGGACACAAATGCATGTGCCCCACCCCCAAACAAGGCTGGGTTTGCCTTTGCTTCTGAGCTTTCATAAAAATGACTGTCCACCTGTGCGTACGGTTTGCTTTGGACAGTCATATTTCTAAGACCTGTCTGTCTTGTTGAGTGTGGTTCCATTTTTTTGTTTCTTGCTTTTTTTTTTTGTTTTGTTTTGTTTTGGAATGCTTTATACTATCCGTTTTGTGAGCAGAGTCACGAGTTCAAGGCCTGCATGGACAAGAGTGGAAGCTCACAGTCAGCCTCAGCATGGTAGCGAGACTCACCAAGTTAAAAAGAAGGATCAGGATACAGTACGGCTCACGCAAGGTACGACGGTCCAATCCTCAGCAGTGGGGTCCCGCTTTTAAAACAAAAAAATGGATGGGCCAGCCACAAGACATCATTCTGAGATCACACACGAGGTAGATTTGTTCTATGCTCTGAACCCATCTTTGGGGGATGTCTGTAGTGTCCTCATGTGGCGGGAGAGGGCAACATGGTTTCTGACCAGGTCTGCCTTTTATGGTAGAGTTGCCCACTTAGGATGACCGCAGTAACTACTTTACAGCATGTTATAATGAAGCCATGGTCAGATGCAGCTCACGGGCATGTCCTGGGCCACGTCGTCAGAGTCTAAAACATTTCCAACTGCAGGGGCCGGACCTGGGAGAGGGGGCCGGATCTCAGTGGACGAGATTAGGTGACAGATGCAGCGAGGCTCTGGGCTTGGGTGCTCCTGGAACTACCCAGAATACACTCGTCTCTAGGTGCAAGGTGTGATCGAGTCCTAAGCAGTGTGGACTTCCCCTCTGGAAGGGTCACACTGAGATGACCAGCAAGCATAGGGACCAGGCAGGATATCTGGCAGGCAGCCCTCGTAGTAGTCCGTTTTCAAACTCACAGCTGGGCTGGTGTCAATGTACGCTCGTGCACTTTACAATTCATAAAGAGCATAAAGGAGCTGTGACATTGAGATACACGTACAAAATAAAGTATTTTAGAGATCATGCCCCCAGACCTGGGATGCCTGTTTAATTTCTAAGATGACTCAACGAGCCCAAAAGATCATTCCAATGTAGAGACATGGAAGGAAAGGAAAGTGCCCCCAAGGCTGACATGCACCTGACAGTGATGGACAGGTAAAGGGATCTTCAGACAGTTTACGGTTCACACAGAGTGATGTTCTTAACATACAGTCCTGGGTTTGGTTTTGTTTTCGTTTGTTTGTTTGTTTGTTTGTTTTTTCTTTTTTTTTTTTTTTCAAACAGTCTCACTATGCAGCCCAAGTTAGCTTGGAATTGGAGATCCCCCTGCCTCGACCTCCTCCTGACTGCTGAGTTGCAGGTAAGCTCCACTACACTCAGCTCTTAAAGGTGTCTTTAAAAAAACAAACAACAACAACGAGAAAAACCATAAAAACAGTGGTCTAATGCATGTACTAATATACTTCCGGTCCCTCTCACTAATTTGGAGCCTCTAGATTGGCTTGGGACACCACAGAATCCTACCAGTGCAAAAGCCTATACACAAAGAATCATGGGGTCGGGAAAACTCAAGGGTCCATCCCACGGGCAGGCAGCATGGATAAGGCCAAGCAGTAGGCGCTGTGGCCAGCCTCCTCTCCCTGTGACCATGGGCCTGTGGGAACTGACATGCTCTCTTTCTACACTGTGGTGAAGGGAGGGGGCAGGATGGGAGGGCTTTATCTTAGAATGAGTGACTTGTCTCCTGCTGGGCTGCCAAGTCTCTGCCACACCATCAGTGCCAAGCCCAAGAGTCACGCAGTATAGGTCTGCTTTGAGAAATCTGGAAAATACAGGTGGAGGGATGGCCGTGTAGAGGAGATAAACTTTCACGCTGTGATTTATATCTCTCCCCCCCTATTAAAATGCATGCATGTGTGCGCATGTGTATGACCCGTGTATTACACTGACAACCTGATTTCTGTTCAGGCAATATTGAATTGAGAGCATGTGGAAGTTGTTTTAAACACGCCTCCTACTCCTGAATGCTGAGCTAATCCCATGGGGGTGAATGTCCATCCTCAACACCAGATGCCAAAGCCAGTTCTCCTCATCTGCCTGTGGGGTGCCAGGTGCTGTACTGCCACCAGGCCCCCTGGATACTTCTGGGAAGGGTGTGTTTGTGAGCCTCTGCTTCAGTGGCTTGGCGACCTATTTGGTGTCATGGAAGGCCTTAAAAACTAGAAAACAAATGTTAGCACCCAATAAGCTCCCGTAGAGAGGTCTGATTATTAAAAATCAAATGTGTTTCAGACATCAAGACACAAGCTTTGCCAATGGCGTGAAGACCAAAGCATTAGTCCATCAACACACACTTCTTTCTTCTTTCTTTTCACTGTGGTTCCTCTTGTCCATCCTGGGAGGATTCGGCACCAGAGGACTCCTACACAGTTGGTTTATGATGCCCGGGTGACCTTACATCAGCCTGCCCCTTGGTAAGCCCCGAGAAAGGCCCACATACAGATCACAGGAAGCAGCACGAGGCTGCCCTCCGACATGCCAAGACAGAGCCACCGCAGCCTTCAACCCAACGACAGGAGACTCCGTGCAGTCACCTCGTGGTACTGTCACACACCTCGGGAAGGCGTGTTCTCCACACGGTGTCGGAGGCTGCAGCTGTGACTGCGCATCTGGACCTGCTGTTCAAGCACACACACACACACACACACAGCAGGCTGCAGATGCTGCAAAGGTGTCTTCCTGGAGCGTTCCTCACGTGCCCAGCAGGGGCAGCCCCACTGCATTCCACTGGTGACTAACAGGCTGACTCAGTAAGAGGACACCCCCCTCCCGCCCCCCGCAAGGCCTAGAAAACACAAGTCGCCTTACCACTGCATTCGGGTGACGCCCACTCTCTCCCTGTACACATGTCTGCAGCGATCAGGCTCTCGGGTGACCGAGTGCACAGGCCTCCAGTAAGCAGCACGCGGAGTGTGGCCACCGAGAGGGTGGCCAATGGTACTTCCAAAGCATTATAATTATAATTATTATTATTATTACAACTACTATTACAATTTAATTTGGCAGACTTGGGACTTCTCCATAATGAGAAGTCAACTGAGGGGCTGGAGACGTGGGGCTTGCCTGGCACGTGCTCGCAAGGCCTCTCCTTGTCTTCCTGGTGCCACAAAAATAGAGGGCGCAGGGAGGAGAGAAGAAATCAACGCACCTTTTATTTTAAAATGAGAGAGCGAGAGAGAGCGAGAGAGAGAATGAGAATGAAGCTAGGAATGGACGCTAGAGCCTCGTGCATACTAGGAAGAGAAGAACTCTTGACACCCAGCTCCATCTCTGGCTTTTTTTTTTTTTAAATGTTTAATGATTACAGTTTGATTTTTCCAAATGAAATCAATGCAGTAAGTTCTGAAACCAAATCAAAACAGTGAGGCAGGAAGTGCCTGGTACAATACGAGCTCGCCAGCACTGAGGAGAACGAGGCAGGAGCTAGCCTCGGAGAAAGGCCAGCCTGTGTTACATGATAAAACTAGAGAGAGAAAGAAGAGAGAGGCAGGAGGTGGAGGTAGGAGGCGGGGTAGGGGTGGGGGGAGGAAGGAAGACAGGAGCTGAAACACACCATGTCAAATTAGGAAAGCTAATGGTGTGTATTTAAATTGCCTGACTCCTGCGGTAGCAAGCAAGGTGACTAAGGCTTCAAATTCAGACCCAAAGCTTAAGACACTGAGCATTATCGGGACGTAAACTTTACACGTGGCAATTTGGGGGTAAGAAGTCAGAAGAAGTCAAGAGTCCCGAGCTGGGCGGCCCTCCGTCTGGGGCCTATCACCCACTGACCTATGGGCATATGGAAGATTCCCGAAATCTGCCCACACAGCATCCTGGCTAACACCGAGGGGGCCTGTCCTTCCAAGGGATGGGGATGATGTAACTTAGAAAGGCAAGGTACCCTTACAGTATCCAGGCCAAGTCCAGCGGGGAGGTGGGGGGGGGGGGAGACACACTTTAAAATGAAAGAATCTTCTGGGCACAGTGATTCGACGTCAGCCAATGATTTCTCATTTTTCGCAATTCCACGAGTGGTAAGTGAAGGAACCATTTTCATATGAGCAGATTTTTCTCCAAGGAACAGTTAGAAAAATGCTGATGGGGTGTCTCAATACATTTTACTACAATGCCATCAATTACATAAAAACACAATTAAGTCACTCTTTCAAAATCCTTAAATATTATTCAGCCAAAACCCAAAAGGACATTTGCAGCGTCCCATGGTCGTTTTCTGAGAAGCTGCACGCCGGACTGCCAGCCACCTCTGCAGTGCTTGGCAGGCGCTAAACAAAGGCAATATCCAGTTCGGTGGCCAGGCTCCACCAGGCTCCTCAGGTAACGGGATGGAGCGGTCTGCCACGGTCCAGCCCCAGAGGAAGGCTTCCAGCCAGGTGGGATGAGCAGGAAATGTCCACGACAACCTACCCTGGTGTCTTTCCCACTCTGGATCTTTTCCTGTCCACTAAATGAGACCATCTGTGTCGCGGACTAGAAGGCCTGCGTTCCTGTGAACTGAAGACCCATTCGTAGTCACCCGGAGATGTAAACAAACATCAAAACCCCGCAGAAGGCTGAAGTTAATAAGAAGATGCAGATTTCACAGCCTTCTTCCCCGATTCTTAACTGTATGAAGATGTGCTGAGTCTACACTGAGCACCAGGAGGGGGGGTCTCTGCGTGAGACCCTTGACTAAGCTGAGGGTTGGGGGGGGCTTCGGGAGCACCCAAGCGCGGGGTGACGGGAAGGGAATGCAGGCCATCTTTCTGGAGGACAGTTTTGAATGCAACCTTTTATGAACTCAACTAACATTTTCTGCTAACGATTCCGCCTCTGGGATTCTGTCTCACAAAGATGTCTACAGGAGACACTGGCTGCCGTGACGTAATGCAAATGCTTATTGATAGAGTAACTCACACTGGGCCTGGTGGCACATGCCTGTTGTCCCAGCATTCCAGGCGCTGAGGCAAGAGGAGAGTGAATTTCACCATCAGCGTGGACTGTGTAATGAGACCCTGTCTCAGGAAACTCAAACAAACAAACAAAAAGGCTCATTCATGTATCCATTGTGAGTTCCTGAGTCAGCCAGTTGCTAAATAGTGAGACCCTGCCTCAAAATAAATAAATAAATAAATAAATAAATAAATAAATAAATAAATAAATAAATAAATAAATAAATAAATAGCTCGCGCATAGGAGTAATATGCCACCATTAAAAAGTAGGAGACAGCTCTGTGTTGCATATATTATGCATAACGTAATTCAGATGAGATGATGAGCAAGCTCTATATTTCCCATTTTATCATAAAAGCAAATATGCACGGCACAGGTGAAAGATTATCTGTGCGCCTACCTCACAGACTCTGAATTCCACATTTTACTTCGTTTGCTACATCACACACACACACACACACACACACACACACACACACACGGGTCCACCCTTCCCTCCCGTGAATTGCAACTTCCATATGTGTGCCAAAGTAAGCAGTAAGGGAGGATTCTGGGATGCAGATATACAGGAAAGAGGAAGCTACAAAACGGGACATACGTGTGTGTTTACCACTTCGGGACATGAGACGCAAACTGGCAACAGCCATAAGGAACGGGGATTGACAGGAGATTTCTCCATCCATTGTGTGTCCTTGAATTCGTCTGTATTTTCTATCATGTCAGTTACTGCTTTTAAAATTTAAAAAAAAATTAAAATGCATTTAGTTTCACATAAGGGCAACTACTGTCAAAACGGTCCAGGACCTTATATATGCTACAGAGAAACCCTACATGCACACAAGCCTGACATGTGTGTGCATCTACAGCCAGGGATGCCCAGATGCTCTGAGCCACCGCATCGAGGGCGGGCCTGACCTTTGTGACGTAGCCTCACGCGGGCTGGTTATTTGGTTTCCCGGGAAGCTGGGGAAACACTGCATTTGTTGCTGTTCAGTAGATGGGAGCACATGGGCTGCATTAGGAAAGGCAGCTTCAGCAAGCACACTCGGCTCTGCCCTTAAAGTGACGGCATCTTTGCTCCCCTTACTGCAAACAGTTGTGCACGTTCAAAAAAAAAAAAAAAAATCCTTCCAGAATCTCACACAGCCCTGAGCTCTGAGGATGAACATCCTACTACGGAACAGTCAGCACAGGCAGGGAATTACCAGGGGTGATGCCCGGCTAGCTGTATGTCTGACACATACAGAAGAAGGGTAACCTGAAGGTGGTGGCTGGCGTCAGCCGTGGGTCCCCTGCCTTTGCACTCAGACTGTGAGCATAAACTTTGTTTCCTCCTCCTCCTCCTTCTTTTTTCTAATGTAAAAAGAGTCCAAAGCTATTAGAAAAAGATATAATTAAGCCTCTCTATGAATAGTACCATTGGCCAAATACTCAAGGGGGGAAACACACACACACAAAATGAATCCACAGTAGCCTCTGACATGTTAGTAAAATTCCTTCAGGTCAGTAACTCCAGGCCCTAGGTGCGAAACCCACGGGTTGTCCACGCATCCCTGAGAACGGCAGGGAGTTTCCATGTATGTACCAAGCCCTGGGGATCACAGCCCACATTTGGGAGAGAGGGAAGTTCTTACTTCCGTAAGCGCAAAGACGAATTTGGTGGCGAATGAGGAGGGAAAGGGGAATTTGTGAGCACTTGGGCTTCATTCTGTTTGGAAGCAAGAGTGTAAAACTAGTGACTTTCAGATCCTTTCCCGAGACCGAGATTGTGGAAACGCTGAGTCCAACATACCTACTGCGCTAATGGGTGCACACGTTACAAGACACAGCACAGATGTAACAGGCCAGGGGCTTTGCTTAAAAACAATAGTTTGACAGTACGCAAGCAACCTATACCTTAGCACGCATTTTCAAAAACGGAAAAACAAAAACCTGCAAACCACCGAACCCTCGAAAATCCAATACACAGAATGAAGCCAACTGTGTTGGGGAACAAAGTAACAAAAGTGAAAAGCTGGAGTCTGTTACTCACTTAATGGCGTCCTTTGCCTGCGTTTACTGGTGCCCTGTCTCTGACGTGTGTGTGCAGACCAACACATCCGCTGCCAGCTCAGTAAAGCATCTGACAACATCATTTCAGAACCTTTAGCTACCAAGCTATCAATAATTAAATGCATTCAGTTCACACTTTGTTCTGGTGCAGACCAGCTATTTATCTCTGTCCTCTGAAGAGGCTAATGGTATACTAGGCAAAGCATCAAGAATAATTAAGAAAACATCACCATAGACTCTGTCAGAAGATGCTAAACTTTTACTAGGCCCTCAGATGGAACTCCTGCAGAGGGGGCCCATCCAATCCCAGCACACCTTGCTGAGCCGTGGGGGAGAATGAATTCAAGGAGCCGTTAATTCGCTCAGTCCACGGGCCTGCACGCAGGGGCACGACCAGCTTTCAATCTGTGCTCCGGGAGAACCCTATGGAATACCATCAGGAGGGAAAGAGGAGCCAAGTGATCACCTCTGCCGGGCTAGGGTAGCCCCTGAAGGGTCGACTCCTCGTGCTGAAAGATTTCAGAAACGTCTAGTTCCTGATAAGTGGAAACCCTTCCTCCCCCACCTCCCCACCCCGCCCCGTCTACATAGCTCAACCTGTAGGGCGCTCACCGTTACACAGATAAGGTTCCTTTGCATGACTACCCATTGAAACACAAGGCCCTGAGCACATCTCAGTCTGTGGAATGGTTGGTTAAATCCTCAATAACAGGCTCATCTTTCTTTAGCAGAAACTGTCTTCTTTTATGTTCGATATCGTCGAGTTTTCTTTTTATGATAACAAGTCGGGTCTACCTGGTATATAAAGCTCCATATATGAGATCATATTTTCAAGCAGTTACGATTAATTACAATTCCATTTGCAGCGCGGGTATCACCGTATAAGAAGAAAGAATTATCTGGAACCACAGTGATAGGAGTTAGCCTTGAAGAGGCAGCCTTTCAGATATCTGTCACCTCTCTGTACACCCTTTCAAAAACCTTTATTTTAGTTGTCACCTAAGAGCAAGTGGCTTCCAGCCACTGCTCGCCAATCTCAGTCTGAGATTCCACGATCCCTCCTTGTAAGAACTCTGTGAGTGCCTACGTTTAAACTTCCAGATGCCACACTGGCAGAAAAGCCAATGGTCCCGTTTCATCATTAAGTCAGTCCATCTACGGCAATGAACGTGAGAGTCTCGTGATAAACGACAAAGGCTAAAACAAGCTTCCCAAACTTAAAGGGAACAACTGTTACGGCCCCAGCTTTGTTACCCCTAATTGTTTAATTACTTCTTGGTTTGGTCATGTAAGCTCGGAGCAAGAAGGAAGAAAACAGTGGTGACGTCTTACTGCCCAAATGAAGGTGTCAATTGTCTGCTGCATCCTTGTGCAGCAGAGCTTAAGTTTGTGTGTATGTTAAAATACAATACAATAAAATACACCACACAATTACCACCTTCCAGGGCTCAGGGAGAAATGAGCTAAAGGAGGTGAGCCGGCAACAAGCGCACCCTGCGGTTACTGTCTGTGCATCTGCTGAATGCAGCCTGAGCTGAGGCACCTCTGATCTTGGTATCAGGTTGTGCACCTAAGAATGCACATTCACCTGGTGAATGTCTCCCAGAAACTCACATACCGAAAGCAAGAAAATAATTCTTAAACAGTGCTAATAAAGTGGCTACTAATAGCTGTGAGCCTCTGGGTGGCTTTAGGATTTTCACCTCTGAGGGCGTATTATTTATAGTCCTCCGGTTGCTTCCTGCAGTTACAGGCTGGTGTCAAAACTCATGGGAGTTCTCGGTTCAGCGAAGACACTGTGCTGTGTGGTCCCTTCCCTGCCTCTCTGAGCCCCACAGCTCCCTACAATAGTGACGAGAATTCATTACAGTGGTCCCTAATGTTAGCTTCAGGTCCATCAGCTGTGGGTCAACTAAGAGAGAGACAGCAAGCCAAAAAGAATGTATTTTTTTTCTCATCAAACACAAACCACTCTTCGTTCTAACTGGGGGAGGGGGGAGCACAGACACAACTCCAAGAGGAAAAACAGAAAAAGGGAAAAAAAAAGAAATTCCATTATAGCCGACTTCCCGGAGCCCCAGCCTCGGATATGAGTAATCACAGAAAATGTAACATCAGCTTTTCTTGCTTTCCTTAGACTGGGTCCCTCCTTTATTTCCTTTTAAAAAGGGTCAAATTCTCCTCTGTAATTCAGAATAGCTGCTTCTTGCTTACTAAAAAGATGGCCTCTCCCTTCAACAGCTCGGTTTTCCCAGGCATTTTAAAATTCGGGGTCAAAAAAATGAAACTTGCAAAAAAAAAAAGGAAAAGAACACGGTATCTGCAGCTGCCTTCAGCAGACCTCAAACCTACCTCGCCTTCAGGGCTTCCAGGAAATCTCTCCCACTAGCAAGGGCAGATCTAAGCAAGCTGGAACTGCCTGCTGGAGCCTCTGGAGGCAGCATCCCCGTGCTGGGACGTGCTGCAAAAACACGGATCACTGTGGATGCCTGAACACCCAGCGCCAGCCAGTGGGTACCACAGGAAGTCAGGGGGTTCACATGCAGGCCTCTCAGAGGACATGCACCGGCCACAGCGTCACCTCCCTGTCCCCCTCTCTACCACCTCCTACCTGACCTAGCAGTAGGGAATGGGTGGAGGGAAAACGTGGGTGTTGTAATGCTGTGTGGTCTACACATCCCTCTGGACTGCAAACATGAATGAGCTCTTTACAGGAGACAAAAGGCCACTTGAAATTGAAAAACACAAAAAGTTTCCTACTCATTAGGGTCACGAAGCAGCCTGAGCAGGACGCTGACCCCGGACATAAAGAGAAGCTCGGGGATGAGGCCTTCAAGGCAGCTCCTGCTGGCAGGGAGGGTGAGCCCTCCAGAGAAGGTGGGCATGGGACTCCCAGCCTCGGCCACTTTACTGTACAGCCTGGCAAGAGTGGATACGAAGGTACATGTCCAACTACCATGCTGGCTGGACGGGGTTGGGGGAGGGGGGAGACACAAGAGATCCGGAACGTTCCAGAGATGGGTTCATCCACTCTCTGACCACTGAAAAGAGAAGTTTCTGGGCCTCCCACCTGAGGAGAATTACGCCTAGTGTGGTGCAAGAGCTGACCCAGACTGGGACTTTACAGATGTGTCTGCGACCAGACATGGTGGCACGGGCCTGTCACCCACACACTCTGAGGCTGAGGCAGGAGGATTGAGGGCAGGAACCTAGCCTGTATTTTGGGCTAGTCAGGGCTACCACAGTGATACCTGATCTCAAGTAAACAAATAAAAAGAAAGAAATGCATCTACAATGAACTGGCTCAGTGGCAGAACTCTTGTCTGGTACACACAAAGCCCTGGGTTCAAGCCCAGCACTACAAAGAAAAACATATGTGTAAAGACACTTCCATAGCGACCCGTATACCATTTTTGGTTCCCTGATGAATTTAAAGGGGGACACTCGTTTTCTTTCATTGCTTCAAATAACTTATTTATTTACTGGGTTTGTCAGTGATATTTCATATATGGGGTAGAGTTTTGTTGTTTTTTTTTGTTTTTTTTAATTAATGAGTATTCACACAATCACCAAAACGATCGTAGGGTAACAGCATCTGGCGGATGTGGCTACGATGTCTCCTGACACACCACGACAGAATTCTCCTTGCCTGGTTGTGCTCCGTCGTAACAGAGGGAGGTCAGGCCTTTCCTTGAAGGTGTGCGTTCTCTGGGTCTGTCACGGAGAAAGCAAACCACACAGAGGTGCAAGAAAGCAGGCCAGTGGCTGCATGCACTGTCTAGCTGTGGTCAAAACCTCCGAGTTCCTTGTGTCTACCAACTGCCACTACACTGGTCAGAGCTGCCTGGTCAAGCCTTAAAGTGAAAGTCTGCTTGGGGAGGGCCAGCTGTTTCTATGGGCTGAGTGGCTGTGCCTTTGCCCAAGCCTGCTTCCCAGGGGTCTCTAGGTACCACCTCCCCATGGCAGGGGCAACTGCAAAGAAGGAATGAGGAATCCATGAAGGAAACACGCCCTGTGCAATGAGTTTCCGCCTTCATACCCTCTCGATGTTCCACTGTGGCTTAGGTCTCCAGAAAGGAACGCTTCCATTGACAACAGTGTGCAGGCTCTCTGCTTGAAGGAAAGGTTCCCCTCTGCAGCTAAGACCCCGTGTCATGTTCCATTCCAAATTCTAGATGATTCCTCTTCAGCTGCCACTGAGTTCTGTGCCGCCGACAACACAATCGCTATAAATTTTATTATTACATCTGGAATTTCATGATACGCTTAGCGACTGAATAGAGAGACACACACCAGAAGGCTGCCCCCTACCAAGAGCCACAGGAGGCTCTAGTGAGGAAACTGCTAAGGACTCCTGGGAAGTGTTAACACCCACATTCTCCACCACGGGCAGAGGGAACCACCAGGCCAGGTCTGAGAGCCAATCAAACGTGATATTCATGTATTAAATAACATGACACCATCAGATGCAAATCAAGATTGCATTTTCTGGAGCACTGATGAGATAGCCATATACAGATTTGATCTGGAGGCCAGCCCACTGTATCTGGATACCGAGATAAACTGTCAACCTTTCAGGGAGCCTCTGCTCGACAATACTTAACTGTCTATGCGGTGGCACCAGCTACGGGTAAACTAGACTCACGGGCTCCTTAAAGATTACCCTGGCTTACTCTTCCTAATTTCATGGACACCATGGTAGAAGCCTCAGGTTGGGCACAGGAAAGACAATCTTGGACCAGGATGGACAGCCATCGGATTAACCAGCCTGTTCATTATACAATAGAAAGATAAGAGAGCAAAAGAAGCTGAAGGCCATACTCAAAGGTCCAGGGAGTTAGGGCCCCAGTAAATGTGAGTTTAGAGGAATGCTCTCCCTAAGAACACCAGGAGCACCACTGGGCATCATCAACAGGATATGATGTAATGACACTGAGGCACAGGCATCCATCTCCCCGGGGAGAGGAGCACTGTCTGGGTATACACCCATCCGACTCTGGTACCTAAGAACCTTTTCCTAGGACAAGTTAGTTTACCACGAAGGGATCTACTAACAGAACCGTGCCCGTGCCTGGATTAGTTCTTCACCCTTACCCCTGATTATCTCTACCAGCAAATCAACCAAACTTCCAGCCTACAGAGCCATGCAGAGCCGAGCTCTCCAGGTATACTCATCCTAAGTCACCAGTGAGCACCATGGTCCATTCATTCTTGGTTGCAATAACAACAAAAAAAATAAATAAATAAATAGATAGATAGATAAATAAATAAATAAATACGCAAACTCATCTTCCCCCAACCTGAACCCACACTCCCACCCCGACAGCCAAGCCAGGTTCAGAGAACCCAAAGAGTATGTATGTCCCAGAGATGCCCAGCCACACAAAGCGAACCATCCGAAGACCACCCGTAGAAACAAGCCTCCCCTCCCGCACCCTCACCTTCCATCTCCAGCCAGCTCCCTTAAAAATGGTCCTGCCAACCACCTCAGCCAGGTTCTCCGCTGAGCACTAATAAGCGCTTGTTTGTTGAACTGAAAAATCATTACTGCAGAACACGTCAAATAATGAAAGATGTTTTCCTCGGAGAAATGTTAAATACTTGACTTCTTTCACAAGGAATGAGTACACGTGTTTCCAGATAACACTTCCCTGCCTCACCACTCACGCTTCCCGCCAAAGTCTGTGGCTCCAGGATCCACAGAATGCAAGCCCACGAGGCCCGGTTCTCAGGAGAAGGGGAAGGCCTCTGTTTTCTTCATTTCCCTTTGCCCAGAACACTGCACACTGCTTCTGTGACTTGTTCACCTGTGCATCTCAGTAGGAGCCTGGGTCATGTAGCAGGAGTCCTGGTTTGCTTTCACTGTTTTACACAGGCAAGCTAGGGAAAATAACACCGCGGCTCATACATTAGACCACCTTAGTATTTGCCAACTAGAATACATGAAAGCCATTTCACTGCAGGGCCGGGGCCTGTCAACACAACAGGCACAACACAAAGGCAGGAAACAGAACGTGGTCATGAGAAGAGAACCCCAGGGGTGGGTGGGGGGGAACCACTGGGAACCCTGTCTTCTCCTGGTGAAGACGTGAATCCACACTTCCTTCAAACGCCCTTCCTTGGCAGATGGGCATCATGGTCTTAAATGGGCCCAAGTCCTTTAACTGTTTCAGAACGGCTGCACCTACAAGGGAGCCAATCTGGTTCATTTGTGCTCCTTGCTCTTTGTGTAAGGACTTTAGGAGAGCCTGCTTTTGAGTCTGTGGCAGCTGAGATGTGAAAAGCCAAAATGACTTCCTGGCAACCTGGTCACACTGAACTACAGCAGGGAAAACACGAGCTACTTAGAAAGAACGTTCAGCGACTAAGCGGGCCTGGGGTGAGCGGGTAGTCAGTGGGGTCCAGGTTGTTAAGTCATACATTCTGACTTTGAGGCTGAGTGTGTCGGTACTGGCCCAGAATCCCATTGTTACTCCAGAAGCTGAGGCAGGAGGATTTTGAATTTCAAGGTTAAGCCAAGCTCCACTGTAAGAGAAAAACCAGCCTAGGCTAATTCTAATTCCAAGGACACCAGGATAGGAATGGGATCCAACAATAATGAAGTAACAACAGTGTCCTGTCCTGCCAAATCCCGTGGAGATACTGGAACCCTTGTAAAATAAGCCGGGGTCAAAGCCTGGGAAATCCCTACCAAACCTCGCACGGGACCCAGGCTATCCCTAAGAAAGAACTGTGTGCCCCCTTCCCTTTTCCCTTCTCCCCTTCAGTGAGTCACTTAAATAGCCTCCAGGGGTTACGTGGGGGGAGGGGAGAGCAGGGGGGTGTGAGACTCACAACAGGAGACCAAAGATAAAAAATAAAAACTGGCTAAACGTCTCAGAAGCTAGACTTTTCTTTTTCCCTGGTTTTGCTTCCTCATTTAAGGGAAGGCAAGATTTCCATCTGATGTCACTAGTATTAAAAGGTTGACGGCCTTCATGTGTGAATTCATCCTGCACCATCAATACAGGAACGTTCCATGAGAGCTCTTCCCTGTGAACTGCCCAGATTCTGGAATTACTTTGCCTGACATTTAGGAAATGTGCCTTCTCAGCATTTATTAGACAAGGGAAGGCAATCGCTCCAGAGAATCTCTTCAGGAGATACAGAGAAGACTGCAGAAGACCTGAGTGTGATTCCCATCTAGAACATCCGGGAGACACATGGCCACCTGTAACCCCAGCTCCGATGGATCAGACCCCCTCTTCTGGCATCTACAGGAACATGCACTCCCCCTACACACACACACACACACACACACACACACACACACATCACTGAAAATAAAATCAATCTCAAAAGGAAAAAAATACAAAACTATTGGAATAAAAATTAACTACCCCCGGGTCTACCTCCGAACAGCCAGATCTCACGGGGGAAGGAAGCCTCTTCTCACCTGCTCAGGTCATCAAAGGAACTGCTCACACCCTTGCAAGGCACCCAATGGACTCTCCTGCACAGCCAAGCCTGTGCTGGTTGGTCATGAGCAAGCAGTGCGCCAGAAGACCCTGAAGGTGAAAGACAACTGGTATGTGGTCAGAGAACTCTGGGGCAGTGGTTCTCAACCTTCTTAAAGTGGCGACCCTTTAACACAATGGTGATTCCCCAACTATGAAATCACTTTCATTGATCATCCATAACTGTTATTTGGCTACTGTTAGGAATCACGATATAAATACCTGACATGCAGATGTTTCAGGCAACCCCTTTGAGTCCCAAAGGGGTCGCGACTCTCAGGTTGAGAATCGCTGCTATAGACACTTGGCAGTTTCCTGGAACATCTTGAGAGCCCAGAAATCCACCGAGGAGATTTTGACTCAAGAACAAAAATGTCGCTTGCAGTCAAATCTGGAGGTCAAGTTCTGACTAGGAACATCCTCCAGTCACCAGAACCAGTGAGTCCTCTTTGGAGCACCAGTGGACCAGGAGGGTCTTTATCTGAGTCTATTTCTTTCTCACCAGAAGGCTGGGTCTGTATCTTCCAAACTGGGGCTTCCCAGTGCGTTATAGGAGAGGGTGGCTGTCCCTTCCTTGGGACAGTCAGCAATGGATTCCCAGTGCTAGGACATGAACGGAGCTCCAAATGGGGACGGACGGTGCTGCTCTGATCTGTGTGCCCTGAAAACACTATCGCAACGTATTTTAAAAAAAAAAAGAAGAAGGAGAAGAAGTTGCTTTCTTTCTTCTCCTGAATCCTAATAGTGGAGCCTTTTTATGTTCTGCTAATTTTAGAAGTCCTGCTATTCTTTGGGAGGAGAATGGTGTGAAAATCAATCAGAGTGCCCAAAAATAAAAGAGTAGATCTGTTTCAGGGATTGCAGCATGTTTAACTGGAAAGCAACTCGAGATCTGCCACTTTCTATCTCGTCTGTAATACATTTCCACAATTCCTCTGGAATATTTTAGCTTCCGAGAGAACCAAGAATGAACTTCCTAGTCCATGAATGTATCTTTGAGGAAACATAGGCACTCAAAATGATCTCTAGACTCTGGCTGGGAGACTTTCTTTTTTTTTTTTTTTTTGAGCAGGATGCTGGCCCCAGATGGGATTCTCCAAATCGCTCCTTTGGAAATGATATGATTCGTTCCAGGTACAGCACGCAAGCGAAGTGACACAGACTTTGCTCTGTGGAACCGAAAGGTGGACACTTGATGGCATAGCCTTCAATCTTCCCACCTTGTGCGTCTCTGAAATTCATCCTACTGAAAGGATTCAGTGCTCTCAGACTCACCAGAAAGGTAGGGAGGCAGCTGAACCCTGGCTGGCTGGGTAGCACTCTGGGCCACCTGAAGACAGGCAGCTGGATGGAAAACATGAGTAGTCTGTTTCCGGTGGCTACCTGATGACCCCAGCCCACGCCTCCTTACAAACCAGGGACGCCAGAGATTTGTAACAGAAAGTCAGACTCTGTGTCAAGCCCTTCATGCAAACAATAAATACTACTTCTGCTCATAACTGGACTTTTTCTCCAGCATCGTCTTTGAATGTTGAACCTTTTTCAATTAATTAAAAGCCACGCACTGCAGAGTGCATATTTTATCAGCCCTCGGCTGCTTAAGTCTCTAGAAAAGACCAGGCCGTTTTTCTTTCTTTCTTTCTTTCTCTTTTTTTTTTTTTCCAGGCAAACCAGAGCAAGTACTTGCAAGGGTCATATCTTTTTAATTATCTTTTCTCTCTTTGATTAATTATTCCGTCTGACAATAGCGTGTTTCTAATGCTATTCACCTGCCTTTGATGATTGACAACTTTTCTGTCTGATTCAGAGCAAACAGCTGCTGCCACAATCTCCTAGCAACCCGGGTGTGATGGATGAGCCCCCAAGATGGATGGTTGCAATAAATCATGTCTCCAGCCATAAAACTGAGAAAAGGGGATAAGAAGAAAAGCGAACAAAAAACAAAACAAGATTTCTTCCCATGAGTGCACTCAGTTCCTTACCAATTATACCTGAACTGGACTTTGTACCTATTAAAGGCCGAGTTTCCCTAATCAGTAAAAAAAAAAAAAAATGGGGAGGTAGCATTTGTATCGAAGGTGTTTACAATCCTTCCTGCAAATTGGCACTTGTACTCTTAATTACCTCCAACACCGCCCAGTGCTAGTGCAGATGATCAAAGTTTCGCCTTCTTCCATGGAGTCTCAACAAGCAGCAGCAGTGGCTGATACAGCTGGATGTGATTCCAGGCACCAACAAAAGACAGATCTGACTCTACCTGGTTCGAGGCAGCAGCTGGGCAACCCTCAGAGCGACCCCTAAGCCATGCCCACGGGCACTGCAAAAGTGTCTGAGTGCTAATAAAGTTATTTCAAAACACGCACACACACCCAGAGTTGCCTGTTAGCCAGTGCACAGCCAGAATCCCCATTTCTTTCACAGGCCAATGCTTTCTACATGTCCAGGAAGTTGGTTTTTTTTTTTTTTTTCCCAGCAGCCTCTAGGGCACATGTGTTCAGCCCCTCCACAAATTCTAGATTTTTGTATTTTTATAGATGGGGGAAAAAAAAATCTCCATCTAACTTTCTGCCCCCCATCATTTTTTAAGACGAATGCCCACACTTGTAAGTCACACAAGAAGCCACCTATTTCTTTAGCACACGCAAACCAAGTGGAATGCTTAAGGCTCCCGAGCACTGCGCCCTCCGGGACTATCAGGAGAGTGGAGCAGGGGGGCGGCAGCTTCTCTCTTCTCCGTTCCCCACCCGGGAGCCAGGCACCGAGGCCTCCCGAGCGGAAGAGTGTGTACAAAGGCCATCAGGTTGCCACAGTCTCCCTCCAGACAGCAGGGGGGCTCCAGTGCCAAGGCGGCCTGCGTCCCTACGTACTTCCAGTAGGTGGGGGTGTCCCGGTGCATAGAGCTCGAGGGTGCAAAAGCAGCAGAAATGATTAACTGGCAGGGCCTGCAAACAGCTGTCCACATCAGTCCTGGCGGGGGTCAGTGGGGGCCCAGCTGCGGGGAGCAGAGCACAGGCACAAAGGAAAAGAGGCTGGTGGGAGCAGAGGCAGGGAGCAGCAAAGGATCGCTTTGTGTGTGTGTTTTTTTTTTTAACCTAAAATATTCTTGAACATACAAGTGTTTTTTTTTTTTACTTCATTCTCACACTGCTAACCAAGCCAAGCAGTTTTTTTAAGTTATATTGTGCTAAGCTTTTTCAATACAGATGTTTAAAAAAAAAAAAAAAAAGCATGACACGGAGTTTAAAAAAAAAAATCAGGGAAGGGTTCTGGCTTCGGCAACTACGGTTCTGTTTATATTTTAATGTTTGGTACTACGTGACTCTGTGGGGAAAGAAAGGCAGAGAGAGAGGGAAGAGAGAGAAAGATAGAGAGTTTCTGCTTGTTAGCTTTAGTGCCCATCACAGACACTCCATTTTTCCCCCATGTCCTTGAAAATTGTTCAAAATTAAAACTTCACCCTTCCCTGCCTCTAAGTTTGGGGGGGGGGGGTCCTATGTTATAAATACAAGGGGATTCCTGTCTACTCAGCAGCAATGAGACTCCAAGGCCAATCGATGGTACACACACACACACACACACACACACACACACACACACACATGCACACAGGCCCATAGCCAGCCCCGGCTGGTCCAACTCTCAAGTTACAGGTTTACTCGGCAAGTCTAAATAATATTCAAAATGATAAATGGCACCCCAAGCCCAGCATCTACCATCAATCTTTTTTTAAGGAACATCCATCTTCAGTAACGTACGTTTGAATCATGTGAAGCCAGGAGCCCTGAGACTCATTTAGCCCACCCCTCACACACAGGGCCTTGCTTGACTGATACCTGTCAACTGCCTTCCCCACTCTGGACTAAAGGGAAGGAAAAAAAGGGGGGGGGAGACACAGGGAGGACAGGGAAGCCACACAGCATCGGGAGCCGGGCAGTGTGACTCGGCACATCACAGGAAAGAACACGGCATCCTCGGTACCACGGCCAATCTTGCAGTCTCATGCCATGCCACACACCCTGAAGACAGCCAGGCACAGGGCAGGCTTCAGCCTCCCCTCTCCCTGCCTCCTCTCTCCTCCCCCTGCGTCTCACCAAATCAGCAGAGCTCCGTGAGCAAGCCACGCTGTACTGTACAGGAGGGGGGGGGACAACTGGGCGTCCCTCCCCTCACTGTTGTCTAGCCAGGGCCCATATGATAAATGACATGTGTCATTCTGTCAGGAGGAAGGGGTGGGTCAGTGATGTATGAGCCCGCTGAAAAGGAAATCGACTGTTTGGCATGGCGGAGGCTCTTCCCCACCAGGATTTAGTTTCAGAACTCTGAAATGAATTCTCCGACGTTTCAAGTGCATACTTAGGGCGGGCTGCCGGGAGGCCTGGGGAAATCGCACTTTATCCTCCCCCTGTCCTTCCGATGACACGCGTGCGCGCGCCGCGCACACACCACACACACACACACACACACCCCTCATCCCACCACCAGATACCTGGAAAGGACCCTGTGCACGCCAGCATCCCAGGCAGTCACACACCGGGGGTTATTAAAAACACGATTAGGAAAAAAAAAAAAAATCAAATGGAGGGCAGGAAGGTGACTCCTTTTATTTATTTATTTTTTTCCATGGCAAAGGGCTGACACAAAAGCAAGATAAAAATTAGCATGTTTGAAGTAATCGGCCCGCAGCTTGACATCTGCATAGTAAATTTTAAAAGGAAGAAAATGTGTCAGACAGCCATGCGCCGATGCGCCCTGCCCCCCC
Organism: Cricetomys ansorgei; assembly: GCA_026225945.1. Lineage (NCBI taxonomy): Eukaryota > Metazoa > Chordata > Mammalia > Rodentia > Nesomyidae > Cricetomys > Cricetomys ansorgei. The sequence continues at coordinate 3,072,464 of JAMJFZ010003296.1, read as the reverse complement.
CACCCCCCTTCATTAGCTCACTGCCAGGGTGGTACCGCTCAACCTCATTACGGCGGGAGGATTTATGGAGCTGAACCCAATGGCAAAGAAAAGGCATCTGTCAATAATTGTAGGAAGCGGCACTCACAGCTTTGAAATCTCATTAAGTATGCAGTTATCAGGCATAAAGATCAAAAACATTACTCAACTCCGACAGAATCTTATGGGGGAACATTAATTAGCAACAGGCCTACAGTACAAAAAGAGAGAGAGAGAGAGAGGGAGAGAGAGAGAGAGAGAGAGACAGAGGAGGGGGGGAGAAGACTTCCTCTCACACCTGCCCAAACCCACAAACCTAAAGCAACACTCCCCCTCCCACCAGAAAAAAATAATTCCCGGCATCTGAGAATGATCAGGAACATGAAACGAGACACACACACACACACACACACACACACACACACACACAGAGAGAAAGGGGGACAGGAAGGGGACAGGAGGGGCGGGTGGTGGGCAGCAAGGGAGGGGTGAGGAGGCGGGGCGGTGGGTTGAGAAAGGCTTGGCGGTGAGGACAGAAAAGGAAGGAGCTGTCAAACTAGAGGAGGGTGTCAGCGCCTGCCCTGATTACAGGGGCCTGTGCAGTTCACAGACCTTTTATCATTTCACCCATCAAAACCAGCCTCAGAGTCACAGTCTGAGGACTGGGGCTACAGGTCTGCAGCCGGAGCTGGGCCCAGACTCAGGGCTGGCTCCTCAAGCCTAGGCCTACCTATAAGGCAGGAGGCCCACCTGCCCAGGGCCTGCTTTCCTGGGGATTAGGTCTGCAGCCAGGCATCAAAGCCAGAGGGTCCCTGCAGGAGCCCTGGACACATGCCAGGGCACTCTATGCCACCTTCACACACCTTTCTCTTTCGTCCTCCTGGGAGACACTGGGACCCCCTTCCGCACATGCACCTTTGCTTATTTTTGTGTATGATTTTGAAGCACATGAAGGTCACCAGGCATGGTGGCCCAGGGCTGTCAAACTTACCGGCAGGAAACTGCAGGAAGCAGGGGATAGTAAATTCCAGGTCAGCCTGAGCTACATAGCAAGACTGTCTCAAAAACTCACACACACACACACACACACACACACACACACAGTGTAAATCTACGGAAGCTGTTGTCAAGTTCACCCCGGGTCATGAGGCTTTACAGGCTCTCTGTAACAACATCTGGACAGGGAGGTGGCTGCAGTTGGGCATCCGAAAGATCAACAAGATGCCCTAATCTGGGGTACCCGAGAGGGAAAGAAAATTAAACAGTACGCTCCCTTGCCCTGCCACTTTGCCCACCACTTGCAAGCTGCACTGGGAAAGAATTAAGAAATCCCTGAGAGCCTTCTACCTCGGAATCTCAGGCAAACTTCTCCTGTGCCCTGCGGAAGGGACGGATCCAATTCTGGGCGATTTGGAGTTGGAATGGGTGGCGATGTAGCTCTAGTACAACAGGCAATATCAGCCCTGGCATACCACGAACAGTCTCTCTCCCTCCTCCTCTGTCATACACACACACACACACACACACACATGAGGAAACATATAGAATGAGGATAATGAACTAAATACACTGAATTTTATTGCCCTTTATATTATTATAGAAAAACAGTCTCTTCCCTCCCTCTCTCTCTCTCTCTCTCTCTCACACACACACACACACACACACATACACACACACACACACACACACACACACACACACACAGCATTTCCCATAATCCTACAGCATGAGAAAACGCAGGGATCAGATATCTCCCAGCTGCCCACTCCCTCTTATGCCTCTTATAACATCCTCTGGTGTCATGGCCACTGCTAAAGCCCTTACCTCTCTCCTCCTCACCAGACAAAACCTTCTCTTAATTAGCCACATCTTTAAGGAAACTGGCATTAAGATTCCTAGGCAACAGGCACGGGGATCCGTCCTTCGGAATCCCAGTGAACTCAGCTCGGACAAATTGTCACCCACAACCCAAAATAGTCAGCAACACTTGCATATAAACCAGACTCCGGAAGAAGAAATCCTAGCGTTCGTTACAATAAGGTGTTTATATTTTTTGTGTGCGTACAACATTACCTTTATTATGTGTAACATCAAAGTGATTACAGCAATTACACCTAACAGAATTAATTACATCATTCTGGGATACATAATGCATTAGAGGTAAGCTGAAGAAAGAAAACATCTTGATTGTAGTAACTATTGTTGGTTAGGCTTTTCCCCTGCAAGCAATGGCATTCCAGTGCAGCTTGCAGGGCTCTGGAAGCTGAGAGGTTTCAGAGGAGATCAGGCTATTTTCTTAAAATGAAGTGACGCTTTTGCTTAATAATATGTTAGTGCTAGGGGACATATAAAATCGATTTCATTTTTTTTTAAGTGTAAATCTTTAAAAGGTGCTGGTTCATCCACCCAACCAATGTTACTACATAAAGAAAAAAAGCACATGGGTGAAAGACTTACAAGTCTTTACGTATGCAAAATAAATGCACTCAAGGCTTCATTAATATTAATTTAAATTCAAAACCCATTTACATTAAATTGTTCATTAAAAATTGCCTATTTTATGCAACATGCATTTCTCAAAGAACTCAGAGGAAACCGAATACATAGGGCTAAATTTAATGATGGGGACAGAATATCAAAAGTAAATGAATTTGAGTCATCGCACGTAGATTACCAAACAGCCCTTTGCTCTCCATTAAGGAATGGGGCTCCAGTTTGGGAAACAAGAAAACATTTGGAGTAATTTTGCTTTCTACTACCTTATATACTTGGGAAGAAGACATCCTGTCTTACCCCAGAAGAGGAAGAAGGGTGTGTGTGAGAGAGATAGAGAAAGAGAGAGACAGAGTTGGAGAGAGGGAGGGAGGGAGAGAGAGAGAAAGAGGAAGAGAGGGAAAGAGAGAGAGGGAGACAGGGAGAGAGAGAGAGAGAAAGAGGGAGGGAGAGAGAGAGAAAGAGGAAGAGAGGGAAAGAGAGAGAGGGAGACAGGGAGAGAGAGAGAGAGAGAGAGAGAGAGAGAAAGAGGGGGAGAGAGAGACTGTGTGATTGGTGGGACAGAGGCCAGCCAATCCAGCCTACTCTGACGAGCCTCAGGTTTCCAACTGGACTCAAATGCACCGAGTGTTAAATTGTGTTTTTAAGAATGTACCTTACTGAGCATTTCCCACTAGCCATCTCGACAGAAAACTGATAGTTGCCCTCTCCTCTGCCTTTTGCCTTCTTTGAGCCTTTTTTTTTTTTTTTTTTTTTTTTTTTATCAAAGCCAGGGGACCAAGAAGTAGGGCAAGGAGTGGGTGAGTTCCTTGTTCGGTCCCCTCCCTCCCCAAGACAATCTGAACTTCCTCTGTTTTCCCAACAGCTGTTCTGGATGAAGAAGGCACTTATAATTAATAACATGTGTCCTGACACTATGAATTACTGATTTATCATTAAGTCCAAATAAATTTAAATTCTGCTCCCAGAGCCACACCTTTGCATATATCTGAGAAATGAAAGTAGAGAGATGGTCAGGAAGCCCAAGCTTTACAACTTTTAGTGAAACGCCCCTTCAGACCCTCAGTGCCTCTCCTGGGCTACTCTGGTTGGAACAGTGAAAGAATTTACAGAATTGGAGGTAATTAAACCCAAGAATCTAAGTGCTGATCAAACCATGTGTATTGTGCTAGAAATGTCTTTTTTTTTTTTTAAACTGGAGCTTATAAAATATTCAATATTTGGTCAAGGACACTGTAATTCTTCCAATAACAATTCCTAAATCTAGAGCTTACGAGTTCTTCAGGCAAGTGGCCTTAAGTCGGCCATGTTGTCTTTGCGAAGATTATTTCCAAGAATGCACAGCTTTATTCTAGCCACAAACAGCGATCTGAATTTTTAAGTCCACACTGAACGTCAATTTTTACACATGCTGCAAAAAATTAAAGAACGCTCCAAAGTCTTCATCCATTTCTTACAATGCAGGTTTTTTTTTTTTAAATCCAGAAAGAGGAGAAAAATATATTCATAGTTATTGTTTAGTAGGATTTAAAAATTAATTGAATGACTAACTGCAAATACTGGAAACTAGAATTAATCTGTCTGGATTTAAAAAAAAAAAAAAAGGCTTACAGACATTTAAATGCATGTATCAGGACACTTTATCAACCTAACATAAAATTGTCATCTTATCTTATTATATGACTATTTTATGCACGTGTCAAAGAATTTAAAAATGACTGCCTGTCTATTGAGTCTAATTACAAGTGCACATTTTCTGCCTGGATGTTGGAGCCTACACCATTGTTACCAAATAAAATATATTGTATTCACCTTTCATTTTTACCTTCAGACACAGAAACCAGCATTTAGAACATAAGTAAAACATGAGCACGCATGAGGGAGCACCTCACAGGTTCTGGGGAGTGAGAGCCCCTTCCTGGTTGGCCTGTCCCTGCTCTTGGGCTGTGGGCAAAGGTGGAAGATGTGAAACATGCAGCTTATTTTCAGGACCCAGCAGCTTCCGTGAGCTGGATACTACCACAGAAGGGTAGACACAGACCCCACATTGTATTTCTCTTTTTAACTATGAGACCAAAGATATGTACAGTTTTCTCAGTGGTGGGTAGGGATGGAAAATGGGGCTTGCAGGGGACCTCATGAGGTTGGCCCTGGAGTGCCTGATGGGCTCAAAGAGGGGCTGTGACATCAAGCTCACTGGACACGTGCCAGTTCCCAGCTCTTGTTCTTGCCTGTGCACTGCAGCCTGGCCAGGCCTCGCTCTGCAGTCTACGTGTAAGGAGCAGTCACCCGAGAGGGGAGGTCCACACACACTTTGTCCTCAACAAGACCCGTCTCCTCGAAGAACTTTCAGGCTGGACGGAAAGCTGGATTTTCATCCTGCAAACTCACCTAGGCTTCTTGGCATCTGAGGCCCTGAAGGCACCTGTCATTCACAGCATCTGAGGCCCTGAACACAGTCACGTGTCACGCACAGCACTTCACTAGCCAATCTTTAGGAAAAGAGAGGAAACTCGGAGTTCTGAGGCAATCCGGGGAAGAACCGTGGGTACCTCAGCTGTTGACAACCTCACTCACGTTCAGGAGCACACTCAAGACAAATTCAAGAACAAAATGAGAGCATCCCCGGCTCCCAATCACGGGTGGCCCTGATGTGGGTGGCCACTGAAGCCCTCCCTGACAGCTGTCAGGATCATGGAGTGAGGGCACAGAATCTGAATTCTGGAAGGTTCTCTTTCCCAGACAGGAAAGACTGCTCACCTGCCTTCTGTGTTTCTCCTTTGATGATTTGATTTTCTTTTCTTTCTTTTTTTTTTTGTTTTATGTATATAGTTTCCCTTGGATCCATAGAAGATGGAAAGGGGGAAAAAAAATCACAGGTCCACCAAAGCCAGTTCTATGTCACCTTGCTCTAGAGAAGACTGCCTGTCCAAAGGAAAATACGTGACAGGTTTGAGAAGGAATAAATTCCCACGGCAGACGCTGGCATATCATCCGGAGGGCTCCGGGCCTTCCGAGACAGAATACAGAAGCTGCTGTGGGGAGCTGCCCTACTATGTATGAAGCCGCTTGATAAAGGTGTTACAGGCATGCGATCAGGTGAGCCACTTCCTAGGCACGTCTGAGGCGCGCGCATGGCCACTGCTAATGCCAAAGACCTTCTGTCTACTCCAGGGAAACTCACAGAATTCAGTGGCACCAGGATGCCTGAAGATGGTCCTCACAAAGCTAACAGCTAGGAACTCCACGGAAGAATGTTCCTTTGCAAGAAAAAAAAAAAAAAGAATGTGAAAGTTGCTGATGATGTTCCTCACTGAGGATTTTTTTAAAGTGAACAGTGATCTTCTGCAATACATCTCGTAGAACGTGTTCACACGTAGATAAAATATAACGTGCCATTGAGGCTTACTCTAATTCATCCTTGCTATTTTCTTAAAAATACTTGTTTAAAAACCAAACCCTACAGATAGTCCTCTTTTAAGCAAAGAATATTGGCTATTTTTGCCTAGAGGACACTGGCCATTCCTAACTCAGCTTCAGTGGGCAACAACAGTCTCCCCCAGTACAAATGTCTGGCCCTGAGAAAGGAAACTCCTGCCCAGATTTCTGCCTAGCAGGTGAAGAAACTCCTCTTTCTTACCCATTCTCCCTTTCTGCAAAAAAAAAAAAAAAAGACTCTGCATCGTGCATAATTTCTATTTTCAAAATCTACATTGCAGAAATCCATCTTTTCAGGGATTCTTGGAGCCTGCTTCGGCCTTTTCGGAGAGCTGTGTTACACTTGGCCTAGATAGAAAGCCTGCGTGCACCTGTGTACTACGTCTGCACGCTCTCCCCAGCCCTGGCCCCCTTTGTGGTTGTTATTCTATCCCAGACCATTAAAAGGGCCCTAATTCCTATGACATGATTATCCAGGTACCAAAGCCCATTTGTCACCTGCAGCAGAAAATTGAGTTAATGCACAACTAAAGGCAGCCAGGACTGTGTAATATCAACTTGATTACATCAAACTAGCTGCAAACCTAATTCTGCTGCATGACACTGCGTCAAGCTTGTCATCTCCAATCATTAAAGCTGTCAGGAATCCATCAGGTTTACAGCTAATTAGGTGAACACTAATGAAGCTGGCAAAACAACTTTTCTTTTTTTATGGCTGAGCGGACCTTTCAGTTTTTGGGGTGGGGTGTGTGTGTGTGTGTGTGTGTGTGTGTGTGTAGGTTTCGTCAGAATTCTCGACTATTCTCAAGGTTGCTGTGGCCAGGATTTCCAGTCACCAATCAGCAGGCATCTTTCTTTTTCCCCACTGTCTCTCGATCAGTACAAAGCAATCAATTTGTCCTCACTCCCAGTCTGTCACAAAAGCAGCCGTGAGAACTAAAACAGGAGGAAAAGCAGAGAAGTTCCCAGTGCACCCATCCAAACAAGCAAACCACACAAGACAGCACCTCGCTCAAGCTCCCTCACCGGCCTGTGCGCGCTTATGAGAAGCTGAGCGTGGAAGGGTTCTGGTGGAACACTTCGGGGCGTGCTGCACCCGCACCCCCCCTCCACGCATCCATTAGGCAGAGGCATTCTGATAAAGCGAATCCAAAACCAGGGTATGAGAAAGAATGAAAGCACTCACTCTGCCAACTTCTGATTGACCATTAAGCTATTGATGAATGTGCCTGTCAGGAGAGAGACAATTAAATCAAATATGAAACAAAGTCGTTTTGACGGGTCATTTTGATAGAGCAAAGCCATTCTTCCACCTCCCATTAGTCCTGCAGTCAAGATTTTATATAATGAATTTTCCTTAGCTGACCTGAGATTTCCTAGCTGGCTTAAAAGGTGCAAACAAGGTTAGTGAACAGGTTGCTTTTTTTAAAAAAAATAAAATTAAATTAAATTAAAAATAAAATAGAAATCAAACCAACAGCACATTTGAGAAACTTGTCATCTGGGCAGGGTGGAATAGTAAAAATCGAACTACAGAGCTCAGAATCCAATGTAAAGATGCAACCACATATGCTTCATTGGATGGAGGCACAGATACCTTAAAAAATGTGTCCCCGAAAAGGAAAGGAAAAAAAAAAACGCAGACTGGAAGAAGCCCAAGACATTCCTACTACCCAACTTTGCAAAGGATGCCTCCAAAGTTTAGGAGTTTATTCTGGGTAGATAAGCTCAAGGCTAAGACTTGGAATTTAAAGGAGGAGGGTGGGATGATCAGGCAGCATCCGTGAGGAGGTGAGCTCTCGGCTGGGAGCTTCAAACTTTCTAAATTTGGGTAACAGAGAGTACAGAGGAAAACATGCATTCGGTTTGTACACCAAACTAAGTCTAACCCCTCTTAAGGTCTCTTCACAACACTGACAGACCAGTACACTTCTGGGAGAAGCACCTCGTGGTTCTTTCTCTGTGACCCTGGTAAAGAGACTGGAGGCCCCGAGTGCAGCTGAGGTGGGAGCCTGGGTGTTTTGCTGGTTGATCACCACTACCAGCAGACTGGGTACCACCATCACCAGCCTGGATGCCACCAGCATGCAGAACACCCCCCTCGGTGACCCTTCCTCAGCCCTCCCCTCCCCTCTCCTATCAAAAGAAAAGTGAAAGGAAAGAAGATTAAAGAGAAAGACTCCTCAGTAACACTCCCCTTCAGGCAGCGTCTGAGCCTCTGCACGTCTTGAGTGTTATTCATATCAAAATACATCACGTCCATATGTGGTCCTCTCTAGGCAAGCCGCCCCAAATCCCCGAAGTTGTACTGACAGGGGCCTCCTGACGTCACGGGGCTTGGCCTCACTATTGCAAGTGATTTATTGATGTTTATTGGGAATGAATAGATCAAAGGCACAGGCATGACGGGCGATCAATCAGTCATCAAATCAAGGGTGGCAACCGGCCAGAAACCCTTCTTCCAGCCAACGTGCCCCCAACCGACATTATTGCGAAATAATGTTATGTGTGTGGGTTTTGTTTTGTTTTCAATGATTCTCTTTTCCAGAAAAAAAAAAAAAAAAATCAGCTCAGTCCTAACAGGAGTTGACGTTCCTGGCGGAAAAAGAGAGGGAGGGGGAGTACTCAGATATGTCCCAGAACTAAGTGCTAGAAGGGGGTAGGGAGAGGCAGCGGAAAGAGAGGGTGGGGGTAAGAAGACATTCACGAGTAGAGGAAATGTCAGCATCCAACACTGACCTGACAGTCATCTGACAATACCCAGACCCTGTGCGCTCTGCTTTCCACCGCTGTACCCGGTTTGGGCCCAATACATGAAGAATCAATCGAATTAGCAGTAAGGTGGCCAGAGGGATCCGGCTAGTTCACTCGCTCGCTCGCTCTCCTCCCGGGTAGACACCGGATAGTGCCCGGGACGACGCGGAAGGTGTCCCAGAGAACTCAGGTGACCCCGCCCGCCCCCCACCGAAAGGCACCGGTTGGAGAGCGAGCGCCTTCCGCGCTGCAGCCGGAGCGGCGGAGGCGGGGACCCAGCCCGGCTCGAGCCTCCCGGGAGGGTGTGCGAGCGGGGCGAGCGGAGAGTGTAGCGGGGCAACCGGGGGGGACGCGCGCGCCCAGGCGGGAGAGCGGCGAGCCAGCCGGGCTCCCGGAGTTACTCTGCGCCCGCAGACGGACAGCGAGAGAGGGGGGAGAGAGAGAGAGAGAGAGAGAGAGACGCGAGGAGTGCTGTGAGCAGCGCGGGGGCCGGCGGCCCGGAGGCGCGGCGCGAGCAGAGGAAGAGGAGGAGGACCGGAGGAGGAAGGGGAAGCCACTCGTACCTGCTGCGCGCCGGGGCGCCTGCTGCTTCCTCCTCGGCATGATGCTTCTCCCGCGACTGCCACCGCCGCCGCCGCCGCCGCCGCCGCCGCCGCCGCCGCCGCCGCCGCTGCCGGGCTGAGCCGAAGGAGGGAGAGGCGGGGGGGGGCGAGGCGGGCCTGCTCGCAGCCTCCCCCCCGGAGAGCGGCCGCCCGCAGGATGCTGCTGCGCCCCGGCTCTCCGCGTCCCCCCCTCGCTGCGCTCCGCCGCGATCCCCGAACGTGCGGAGGGAAGGAGGGCGGGCGAGGGAGGCGCGGGGAAGGAGGAGCGCGGGGGGAGGAGGAGGAGGCAGAGGAGGAGGTGGAGGAGGAGGAGGAGGAGGAGGAGGAGGAGGGACCGCGCTGCCGGCGGAATGGGAAGTTTGACAAATCGCTCCAGAGGCCCGAGGAGGAGGGGGCGGGGAGGAGCGGTCGCCCTGCCCCCCCCCCGCCCCGTCCCCAGACGAGGTGCGCGGGGTTCGGGGCTGGGGGGCGGGGAGAGAGGGAGAAGAAGGCGGGCAGAGGGAAGAGAGGAGGAGCCCCGGAGCGACCCCGGTCGGTCCTGCCCCGCTTCCCGCCCCGGGCAGGGAGGTCAAGGCATCCGGGGGTGGAGGGGGGGGCGCAGCCGCCGCCGCCGCGGCCCGGGGCTCAGCGGTCCAGTCTTCTGCCCGCGGCGCGGCTGGAGCGGCGGCGTCGGCAACAGGCAAGCTTAAAGGAAAAGGAGATGATCGTGTCACTCGCCTGCCCGCAGGGGCGCCCCCGGCCCCGGCCCGAGGCCTGCCCCGGACCCCCCAGCCCAAGTCAGGCACGCGGAGCCGCCCCTCCGCCTCCGCCCCGTGCGCTCACGCAGGGGCCCGGCGCCCGCCCCGCCGAGCCCGTCCCGGGGCGCCCGCAGCCCCCGCCCATCCCTCTTCCCTACGCGGCTCATCCTCGGGCCGCTCCCGGCTGCCCCTCCCGGCCCGCACTCCTCAACGCCCTCCGCGTGCAAAGCCTCGGAGCGCTACCCCACTCCGGGATGGCGCCCCTACAGAGACGCCAGGGTCCCGGGGCGCCCCGGACCGAGGGGGCGCGGGGCAGCCGTGGGTGTGGGCCCTGGGGCTCCTCTCCTGGGACCCCTCGTGGTTACCTCCCTCTGTTTCTCCCCCTAGGCAAACTTTCCCAGGCGTGTTTCGGGGGTCAGCGTGGGAGGGGGCACCTCCAAGTTTCCTTTACCGACTTTGGGATGATCACCGTCTGCACACCCCGCGTCTCGCCCCCTTGGGCTCCTGGCCGCGCCCCCCACCCACGGTGACGGCGGGTGCCAAGGCGGGACCGGGGCGGGAGAAGAAACTCGGGCTTCCCTGCCCATCCCCCGCCCGGGTGCGCCCTGGACAGGGGGCCGCCTGGGCCGCGCCCGGGTTGCGGGCAGTTCTGGACGGAGGGGATTGATTATTGATTGGGTGACTGGGGTCGCAGAGGCGCCGGGCGGACCCGGCCGATGCGGCCGGAGAAGGGGGCGGCTGGCAGGGGTGCGTTGGCGACCGGGCGACTCGAGCTCACTTACTCTGATGGTGAGGGCGCGGGTGGGCTGGAGTTCACGCGGGCGACCCTCCGGCGGCGGCGGCGGCGGTGGAGCACCAGCCAGAGCCCGAGAGGCGCGGGCGGCGGCGCATCGATGCGCTGCGGGCTCGATTGCGTCTCCCTGGGCCAGCTCTTAGGCCGGGAATGGGGCGGCCGCGGCGCTGCAGGCTCCCGGCGCTGCTGGGCGGCGGTGGCTGGGGTGGCCTATGGGCCCCCGGCTCCCCGGAGCGACGCTGCGTCTGGGCGCGCCGGCTTGGGCCCTGGCACCCACGCGAGCCCCGAGGCCCACAGTCCACACGAGGGCCCGCGCCCTGCGCTCCAGGACTCGCCGCCTGAGCGCACCGGGAGCCCAGGACCCTGGCCTTTGCTTGCTTCCTTGCTTCGTCTTCTTTTTTCTTCTTCTTCTTTTAAACTTACTCTTCTCTTCCCTCTTCTTCAGCCCTGTCTCTTTTTCATGCTTTCTTCGTGGTTGCCTTTTCAAGTTTGTTTTCAAAGTTCACAGCGTGCTCTCTTTTTCTTGTAGACTCGGAGACCGAGATCTCACCCTACCGGTAAGATCAAAAGTCTCCGCTCGCCCCCCCCACCCCCCCGGCCGGCGGGCTTGGGCTGGGTCCAGACGCCTCCCTGAATGCAGACGAGCGGCCGCTGCTCTCCGGGGCTAGAAAGCCGGCTGCGGCTCCTAGGCGCGCTGGAGCTCTCTGAGTTAACCGGGTGCGGACCCCGGATGCAGCCGGGAGCACGGGGAGGGTTGCAGCTGCGCTCCCGGGCTGCCTGTGTGTGGTGCACACGTGGGTGGGGACGCCCGGGGCGCCCGGAGCCTGTGGCCGCAGAGGCCGAAGGGGTGTCTCCTCTAGGCCGGGGAGACGCGGCCCCGGGGCGCGTAACGCTTCTTTCGAGCGAGGGATCGGTGAGTCCGGTTGGTCCTGCGGTTGGTCTCGGGGTTCAGGTGGCCGCGGGGACCCCCCTCTGGCCTGGAGGAGGGTCGGTGCCGCTGCAGGTCAGACCCCGACGGTCCCCGGCTCACGTTCCAAGCGCCGAGCGCCCACTTAGGCGCGCCGGCGGCGACGTGCCTGCAGCGCTGGGCACGGCGCACCGGGAGTTCGCCCAGAGGATGGTTCCCTCTCCCTTTCCTTCCTTTTGCTGCTCTCCCAACCTTCGTTCCCTCGCCCCCTCCAACCCCCCCACCCCCACCCCCGTGATCGTGCGGCGGCCTAAGCGCGGGTCCCCTTGTCGCTTGCCGGCACCCCTGCTCTCCAGTGCCCAGCCCTCCCAGCTCAGGCGCCGCGCGTTGTGTGATCCGCCCTAACATCTGTCCGTCCAACCATTGGCGCATCCATCAGTGTCAATGGGCTGCACATTGCAGCGACAGCCTGTCACGCACAACACGGGCTGTGCGGAGGGCACACTGAGACCACACTGCTTGCCCGATGGGACACTCAAGCGGACTCGGCCAGCTTGGCACTGCCTGGATTCCTGATTTCTGCTGAGTTCTCTTAGCTATTTCACCCCCATCCACCCTTAATTTGGGGATCCCAACATGTGCGTAGTTTTTCGGGTCATTCTAGGGATAGAGCAGAGGGAACAAGGTCAACTTACACCTTATATTTTACTAGTATTTATCTGCCCTTCTGCTGTAAGACTGGGTATAACTGAAAGGAGAATTCCTCCAAATTCGCGCCCAGCACAAAATAGACCCTGAAGCTATCCGAATGTGCGAACTTAACTCCCTCAACCTGGTCCCTGCTGCGCTTAGCTAGATTTCAAAGGGAAAAAAAAAAAGCCTGGGCCGACTGCTGCTTCCCAGGGCCTGACCAGGAGAAATGCAGACCGAAGGCGAAGGGCTCCATTTAGGGAGAAATGGCGTCTGGGTAGTAGTAAGTCTGTAATACACTTGTCATTGCAGAAAAAAGGGCAGGGCCATATGTTTGAGAAACCAGAGCTTGCTGCCTAGGCTGCAGTTCTGAGTTCTCTCTATTGTACTTCTTTCTTTCTTCTTTCTCCTTCTGCAACTACCCAGATGGTAAACACAGACGCACAGGTGCCCCTGATGATTCTGCCCTCCCAAGGCCTTCCCTTTGCTCTAAGAACCACAGGGGGAAGGGAATGTGCAGGGGTCCCACTCCTGTGGCATCTGAATGAAGTCTACCTGGCATTTGACCTGACCTTATTATTACTGTAAATATTTCTGTCGACTGTCCCGCCGGCAAATAACCCTTTCGGCAGTTCTTAATCATGGTTAGGGAATTCCGAGGGGAAAAGAACCTCGCTCAGGCAAGCACCAAGGTTTGTTGGGCTCTGGAAAGGGCCAGAGTAGGGCTGTGTAGGCATACTCAGGAAAGTTGACTGTGCTTCAGGATATGGGCTCAGCACACCCCATCCAGCGGTCCTGCTGCTTCCATACACTTAGGGGGCAGAAAAGCCCGTGCGCAGTGAAGGAGATTCAATTCTGTAAAGGATACACTGCGTGGCAACCGTTTAGCCTACCCTTCATAGAGACGTAGGTATCTTTTAAAAGCAACAGGAAGCTTTCAGTCTCTGTGCAAGTACCTAGGAACTTCTGATCCGCTTTGAATCGTGCTGGGTAGTAAATGTCTAAGCCAAATACTTCCACCTCTGGGAGGTGCCGAATTTCTGAGAATAATTCCTTAAACTCTTAAAAACAAAAGGCTAAAAAAAAATGGGCTGAACCTAAACATCCAGTGGCCCATGTGGGGAACTCAGCTGACATCTGGGTCAGGAGACTCACCTTGAAATTAGGTGATTCTGTTATTACTCTCCACACTCCCAGGAGCCAAGAAGGCAGTCCTGACTACTCCCAAGTCTGCATCTCCACCTCAGTGGAAGCTGGGTGATCCACCGCCTCCAGGTGGGAAAGGGGAACAACCCGAAGAAGCCTCCTCTGGAAGAGAAGTCTAGGTCAAGGGTTAGACGTCAAACCCAGCATTTCCAGTCCTGAGTCCTAGATTTCCATTCCCGGGATCTTTTACCATAGGTCTCCCCAACTTTGGCTAGCCTGAGCCCCCTTGAGGGTGAGGCATATCAATTGCAGGCATGGCTCAAAGCTGGTGTTTGGAGGGGCAAGGGACCGACCCCCGCACAAAATACTGTTTACAATTATATGATGGAAAGCAGCAGCTTGGCCACTGCCAGGAGGCAGCCAAGTTTGTATGCCAGGTAGCCACTGAGGACACTTAGATGATAGTTCTGATCCAAGGAAGGCTGCGGTGTGCCCTCAATTGAGTGGCCACCAAGAAGAAGATGGTGTCATGAATGCCACCATACCAGGACAAGGAGCTAGGGGGCGGCTGGAGTTCCCAACACCTAGGGCCTAAATGCTGACCTCTGATGGGGGTTACCTGTTGGGCCCATGAAAGTGTCTCTATGAAGGACAAGGACTCTGGGAGGCTTTGGTGATGGCATGGGCCTTTGGCAACACCCCAGGGGTGAGCCCTGACAGGGGTCCCAGCTGGCCTGAAGTGGTTGGGAAGCCTCATGGAGCTGTCACCCCCACCCCCTTCTCTAGGTTCAACAGTGGTGGGGAAAAGTGCCTACTATGTGCACACCTCATATTGGGCTGTAATTGGGCTTCAGTCCCTGTCAAAGTTGGAGCTTAGGGCCTGAGCAAAGCCTTCTGCAGGCAGCTAATTGTTTGCTAAAAGTACTTTTACACAGCAGAGAAGTTTGTTCTCTTTTTCCCTGGTAGTTTTGGTTTAAGAAGCCAGATGTTTTGTCTGTAAACCTTTGAAAATCGGGGTGGTGTATTAATGCCATTTCTCTCAGGCTTCTGGCATCAGGCTCACAAGGGAAGAGGCTCCGGAAAGGAGGGAGGGGGCATTCTTGGGAGAAAAGTAAAAGAATGGTTTTATGCAAAAATGAGGAATTAGTTTGCAAAGTGTGAAGCACCTTGGAAATCCAGCACAGACATACATACCCACACAGGCAGGCACACCCCCCTTTCCCCCTTCCTGGTATGGCGTCTAGTTTGCAAATTTCTTATGTCTTGGGACACGGAGGGAGAGGCTCGACTTTGCCTATGTGACCAATGCAAGCCTGTGGTTTTTCAACTGAACTTGACTTGAAAGCAAAAGGGCCGGTGAGCTTCCTTCTCTAGTAGCTTCGCTGCTGGTGATCAGTCGGGATTCCAACGCCGACGCGGCGGTTGGAAGCTAGTGAACTAGACCGAGTGTGGGGGGGTGGGGGAAGACTGTGGTTACAAATATGGTCTCCCCACCCCAAGAAACCTGGTGCCTGCAGGTTTCCCTTACGGTTGCTTCATGCTCACTCCCCATCCTAGATTCCCAGGCAGTTTAAAGCAAAGCACAACCAAAACTAAGCCTAACTTAGCTGGGGGACAGAAGGCGGTGATGATGGGGTGGGGGCTGGAGCGTCTGCCAGGCAGCCTTGTTATCCACTGTGCCTCTGGGGTTTCCTTCTCCCGCACCCCCAACCCCACGGTCTTTCCTGCGTCCTCGGCTGGGCATTTTCAAGCACCTCTTTTTCTTCCACAATGCTTTTTCGTTCGTTTACCGAAGTTTCAGAAAAGTTTTTGGAGGCCAAGGATTAAATAAAGAAACAGGAAGTCTTCTTTGTTCGCTCTAAAGAGGACAGCCCTGCGCCGAGCCCATTTGAAGACCGCAATTACCAGGGAAATGCCCTTTGGTCGGGTCCCACGTGCTGACTGGGGTTCTAAGGGAGAATTTCCCCGAATCCCTCCTAGATCGTCGTCGCATGCTCCCGCTCCAACTTCACTGGGTGAAAAAAGATTCATGGAAATCATTCGGACATTTTAAAAACCAAACAAACCCTATGCTGGAGATAGCTGTCGCCAGCCACGTTGGGTCTCGCCCCTGGCCGAGAGCGGCTAGCTCTTTGCTGGTGGGAATGCGGAGATGCCCACCTGCTCCCGCGCGGTGGCGAGAGCTCGCGGGTCCCCGGATTCCTGAGTCAGTGACCTGGTGCTGGTCTGCACCCCGGCTCTTCGAATAAAGGAAGAAGAGGTCCCAGCAGTGGAGACACCGGGTCCTCGAGGACCAGGCAGCCGCAACCCACCGCCCTTACCAGATGATCTCATTAACAGGCCAGGGAATTCACCAGAGTAAGGGGAATCTCGTTCCCTTCTCTCTCTCTCGACGTCGCTCTCTTTTCTGGCTAACCCGCGATGGTGTTATGACTGTTCCCACTTCCCAAACGGGGAAGACCAAACAGAGCATAGAACAGGGGCAGGTAAAGAGGGGAAGAGGCTCTGTTCTTTTCCCTTTTGTGTGGCTTGAAACTTGATAAATATAATTTGTATTTGGACGATAGGGGGCCAGAGGGTCAGATTATGTAATATTCAAGTGGTGTCTGGCCCCAGGGGCTCTTCTGTCTAGAAGATCTAAAGATCTACGCACAATCCCTGCACAGAAGCCCTTACTAAATTTTGTCTTTCCTGTTGTCTGTCTTCTGTCTCTTGCATTTCCCCTCCGTTCCCCTTTCTGTTTTTTCTGTTCTGTTCTTTCTCTCCAAGAGTCCCTCCTTGACCATCATAAGGACTCTCGGGTTATTGATTTAGGATCTATGAGTTCTCCTCCCCAAGTCAGAGCAGAGCTGTTACCACCCCGTGCTCCATTTGTGAAGGAACTAACCAGTCTGTGAGGTTTGTCGCTTTTGGGGTGGGGGTAGGGGGTGGGAGGGTGGGGCGGGAGGAAGGTCAGACACTGGTCGACACCTGGTATAAAAGAAAAGAACAAGTTAAGAAGTTTCAGAGCTGCCAATAAAACCCTTTAAGTGGCTTGTGATGCAGAGCCTGGAGTTGCCGGGATGGCATTGGTAAATGACTCTCATGCCCAAAGAAAAACATTACAAATGCCGCTGTCTGCGCCACCAATCGGGCGCCGCTCTCCAGCGCGGGCGGTGGCTCCTCTCTGGCGCGGAGGGCACCCGCATTTGCATGATAAATTGACCAGACTGGCGGCAGCCAATGAAATATTCAAATTAGGCAGGCTGGGGTGGGGGTATGGTGGAGTCCCTGGGGCTCCCCTTTTGAGCAGCAGCAGAAGCTGGCCTTGCCACGTCTCCTTTAGCGCCCTCCAGAGGCGGGACAAAACCTCCTGGACAGGAGGGTGGGAGAGTTGAGGGGGAAGGGAGGTGGCGCTCTACAGGTGCTCTTGGGCCCAGGAAAGCTTTGGGACTGGCCTAGCGGGTTGGGAATGCTGTCAAGCCTCTGTGTCTGTCTTGCACTTAAATCAGTAGGATTGCTGAAGCAGGTGGCGACTCCGGAGGAATTTAGGCAGGACCCCTTACTTATTCCTATGTTTTCTGTGTTGACTCTCGCCTCGTCGTAGACCACGGCAGACTTCCCAGCGCCAAAATTCTGAAGCAGATGCATTCAAGCTGCCATACTAGCAGGCTGGGCAGGTAGCTCCAGCTTGGAGCTACGTTAGACTCACCTCAGGCTTCACCAGGCCTGGGTCGACTTTTAACTGTGGCCCTGATGCAGGAGCTTTGCTCCTGGGAATATGCAGACAGGAGCCTCAGCAGGCCAGAACTCACCTAGCAGGGACACTAGGGAGGAAGCACCCAGGCTCAAGGCAGCTCCTGTGAGTGTGTACCAAGAGGACCCAGTAAATTGCTAGTCAGCACGGTGGAAGCCAGTCTTCTGGTCTGTCTCCACCATGGAAGACCTGGCTAAGTTCAGAGTGATGTAGGGGGGATGGGGGTGGGAGGGCATCTCTTCAGTGTCTTCCTACCCTGTGCCGGCTTTAACTGAGAGGTAGTACTGTTTCTGTACTCTGCCTTTAATCCCCTCTCCCATTCACAAGGCTTAGAGATAGGCTCTCCACTAGTTGCCCTAGACAGCCTTTGATCCCCAGCCCTCTCCCCAGTCCACAGGGGTTCCTAAGGGGTGATCTGAGTCCCTTCTAAGCACTTTCCCCCAGACATGCTCAGCAGAAGTCAGCTATCTAGAGCTGTCCTCCCTGGCCATTAACCAAGGAATCTCCGGGAGGCCAGGAGCCTGGCCCCAGGCTGCCTCCATAACGGAAAGGACACCAATGATAAGCATGGCTTGCTGTCTTATAATTTGTAATCCTAGGACTCTAAAAGCTAAGGTATGAGGACCGAGAGTTGGGGCTAGCCTGAGCTGTAGGCTATATAGTGAGACTGTCTTAAACAAACAAAACTCAAGGAAAAAAGTAGTTGACCAATACAAATTTGGGAGAGAGTAAAGGTTCCGACCTTGGGCCTGGTAGGGATGCATAAGCTATATAGCTGGTAGCAGAGGTTACTTCAAATACAAAAGGGCATTTTCAGCTGCTGCTAGCTCGAGTGTCTGGGGAGACTGTTCCCACAAGGGAAGGTGAGTATGCCTGTACTTGGCAAGCTGGGTGGGTCTTGACTGTGTGTCAGGAAGCCCTTCCTCAGTAGTCCTCAGACCTCACCTATGGGCCAGGAGAGCCGAGGCTCCTCAGTGGGTCATGATCACCCTCCAGCACCAAAGTGTGTCACACAATCCCTCCCATAAATGCAAGCAGCTAAGTGGAAAGGTGGGAGCACAGAGGCAGCTAGGGCTTTACCGTCTCTGAACCATTTACAGTGAACAAGGCATTCAGTTCCTCTTCGAAGGTATCATGCACAGAAAAGGCCCGGTCCGCATGGCCTGCCTGGCAAGTGAGTGCTAGATTTGGTGTTAGTCATAGGAGGCTTGATTTGTGGTCCACAACTCATCTGTAACCTTCAACAAGTGTCTCCAGCTTCACCTCTAAAATAGGATGGCTCTCTCTATCTGAAGCACCTGGGACCTAAGGAGAGACTCCTTGATCCAAGTGGAAGATAGTACAAGCAGGGAGCTTTCAAGATCAGCCCCGGGTGTGAGAGAGGCACGTAGGACACATGCATGCTGTTGCCTTGTGGAAGGGCCTGGTACACGCTAGTTGGCCATCCCACGGTGGTCCCTCTTAAGTCAGCACAGGAAGGACAGCCATGTCAGACCTCCCAGACAGACAAAGGCTACAAGCATGAGTGGGGAACCAGGGCAAAGGAAAAAAGAGAGAGAGTTGCGAAAGGCAGGCCAAAGGCCTCCCTGCTTCCAGAAGATAGGGCATTTGCAGGGCTGTAAAAGGACCTTTCTACATGCTCATTAGAGGAAGCACTTTACTAAGGATCCAGGATGATATTTCTATTTTCCCTTTTAGTAGCGAATGGAATTTGCACCACCATCCAGGTCAGATGGAAAATAGAAACTGGGAAAATCTGACACTCATTGATTTGCTCTCCTCCTCCAGAGAGAGGAGTAGGGCTTCAAGATTGCAATTAGGAGCCAGCCCGCTGAGGGGTTGCTCTCCTGGGCTCAGGTGCTGCACTGGCAGTGGGTTGCATCAGTGCCCTGGCCCTCATCTCCGGAGGAGGCACAGCTTCATTCATGGTTCCCAGCTGAAGCTGACCCTGCCTGAGCTCCCAAAGACCACCTGGCACCTTGCTCTCATTTTTGGTCAGGCCTTTTGAGCAGATGGGCAATTTTTCCGATGTTTTAAAAGTATTAACTTCCTTTCAAACATTCTTTAACCTTTAATGTTTTGTAACGGGATGAAAAGGTCATTTTGCTCTGAGGGTGCTGCTGTTCCTTAATTATTCGCCTATAGGTGAATTCCACCCAAATCGTCAATGCTTTTTTTCTTTAGTTTTTGGGGGGTTCAGGGGGGGTTCACTGAGGTCGAATCCAGGGCCTTGTACATGCTAGCCAGGTGCTCTACAGCTGAGTCATTGTAAATTCTAGGCAAGTACAAGAATTTACTGCTCCTGATTCATATATACCTGTATCTTTCTATTCATCTGTTTGTCTAGATCTATTTATCTACCTAGATATATCTATATAGATGTAAATATGGATATAATGTAGATATAGATATATCTAGAGAGATAGAGAGAGAGAGATGGATCAATGGTTAGGGCACTGGTTGCTCCTCCAGAGGACTTGGGTTTAATTTCCAACACCTACATGGCAGCTCACCACCATCCGTAACTCCAGTTCCAAGGAACCCAATGCCTTGTCTGACTTCCTTGGGTTCCAACTACTCAAACGATGCACAAAAATACACATAGGTAAAACATCCATACACATAAAATTAAAATGATTATTGCATCTGAGCATTTATTTATTTATTTGTGTATGTGTGTGTGTGCGTGTGTGTCTGTCTCTGTGTGTGTGTGTGTGTGTGTATACGCGTTCCCACGGGTCCATGCACATGCTTACGGAGGTCAGAGGGTAACTTAATGGAGTCAGATCTCCCCTTCTATTATGTGAGTCTCTAGGATTGAGCTCCGGTCATCAGTCTTGGCAGAAAGCATCTTAACCCAGTGAGCTACATCGCCAGCCTCTGCCCAGCCCTTGATTCTTTAATGGCATCCAAACTGTGTATACACATGTAATACAGACCAATTTTCCCATTAAATCTCTCTATATATGTGTGTGTGTGCGCGCGTATATGTTCATATGTGTCTTTATATGATTATATTTTGCACATATGTGTTTATGCACATTTGTATTTGCAGGTACTATACATTTGCATTGTATATATAAATAAACTTTGTATACAGGGATTTGGGTTTACATGGATACATGGACTCCTTCAACATACCTGAACAATTTCTTTATAGGACAAGAGATATAAGATTTACTTGCTTAGCCAATGAGTTTCCCTAAACATTTGATGGCCACCATTTATTATATGTATTCCTGACTTTAAAAAAAAAAAAAAAAAAAAAAGATTCAGACAGTGCCCCAACAGGGTCTTACTCTGTAGCCCAGGATGACCCAGAGCCTGTCAGGTGTATCCAACCTTTTGATACTGTAGCCCATGTTGTTATGTACAGAGTTCACGCCTGAGAACCACATACTGGAGTTCCACAAAGCAAAGGAAAGCAGAAAGTGTAAAACAAATCCTACAATGTTTTAAGTGAGTTTACAATTGTTTGGGGGGCACGGTTGTTGCTACCCCCAGCTGTGATCTGTTTCAGGTCAGACAGGCCTGTAGACCTGAGGGCGCTCTCTAGTCCTGAGCACTGGCATTATGTACATGCACCACTGCTCCCCGGTATACAGTCTCAGCTCCCAGCACCCCTCTCCTTCACCATTACCTTTCTAAACTGGTGCGTTCTTGCAAACAGAGGTGTGAGCGTATTAGATCTATATTTAAAGTAAAAAGCATGCTAGTAGGTTCAGAGGAGAGCATAGCGGGCTTTTTCTATGTGGAAACTACACAAAGTTGATATTTAAACCCTACAGAATGTGTCTACTTGTACAAGAGGCTATGGGTGTGGTTCCCTGAGTCTCTTCTCCTCTGTGCTTTTTAGATGAGAAATCTCCTGGCACTCACCTTAAGTCTTTAAGAATAAATCTACTCTAAGCTATGTACTAAATCAGGAAGAGCACTCTGTAAGATTAACATTCATTAAGTGCAAGAGACAGAATTGATACTTTACTTAAAAGCATATACCTTTAAAAGGTCTCTAGATGCAGGAAAGGCAAAGAATAGAAGAAACAAGGCTTCAGGAACGAGCTTGGTGGTCTCTGGGAAACATTGTCTCGGGATTCATCACCCAGAGTGATTTCTTGCACATTCCTGACTGCTAGATGTTTCTCTGCGTTCCCTTTGGCTCCTTGCTGACAAATTTCTGTATCAGTGACTGAGGTGCTTCACATGTGCAGTGGAACAGAGGGAGTGTGTATAACATTCTCCCAGCACTGGGGAAGCTGAGGCAGGAGGATTGTGAGTCCAAAGACAGCCTGACATGCATAGTGACTATACACACACACACACACACACACACACACACATATACGAATATGTATATGCATATATACATATATATGTATATAAATATATGTGTGCCATATATTTATATATGTACATATATAAATATGTGTGTGTATATTTATAAATATATATATGTGTGTGTATGTATATGTGTGTGGGGGGTATGATAAAATATAAAGGAAAAGAATATGTAGGATTGTTCAAATCATATGCAAATATGGTTAAACTAAATAAATAAGAAATAAAACTTCTGGGTTCTCAGCTAATAATCACAATATGCAAACAGGTGAGGGGGGAGGAGGAGGATGGCGAATTTGAAGCCAGTTTGCCTGGTCTCAGTCCTGAGGGGAAGAAGTTTTAAATAACAATGATTACCGGCTGTAGCCAGCATAGAAAATCCCCCTGACTCCTCCTAATTCCAACCCCCACTTCCTGGAGGGCGTTTGGGAACCTCTAGCCTTCTCCCTGTGAGTTCCTACACTTAGGTGTGAATGGAACGACACTAAACGGGTCATTTTGTGTCGTGTCTTTTACCCACTAGTGTTTATGAGACTCAACTATGCGGACATAGCTGGTTTGTTTTCAAGATTTTATACTGTGAGTACATTAAAGTATATTAGGCATTTGTATTTTTTTTTTTCTTTTCCTGGGGGCTATGATAAAACAAAAAAAAATGCCAGGTAGACATCCTGCGTGCTGTAATCTCAGAATCCTGCACTAAGATGATTTTGAGTCCGAGGCTGGCCTAGGCGACACACTACACGGGTCCTGTCCCTGAAAATGGCAGAAAGCTCTCCTCTGTGGGGATGCGCACAGGCTGATGTGACAGGCAGCCCAGGGATTGCTGGGTTGCAGAGCACGCACGTGTCCAGTGTTGTCTTCTAAAGTGGCTCTGCGTCGTCTCCATTCCCACAAACAGGTTTGCAGTGCCCCCTCGCTCTTTCTCCTTGTCGGCAGGAGGGATTTTTAGCTGTGGTTTTTCTTGTTCTCAGTACTTCTGAATCTGGTGGTCCTAGCCATTTCTTGATGTACCCTTCTCTCTGTGCTTTGCAATGAGTTTGAACGCCTGTTTCTGTTTTCGATCATTTGGATTCCAAAGCCTCTTCTTGTCTTCTGTTGGATATATGCTCTGTATTATTTCAAGAAAATTCCTTTGGGGGGGGGCGGGGGCTGAGGGGGGGCGGGGCCAATTCTTTCATCTCATATGTCCAGGTAACAGTCCATCACTGAGGGAAGTCAGGGCAGGAACTCCAGCATGTAACAGGGCCATGGAGGAAAGTCTCCTGCTGGCTTTCTCCCTAGCCTCTGCTCAGCTAGCTTTCTACATGTATAAACAATTTTTCAGTACTCTTACTAATTCCTTGAGACGTCCATACGCTATGTTTTGATCGTGCCCACTCTTCCCCGTCTCCTCCCAGACCCACCATCCATTTCATACCCACCAAATTTTGCATCTTTGCTTCTTAAAGCCATCCAGCTCCCTAAGCTGTCTGTATGCTCTTAGGTATGTGGTCATCTACCAGCATGATAGACCTACCAGGGTCACACCCTTAAAGAAAACTAACTCTCCCTCCCCCAATAGTTATCAATTACCAAGAGCTCCTCAGCTAAAGGTGAGACTTGATGCCCACCTTTTCAGGAAAATCCTTTATTGTCCAATTGGTCTTAAGTCGGACTGCGGACCCTTCAGAGACACTTCAGTGGGTCCCTGGTTGCAATCCAAGGATTCTCCAGTTTACACATACTCCAACTCCCCAAAGCATAAGGCTATTGCCTCTGATAGATGCCAGGCTCTGGCTCAGTTCCATCAACAAGAATGCAGCCATCTTAGCTTCTCACTCTCCCCTGTGTCTCCAGCACATTCTTATTTTAAGAGGGCTTCAGATGCTCCCATCTGAACTCCTGTATAGAACTCCATGACTCTGCGCCCATATCCAACAGGAGAAGAATGAAATAATAATTATGTGGGTAAGAAAATAAAACTTTTCCATTCGCAGGTAGTAATTCCAGTATTCAAGAGGCTGAGGCAGGAGGATTACAAACTTGGAGCCAGCTTGAACTATATAGTATAGCCCCACACCCCCACAAAATAATAATAAAAAAACTAGCATCTCAAATAACCCAAGTCCTTCCTTTCAGTTTTTAAGGACCACTTCTAAGGAGCATCCGTAGCTATCACTGGGAAGACACAGCCCCAACAGGCTTACCAATCACCCCAAGAAGGCCAGAATGAATATACCAGGGTTGGGGGAGTCAAGTTCAGACAGTTCCCACACCACCATCATCTGATTTAAAAACTATTCTATTTAATTTACATAAAGTAAAACTCACCTTTTCACATACAGTCTTCTTGGTTCTGACAGATGCATAAAATCCGTTTACCACTGCAGTCAAGATTTGGAACACACCAGGCCTGTTAGTGCTCTTCTGTAATCCGGCTGAGGCAGGAGGATTTCAAGTTCGAGACCATTCTGAGCTAAGTGGCAAAACCCTGTCTTGAATCTCCCATAAGACCAAAATTTCTTTGGCTCCCTTTCATAGTCAAATTACCCACCACCTTATCTCCCAGTCCCTCAGGCCAGAACCTCCATCTCCCTGAACCACCGAGAGCAACTACTGGTCGTTATTTCTCACAGTTCGTCCTAGAACAGTATGAATAAGTACAGTTCCATACTGTGTCACTTTGGGAGTCTGCTTCCTATGTTAACACAAGGCATTTGAGACTAGCTCAGGCTGAATCCATAAGCTAGTTTTCATCATTGCTGAGATGCATTCCTTTGTGTCTATATACCAAAGTCAGCTGACCAACTCGTCAGCCGATCCAGAACCTCTGAGAATCAAGCCACAGTTAACATGGAGGTACACATTCTGTGGGAAAGAGCATAACCTTTCCTTTCTTCTGGGTGTGATTGGTGAGTCTGTGTGGTAAGAACATATTTAGCCCTATAAGAAACCACCAAGTAAGGCTGTGGTGCAGGAGCACACACCTTTAATTCCAGCACCAAGGAGGCAGAAGTAGTCAGGTCAGTATGATTTCAAGGCCAGCCAGGGCTGCATGATGAGACATAGTCTAAAAAAACAAAAGCAAAAACAGAATATGGAAGGCTGGAGAGATGCCTCCGCTGTGGCTCTTGCAAGAGGACCTGGGTTCAGCCCCCGGCACCCACAGGACAGCTCACTACCACTGAATCCTATGCCCTCTTCTGACCTCCATGGGTACCAGGCACACACACGGTACATACACATTCAGACAAAACACTCATACACATAAAAATAAATTAGTTAAAAATATTCTTAAAAGAAAGGAAGAAAAAAGAAACTACCAAATTACATTTGTTGCAGTGCTACACCCCTGGAACCCAGGGCCTTAGGGTCTTTCATGTAGACCCTGGAAAGCAGGGGCTTTCACATACCACACATTACACACATGTACTATAGTACATAGTACACACGTGTGCTGTACCACTGAGCTACATCACCCGCCATGCCAAATCATTTTCTTTTCTTGTTTTGTAGCATCCGGGGATTGAACCCATGCATGCACGTCAAGGGCTTTACCAGGGAGCTACTACCTCAGCCTCACCAAAAGGCATTCTTATTTTTTATTCATGTGTGCGTATCTGTGTGCATGTGTGCCGGAATATGTGTAGATGCCTGCAGAGGCCAAAGGAAGGCTTCGGGTCCTCTAGAGCTGAATTGACAGATCACTGTGAGTCTCCTTTCATTGGAATGGTAACAAAACACTGGTAGTAGCCCGGCAGTGGTGGCGCATGCCTTTAATCCCAGCACTGGGGGTGGGGGTGGGGGGTTGGGGAGAGGCAGGCAGATCTCTGTGAGTTCAAGGCCAGCCTGGTCTACAGAGTGAGTTCCAGTTCAGCCAGAGTTACAACAGAGAAACCCTGTCTTGAAATAAACAAACAAACACAAAAAAGACACGGCCTGTTGGAAGAGCAGTATTGGCTCCTACCTGCTGAGCCATCTCCAGTGTCATCTGACTCACTCCCTGGCTCCCATCAGTCACCAAGGCAAAGATCTACATACTTCTAGAGAGAGTCTGATGGGCATGCAGCTGCTTGATGGAGAGAGGGTGCTATGTAGTGCGCCAAGGTGGGAGATCTGGGAAGAAATATATTTGAACTCTGGGTGTGTTTAGTGACTATGTAAAGTCTGAGTGCGATACAATAGTGACTAATGTACAAATCCACAATGGTCACATATTTTAGAAAAGGGTTATGCCAGTACAGCACTGTGAAGTTTTTACTTGCTTAGATAATGAATTGATTTCATCTCTCTTTCTCTTTACACACACACACACACACACACACACACACACACACTGCATTTTAACTAATTCTTTGAGGATTTTGTACAATGTATTTTGATCAGATTAGTCCTCCCTCCCCTTGCCTCTTGTGGCCAGTTTTATCACACCTCCACCCAAGGCTCAGGGATCGCTGAGGAAAGGGGGGTGGAAAGACGTAAGAGCCAGAGGCAGTGGGTGAATACGGTGAAAGTGTTCTCAGACACAACAGGGCAGTTGCACATATGAACGCCACAACATGCTTAAGTCAGACAAAACCCCAGCAATGGAGTCGGGGAGGTCGGAACAAGATCCCACCCTTAGCTGGAGAATTGATGATATTAGCTTCTGGGAGAGGGAGAACCCCGTTTCTTTAAGGATGTGCTCCGAGTAAGATGACATGCTCTCCAGCGGAAGGCCACACGTGCAAGAGCGTACAGACAACACAAATGGGATCCAGTGGGTTTATATCTGAATTCTTAATTCCTGTGTGATATAGCCTATCCTGAATGGGGACAGAATATTTCCAGTCCTGGGTCATTTGCTTCTCCCCCAGGGAGACAAATAAATACCACTCTACCCATTTTACAAACACGGACCGGGCACTGCCTCTCTAGGTTGACGCGTGGCAGAGAAAATAATTTCATTCCTAAGTTCAGAAAGTAAAGTGAAGTAATCATCTGGACCACTCTTAAGCCACTGGGGCAAGAACTAAGAAGGAGCCATGTCCAAAGCAGAATGCCCTGGTACCCTGCTATGGACTCTCCTCCATAGCGTCTCCACAAGGGACTCTTGCAGCCTAAGATCAAACAAAACCAGCTTATTTCCTGTGTGACCTCTGAGAACACAGGGCAGAGTTCTGTGTCCCTCAGTGGCAGCGTGGGACACATCTGTTCAACTGTGCTCACGTGACAGAGGGAGACAGAATGGAGGCTATCCTGCCACCTACCACATGCCTGGTGACCTGGCCTGAGCCCAGCTTTCTGGCTTACACCCCCTGAGCCTCTGCTTCCTTAGTTTTAGCGCCCCTTTTGAGATTCTGAAGGCACCTTCTCACTTCAAAGGTCCTGAGAATATGTTTAATTAGAACTTGGCCGTACAGCCTTTTAAAATAAAACAGAAGGGACCAGCTAATTATATCGCTCCACGTTCTGTGGCAAACATATATTTTTTTAATAAAACACTTTCCTAACCAGAGTAATCCCTTGAGACGCAAATCCTCATTTATAAGAAGTTTCCCAAAGGGAGTTAAAGAGAAAGACTTCGCTAAAGAAAAGAAACAAAGAGGGTGTGTATGTGTGTGCAGGAAGGGGCTGCGAGGAGCTTGTAAGAGAGGCTCTCCTGTTGAGGTCGGCATAGGGATGTTTGGAGGATGCCGAGTTGTATTGCAAATACAGTCCTTTCCTGCGTTTTATCGTGCATCTTCCTTTTTGATTAGTGCAGCAAACGCTGATATTTCTCATTCTGGTGTGTTTTGTAAGTGCAGTATTTAAATAAACAAGCGATTTTCTTTCTCAGAGTGCTTTTTGTCTCCTGCTGTGTGGCCCTGTTTTGCTCCATTAGGACACCCCCACCCCCACCCCACGCGCCCTTCTATGCGGGAACCTCCCAAGGACTGGCTGTGTGGTTCCTGAGGTGATGCTAGGTAGCGGGTTTCATCCGAAGTCCCTGTCATGGTAGGGCGGATGAGAAGATTTTCCCTCACCCCCACCCACCCCACACTCAGCGGAAGCAACTCCAGAAGTGGGGTGTGGCTTGGATGCTTGTGTTTCTGCGGGACCCCCTGGAGCTGGAGTTACCGGTGAGCCACCCAAGATGAGCTGGCAAACAACGGGGCCCTCTGAAAGAGCTGCAGGCGCTCCTAACCGCAGAGCCGTCCCTCCAGTCCCTAGTCATTTATTTAACTTAGCACACAACATAATGGGTATTCTCATGGCTTTTTCGTATGTGATTTCTCTTATTCGTGCCCCCCTCCACCACCCTCTTCTCTCCCTTGGCCTCAAGGTTGCTGAACTTCTCTCTTTTCCCCGGGAATTCCCCCCCAACCCCTTTCTGCTTTCATTCAGTTGTATTCCAATATCCCCTCTTTTTACAGTCCACCTCTCCCCTCCACTGAAACTAGTTCTTCCTCTACGCTACATACTGACCTATCAACTGTCATCTCCGCTCCCTCCATTCTCCTCAGTGCCTCTCCCCTGGTTCCACCACCCCCCCCACTTCCCTTTCAATAGGAGCAGGCCACCCAGGGATATTAGCCTAACAAGGTGCAACAGGATACAATGAGACTAGACACAAACGCTCATATCAAGGTTGGAAGCAGCAACCCAGTAGGAAGAAAGGGATCCCAAGAGCAGGAAGAAGGGCCAGAGACTCACCCCCTACGACTGTTAAGAGTCCCTTGAAAACAGCAAGCTATATGCAGAGGACCTAGTGCAGATCCGTGCTGTTCTGTGCTTGCCTGCCGCTTCAGTCTCTGTGAACCCCTAGGAGCCCTGCTTAGTTGATTCTTTGGGCCGTGTTCTCCTGGTGTCCTTGACCCCTTTGGTTCTTATAACCCTTGCACCCGTGGAGCCCCCCCCCCCCGCACCCCAACCCCAGCTCCCGAGTGAGCTCCAAGGGAAACAATGGAGATCTCCGATCTGGCCTCTCCCTCCGCCTAATAAAGTTTGGCTGCGGGTCTCTGCCTGTGCTCTCTTTTGCTGCTGGAGGGAGCCTCCCTGGTGACCAATGGGCTAGGCACCGATCTATGAGTAGTTCCCGGTCATCCAGGCAGTATCTGGCTTGGGCTCCCTCTCATGCATGGACGTCAAGTTAGACCAGTCATTGGTTGGCCACTCCCCCTAGTTCTGTGCCACGGTTGCCCCAGTGCGTATGGTAGCAGGATAGTAAGTGGAAGGTTTTGTGGCTGGGTTGGCGTCCCAGTCCCTTTCTTGATTACAGAAGATGGCGGGTTCAGCTCCATATCCTCCATTACTAGGAGGCCTCGCTAGGGTCACCCTCATAGATTCCAGGGAGTCAACATTGCACTAGGTTTCCACATCTCCAAAATGCCCCCCAATTACCATCGTCTCCCACTCCAGGGGGTCCCTCCTGTTCCCATTCCCACCCACAATATTTGAGTTTCTTTCTTTTAATTTTTAATTTATTTTATTTGTGAGTTGCTTTATCTGCATGTATACCTGCATGCCAGAAGAGGGCATCAGATGCCATTATAGATGGTTGCGGACCATGCTGACCACGTGTTACTGGGAATTGAACTCAGGACCTCCGGATTAGCAGTCAATGCTCTTAACCGCTGAACCATCTCTCCATATCCCCACAATGGACTTCTTAAGGAAACTGTTTGCAAAGGAAAAAAGAGGAGAGTAAGTAGCTGTGGTGCTGTTCCAAGGCCTGCAGGCTCCTGTCCCATAGAAACTGAGTCCTGGGCTCCGGAATAATGAGCAGGAGCCTCCTTTAGAAGAATTGTGCTTCTGGGGCGCCACAGCCCAAGAAGACTTGCCAGGGGACATGGCATTCCCCACTGTCGATTTCTTTCTTTCTCCCCTTCTACTGCCTGGGCTTCGTATTGCAAACGCCCCAGCAGAACACTCTCGGTGAAGGTGTCCATTGACCCTGCCATCTGGAACAGTCCCCAGGGTTCAGCTCTGAGAGCCCTACAGCAGGAAACCTGCAGAAGAGTGACACGTCAGGAAAGCTGGGAGACTGCTGACATACCAACTCTGCTAGCAATAGAGAGAAGGGTGGGGGGTGAGACACACAGACAGACAGACAGACACACACACACACACACACACACACAGAGGGAGAGGGATGGAGAGAGAGAGACAGAGAGAGAGACAGAGAGAGAGAGAGAGACCTATGCCCTGAGACCATACAGTCTGTGGGGGAATCTTAGGTAGACTGAAGAAGTGGTGTCTTGACTAAAAGCCCACATTGCCCACCAAGATCGAGGAGCAAAGAACAGTCCTGAAATCTGTTATGTGTGCCTGGGAAGGACCACATGAATGATAAAACTCGCTGCCTGCAGCATTTCCAGAGCTTAGGTGGATCCGAAGTCAGCCATTTCTGATTCGAAGGACCTAGAAGGCTCTTCTCAAATGCTTCTTAAACAAAGGTTGGTACTTCAGCCTGACTGCCACCACGCCATTACTTTTGTGCCTTTCCTCCGTAGTTATGGCCTCATCGAGTGGAGATCATTGAGGCTGGAATTTTTGTTCGAGTTTCCTATCATGTTTTGTCACGTTCTAATATTTGGGACAGGTCTGGTGGCGATATGGCATTTCATTGTGTTGCTGTCACAGGTCCTTAAAGAAGATGTAAACTTTGAGTTTTGTGTGTGTGTATGTGCATGTGCATGCAGTGCCTGTGGGAGCCAGAAGAGGGCACCGGATTCCCTGGAGCTGAAGTTACACTGAGCCACCTCTCTAGCTCCCGACATCTGTCATGTGATCATTACCCTAGTGTTTAGATATTTAGGTAATCTTCTGATTGTTTAGGTTTTCTTTCTGTTGTACTTTAGAATGTTATATGCATAGCTCCACGTAAAGATTATTTTTTAAACATCTTTTAAATGTCTTCAGGATGACATCTCCAATACAGTTTCTACATGGTAAAATGTTCAACATATCTCTAGCCACAATAGGACCCAAGTTCAACCCTAATTATTCTTATTCAATAGCGAATATTTATATAAGGATTTTTACAACATAAAAATTATTTGGGAGATACTTTGCATTTCTTTCTGCCGCGTCTCCTATTCGGATCCATGTCAGTTAGGAGCTTCCAGTTTCTGGGTCTCAGTGGCCACACAGATGGCTAGTAGGTTCCATGCAGAACAGCGCAGAACCAGAGAAAGAATCTGCCAGACATTTTGGCTACCATTGGCGATGTCACCTGGCTTCCACGCCTATCCGTCTTTCAATGCTCTCCTGATCTCCTTCCTCCATCATCATGAACTAGCAGTAAAGCCGGTGGCCAAGTGTGGCCTGAATTCCCGACCTGCTGCTCTCATTCCTCCTGGGTGGTGGGGAATCTGAGGCCTCCCCTCCAACCCCACCGGCACCAGACTCATCAGCACTCTTAACTGCTGAGCCATCCGGCCAGTCCCAGGAGAGACAACCATCTCACCCGTAGAACCTGGCATAGCTCAGCAGGAAAAGGAGCTTGTCACCAAACCTAACAACCCGGGTTCAATCTTCAGAACCCACAGTGGAAAGAAGGGGCCGACCCCCAAAAGTTGTCCCCGATCTCCACACTCAAGCAGTGACACACACCTGCCCGCACCCCCCCCCACACACACACACATCATTCACACATATTTCCTGAGCCCTTCCTGTGCGCTCAGCCCTACTCCAGTTCTCAGGTGCAAATAAACACACAGAACTCCCTCCCGACATTGGATTGCAGACCGTCTCTGTTCTTAGGATCCTGTGAGGGAGACAGACACGAACCAAATAGTAAGTGCAAATCTATAATCCCAAACAGGTTGGCCTTCAACTCATGGTAATCCTCCTGCTCCAGCTCCCCAAGCTCTGGATTCCAGGCGTGTACCACCACGCCGGCCTCCTGCATCTGCTCTCACCACGAACCCAGTGAGGTGGGTGTCAGACATCTTTGTGGACATTTCAGACAAGCAAATCCGGCGATGTCTTAGGCTAGACAGACGACGCTGCCAACTTCTCGGCACACTTTCCCGAGAAGATAACAATTTAAAGAGGAAAAAATCAATGCTAATAGAACTCTTTTTCAGGTTTGGAAAATGACATTGTCCACAGCAGCCGGCGCCGAGAGCCTGCGGCTGAGCGGGAGGCATGAGCTCTGGATGGACGCAATCTCGTGAGCCCTTCGAATGGGGCCAAATCAATACATGAGAGGCAGCGGGGAAGGCAGGTGGGTGAGGGAGGCTGGGTTCAAGGGGCAAGCGGTCCCATTCCTCTTCTACCCCTGCCACTCGGCCGGGACCCTCCCTTCAGCCTGAAGTCCCTGGGGACGGGGTAATTTCGGCCGCACTTGATATAACCTATACATCACTGTCTTCTGGACTAGCTCTCAAATTAAACTCTGATGTATAAAGTTAAACAAAAATGAGATAAAAATTGGCAGAGGTTGAAGAGGGTCAAAGTAGTCAAAACACAAGGTGGAGTATTGCTCTTTTTGATTTATGTTATTCTGTGCACTTAGAAAAAAAAAATAAAATTATAAATCTCCCCGAGACTTTTCTCATCGAGAATGAGGCATTACTAATGTATTTTCAATAGACTCCCAGGTCTCCCAAGCGGGACTGGGTGGGTGATTCTGGGGCTATTGTTTCTAGTGACCGTGTCACAGATGATTCTGAAACAGGGACTGGGGAGACTCTAAAAGCATCTTGCAAAATTAACACAGCAGAGCTCCGAGAAGAACTCCGCCTTCCACTGTAGGCGTGCTCCCCTTTGTTTCTTTCCACCCTTCCTCTCTTCCCTCCTTCTTCCCTTTTCAATAGTGTGTGTGGTATGCACGCACGTGTCCTCTTGGATGTGAGCACACGAGTATGTGGGTGCACGTGTGTGTAAGTGCTGTGGGGTCTCCTTCAATTGTTCTCCACCTTGATTATTGAATTGGGGCCTCAATCTGGGCTAGCTGCTTCTGGCTTCTGGCTTCTAGCAGGCTGACCTCCTGGATCCCCTGTTTCTCTCTGCTTTCTGAGCGCTGGGATTGCAGGTGGCTTTTATGTGCGCACTGGAGATTTGAACTTGTCCCTCGTGCTTGCATTTAGTGCTTTATCCATGGAGGCGGCTCCCTAACTTCTCTTTTCTTTCTTTTCTCTGTCTTTCCTCCTCCCCCTCCTCCATTACCACTCAGTCCCCTTTCTCCTTGCCTCCTGACTTTCCTCCTTCTCCCTCCCTTTTTCTGTAGTCCAGGATGGCCCCTACGTTGAGATCGTTCTGCCTCAGCCTCTCCAGTGTTGGGATCACAGTGGTGTACCACACAGCTTCATTTTATTCTTGTTTGTTTGTTTGCTCATTTTTCAAGACAGGGTTTCTCTGTAACTCTGGCCGTCCTGGAACTCACTCTGTAGACCAGGCTGGCCTTGAACTCACAGAGATCCCCCTGCTTCTGCCTCTGGGGAGTGGGGATTAAAGGCCAACACCTCCTGGCTCATTTTATTCTTTCATCCTCACCAGGCCCTGAGGTATAGAACATACAGAAGTCATGGTCCCTATTGAAAGTTGAAAAACTGCATGCATCCAACATTAGGGACGAGGGGGTGAATAGGAAGGACACCCTCATTCAGGAACTTCGCCTTCAGTGACTAAAACCAAAATGTGATTATGGCTAAATTAGCTGCTGTAAAAAACAGGGAGTAAGATAAGGGAATAGAGACATGAGAAAAGCTGGTGGCTGCTCTCAACTGGGCAAGAGACAGGATTAGGGATTGGGTCAACCTCCCTCCCTCCTCCTCCCTCCCTCCCTCCTTCCTTTCTTCTCAATGCTGGGAATGGAAACCAGAACACTACTACTGAATCAATGCCCCAACCCTTCACTGGTACATTCTAGACAAGTTCTTTATCACCAAGTTACATCCTATCTCCTCATTGGTAGATTAGGTTCTAGGGTAAACTCTCTACCACTGAGCCCCTGTTTGGTTGATTGGTTGGTTTCTTGTTTTTGTGGGTGTTTTGTTTTGTCTGGACAGATCTTTGAACTCATATTCCTCTGCCTCCGCCTCCACAGTTCCCGGATGACGGACTTGAGCTGCCACACCCATCACTAAGGATCGCCTTAGGGAACAGAGGTAAGATGAGGGAGGCTGCTGAGGGTGTCGGCCCTGTTCTCCCAGATGACGGCAGTGGCAGCGGTGGTGATGGAGCTAAGGTCTGTTATTTGAAGATCAGGGTCTGAATACGATCTCTGGGCTTCACTTCAATGCTCTTTCCACAGCACGGAGATACCCACAGCCAGATTCTAACACAGATGCCCAGCAACCTAGCAGACTCAGGACAAAGGCCAGGGGCTATTTGGGAAGATGAAGAAGCACCAGAAGAGGGAGGAGATTTCAGAGAGGAGGATCTGAGAGAGGAGAGACAGAGAGAAAGAGAGAGAGGATAAACGTAATCTTGCATAATCTTGAGTCGTACCCCCGACACACACTGACTACAGAAGTGCACTTGTAGCCTGCTTACCTCTGCTCTTTCTTTCAGCTTCTGTCGTCTCGTTTTTGTATCTTTCTTTCAAGGACATGGCTCACTTCTCCATCATTCAGCCCAGGACTGTGAGACTGTCCCAGGAGAGATGAGCACAAGTTTAGCTTCCTGATGTAGCTACATCTCAGATGGGGGATTGATGCCCACCAGCCTGGTACTGTGGGTTGGCTTTCAGCACAGATGTGACCTCTGTGGCCAGAGGCCAGGATGAGGTTTGTGTGGCTGTAAAGACCAACCTTCGATCTGTTTGCTGAGGCAACCACAGTGGCTGCGGGCCTTGCCACATCTGAGCGGCTGCATAGGTACAGGTGTGATGGATCCCAAATGGAACCGAGCCCCGAGCCCTGCTGCCTCCTCTGTGTTGGGTCTGTGTGAGGTCAGTGTCTCAGCCTGCACCATGTTCTCATGGAGCATCCTTTAAAGGCTCCTTTGTGCTTGGAGTTCAGGGGAGGAGCGGTGACTCAGGGAATAGACACAATTCTTCTTGAGGATCATGATGGTTCGTTTTCATTGTCAACTTGACCCAACCTAAAATAACCCGGGTAGAGTCTCAAGGAGGAATTGTCTACATTGGGTTGGCCTGTGGGCATGTCTGGATGATTGCTTGTCTTTAATTAAGTCAATTGATATAGGAATACCCAGGCCAGTGTGGGTGGTACCATTCCCTAGGAAGGGGATCCTGAACTGTAAGAGGTGAGAAATAGAGCAGGCAAGCAAGTGAGTGTGCAGGCAACCATTTCTTTCCACTCTAGCTGTGCAAAGTTCCTTCCTTGACTTCCCCACAATGGTGGACTAGAACTGAGAGTTATGAGATGAAGTAAATTTCTTCTTCCTCTATGTTACATGGTGTCGAGCTATTTTTAGCACGTCGGCAGAAATGAAACCAGAGCAGAGACACAGGTAAATGTCTTGAAATCCACTCACCTAAGTGTGGTTAGAAGGATGAGAGCAAAAGTTGTATGTTTTATGATCTCCATGAAAACTCTTCCTTCATGCTCTTTCTTCTTCCACTGGCCTGATGCAAATTAAAGCAGGGTAAGTGAAGCCACAGAACAGAGGAAACCTTCCTCATGAAGAACCGTATGGACAACAGCACCCACCGAAGACTGACATGTGACGAAGAAATAAACATCTATACCGATTGCTTATGTATCAGGATCTGTTTGTTATAGCCCACCCTAAGTCAACCCATACTTTGGAGTTCGTAGTCATATTAAGAACACAAGATGCCAATAGAAGATCCAGACATAAATCCACACACTTACGGACACCCGATCTTCAGTAGAGAATTCAGCAATATAAAATGGTAAAAAGAAAGCATCTTCAATAAGTGGTGCTGGTCTAGTTGGATGTCCACATGTAGAGGAATACAAATAGGTCCATATTTATCACCCTGCATAAAACTCAGGTTTTGTGAATCAAAGACCCCATCATAAGACCTCAACCAAGACCAAGGCAATCAAAGACCTCAACATAAAACCAGATACACTGAATCTCACAGAAGAGAAAATGGGGAATAGCCTTGAATGCATTGGCACAGGAGACACCTTCCTGAACAGAACACCTATGGCTCAGGCGCTAAGATCAACAATTAATAAATGGGACCTCATGAAACTGAACAGCCTCTGTAAGGCAAAGGACACTGTCAGTAAGAAGACAGCAGTCTACAGAATGGGAAAAGATTTTCACCAACTCTATTTCTGATAGAGGGTTAATATCCAGAATATATAAAGAACTCAAGAAACTAGACATCAACAAACCAAATAATCCAATTAAAAATGGGGTACAGATCGAAACAGAATTTTTCAATAGGGGAATATCAAATGACGGAGAAACACTTCAAGAAATATTCGACATCCTTAGCCATCAGGGAAATGCAAATTAAAACTACTCTGAGATTCCATCTTACACCTGTCAGAGTGGGTAAGATCAACAACACAAATGACTGCTCATGCTGGTGAGGATGTGGAGCAAGGGGAACACTCCTTCATTGCTGGTGGGGGGTGCACACTTGTACAGTCATTGTGGAAATCAATATGATAATTCCTCAGGAAACTGGGAATCGACCTACCTCAAGACCCAGCCATTCCACTCCTGGGCATACACCCAAAGGACACTCCATCCTACCACAAGGACACTTGCTCAACTATGTTCATCGCAGCTTTATTCATAATAGCCAGAAATTGGAAACAATGTAGATGCCCCTCAAGTGAAGAATGGGTAAAGAAATTGTGGTACATTGACACAATGGAGTACCACTCAGCTACTGAAAAAATGACATCATGAATTTTTTAGGCAAATGGATGGAACTAGAGAAAAATCACCCTGAGTGAGGTAACCCAGTCCCAGAAATACAAACGTGGTATGAACTTATATGTGGATATTAGCTGTTAAGCAAAGGACAAAGGTGTTATAATCCACAAACCCAGAGAGACTATGCAACAAGGAGGGCCCCAGTGGGGACACAGGGATTTCCCTGGTAAAGGCTAAATAGAACAGATGTTGCAGGTGGCCTGGGGGGAGGATGGAAATGGAAACAGAATGGTCCAGGAACTAGAGACTGGAGAGCCCAAAGATGATTTCTAATGATATCTGGCTCTCCTCGTAGATCAGTGCCTAGCCCGCTCTTCATCAGAGAGGCTTCCTCTGGCAGCTGAGGGGTAGCAGATACAGAGACCCAAGGTCTCTGTGGACATGTGGAGCTTAGGGGAACCCGCAGAAGATGGAGAGGGGGTGTTCCAGGGACTAGAGGGCTGGAGGACACCAGGAAAACAAGCCCTACAGTGTCAACGGACCGGCCCTCCTAGGAGCTCACAGAGACTGAAGTAGCAGACATGGAGACAAAATGGTCCCCTAAATAAATCTTATGGTTATCTGGCTTGATGTTCTTGGAGAACGCCTACACGATTAGTGTGTGTGTTGGGGGGGGGCTGTCTCTGATGATTTTACCAGTCCTTGGGACCCTTTTGCTACTGGTTAGTATACAGGTTAGTGTACCTGGCCTTGTTTCGTCTTGTTATGCCTTGTTCCAGTGGTAACCCTCGGAGAACTGCTCTTTTCTTAGGAGAAGCAGTGGTGTTTAGGTATGGGGTCAGGGGGCCATGGGGGAGAGCTGGGAGGAGTGGAGGGAAGGGAGAAGAGAGGTTGGAGGTCAGAATGTATTACACAAGAGAAGAAAAAGAAAGAAAACAATAAAGGAAAAAAGAACCCAAGATTCAGATGCAAGATTCTGGAATAGCAGGAAGAGGCTCTGGTGGTTCAAACGAGGTCTCAGACATTTGAGTACCTGGTCCCCAGTTAGCGGTGCTCTTTGGAGAGGTTTAGGGGGTGTATGGCCTTGCTGGAGGAAGTATGTCGGTAGGGGCAGGCTTTGAGAGTAAAACTCCTCACACTTCCAGTTTCCTCTCTTGGCTTCAACCTTATATTTGAAGATGTGAGCTTCAGCTCCTCCTCCTGCCCCCCAAGTCAGCCTATGGCTGCCAGGCCTACCCACCACGATGGACTCTAACCCTCTGGAACTGTAAGCCCAAATAAACTCGTTCTCATATAAGTTGGCATGGTCATGTTTTATCACGGCAACTGAAAAGCAACAAAGATGGCGACTGAGATGAGCAGCTAGATTTTAGATGTTTCACTTTCCCAATCCCTAAAAAAATTCAGGCTGCAGGCAACTGGGAATCTGAGTCTCCCTTCTAGCTCCTTTTCTGTAGGAGGGGGGCACTATTGGCAGTGGACACATCCCAGTTAAAGGCTCTAAAGCAAGTACTTTATGAAGGTGCTCTGGGCCTTAGGAACGAAAGGAGGAAAGTCATCCTTCAGTCCCTGATAGCTCTGTCTCTCACGGGAGTAAAGTGGGGGAGACGCTTCTAACCCGCACTGTCTTCCTCTTAGCATCCCGTTGCAGCCCCTGAGACAACCATGGTGTGTGGGGATATGTTGGCCCATCTTCCAGGTCTCCTCCGCTGCGCTGTCTCTGTCTCTGCTTTAGGCAATAAGTTACCTAGGGCCTCAGTGCTTTGCTAGAACAAGTTTGTCCTGCTTTCCCCAAAGCCTGTGAGGTCAGAGACTTGATCTTGCTTCCAGACTGATGAGTGTTGACTGACACTTCCAAACATCAGATGTGGCCTTAACAGTCACAGCGCCCATCTGGGCAACTGGCAAGCGTCTGTTCCCAGTAGACCCTGGTGTGGAGCAGAACCAGCTGGTCCCTTATAGTTTATGACTGTGGACATGGACATTCTTTGAATGAAGAGCTTGTTGGATGCCCTTGACCTTGAGGAAGTAACAGGAACTCAGAGGTGTTCACTGTGATGTATCACTCATTGAGAAAGGTAAACACTGTTGTCATTTGTCATGCTTTAGGTTTGGAATGCCACCCCTCAAAGGCTCCTGTGTGGAAGGCTTCCCCCCGGCTGAGGGTAATATGCCAGGACCTTTAGGACATGGGGCTATCCTGAAGGAAGTAGGCTGTTCTGCTTTAAGTGCAAAATGTCTCCCACAGAGTCATATTCTGAGTGCTGGGTCCTGAGGTTGCGGTGCTATCCTGAAGACTGTGGAGATTTTAATAGATGGGGGCCTGGCTGGAAGAAGAGGGAGCCACCCCTACTCCTGGCTGTCCTGCCTTCTCTACATCCTGGTCTGCTACAGTGTATATAGTTGTCTTTCCTTGCTACGGATGGAGCCGTTCCACCACGCCTTTCCCCTTGGGCTAACTGAAACATTCCCTGCCACAGTTTGCCTGCCAGACATATTTTCACAGTGATAGGTCATGTCAGGAGATCACCCTTGAAGGGTGTGTTGGAAACCTGCAAGTTTCCACATTGCTTCTTTGATTCCTGGTTGTCATGAAGTGATCTCCGTTGCATCATGCACCCCGCCCCCCTCCACACACACACACACACACACACACACACACACACACACACACACTATTCCACATTTACTAGTTACTTTTGCATTTTTCTGCTCCATCAATGGCAATGGGCTAAGTATCCATGGACTGAACCTCTGAAATCATGAACCACAGTAAACCTTTCCTCCTTTGTAAGTTCATTATCTTAGGGACAAGGCCTAGGTCAAACAGTTTCTCTGCTGCTGGACACTTCCTTCTCCTAATGAATATATCTAATTACACAATATAAAAGGTGCATCTCAGGGGCCCCCACAAAACAGCATGACTAAACAGGCCTTCTAAAGACATGGCTTCCAAAGAGCTGGGAATACAGCTCTGCAATAGAGTATTTGCCTAGGATCCCCCAGTGAGGGTTTGTGGGCACAGCTCAGTGGTAGAGTCCCTGCTTAGAGTCCCCCAGTGAGGGGCTGGGGTGTGACTCAGTGGCAGAACACCTGCCTAGAATCCCCCAGAAAGGGGCTGGGGGCGTGGCTTAGTGGTAGAGCACCAGCCTAGAAACCCCAGTGAGGGGGTGGGGGTGTGGCTCAGTGTAGAGCACCAGCCTAGAATCCCCCAGTGAGGGGGTGGGGGTGTGGCTCAGTGTAGAGCACCAGCCTAGAATCCCCCAGTGAGGGGCTGGGGGCGTGGCTCAGTGGTAGAGCCCCTGCCTAGAATCCCCCAGTGAGGGGCTGGGGTGTGGCTCAGTGGTAGAGCCCCTGCCTAGAATCCCCCAGTGAGGGGGTGGGGGTGTGGCTCAGTGTAGAGCACCAGCCTAGAATCCCCCAGTGAGGGGCTGGGGGCGTGGCTCAGTGGTAGAGCCCCTGCCTAGAATCCCCCAGTGAGGGGCTGGGGGCGTGGCTCAGTGGTAGAGCCCCTGCCTAGAATCCCCCAGTGAGGGGCTGGGGGTGGAGTTAAGAGATACAACAGCTTGTCCAGCATGCACAAGGTCTCAAGTTCCATCCCAGCCATGCAGAGTATCAACAGGAATAATGACTTAGCTTTCGGTTCCAGCCCCTGGTTTTTACTGGGCTGTCACTTCAGCCTTCTTACCCCTGTTTCCTCTTCCTAGTTCACTCAGGATGCTTTTACTCAATTCATATTTGCTGTTCATAGAGTTTACTCTTGAGTCAAATAGCATGTTAAGTCAAGCAGCACACTAGGGTGATTTGAATTCGTGCCATTCTCATTTTGTTTTTTCCTAAAGCCAAATAATCAATTAATTTCCTTTTTTTTTCTGGTACGTGTGGTTGTTTCTCCACATTCGCCTATAGATAGCCTCTGCGTAAAAATTTTCCTCAAGGTCAAGCACGGCAGCTAACCCACGGGACTGAGTTCCTCATCCCTGAGGCATTCTCTCTGGCCTCTGATGCTCTGGAAGCCACTGGGGCCCCTGCTTCCTGCAGCTTCTGTCTTTTCTTGTCTTGATCCTTCCTTTGTTGATGCTCAATCCCTGAGAGCCGTCTGATGAGGTAATGATGATGTCTGGGTTAAGGAAGCAGGAAAAAGAAGCTTCTCCACATCTTTACCAGACAAGCGTATCCCGACCAAGAATAGCAGCAGCAACCGCAGCTAACTCAAGCAAGAAGACTGAGCAGAGATACAAAGCCTGCTTGTTTATCCAGTGAGCAGCCAACACTGCAAAGGGCGTGAAGTGGAAGGGGGAAAGAGAGCTCCTGACATCTGCTCTACTACACATCTGCACCCAGGGAGGCCAAGACACCAGCCAAGGTGTAGAGTCAGAGCAAGCCACGCCTTACAAGATCCCATAAACCCGGGGCGCCAGGTCCCCAGCCCTGAGCCTGTGACTCCCTCTCCCATCCTATCGTAAGAAGAATGGATGACTGAAGACAGAGAAGAATAAAAACCGAAGTCGGAGGGCTGGGGGGAAAACATCTATTATTGAACCCCGACCCTATACCCCAAGTGCCCCACAGAACAGCGGCATGTAGGGAGCTCATGTAGTCTCTCTCTTCCCTTCCTTTTCCCCTCCCTTTCCTTCCCTTTCCCCTTCCTCCCTCCCGCTCCCTTTCTCCTCCTTTTCTTTCCTTCCTTTCCTTTTTCCTTCCCTCCCTCCCTCTCTCCCTTCCTCCTTCCCTCCCTACCCCCTCCCCCATATCTCTTTCTTGGGTCTCCTATGCGGCCCAGGGTGCAGGTCAAACCTCCAGTCTTTCTGGAGCTGCCTCCCTTGTGCTGATTTTACATCTGTGTATCACCCTACCAAGCCGGAACCTTTTGTAGTTGAGCGTATCTCCAGAAGATAGTAGGAGAGACCCTGCTGCTGGTGTCCCATAGAGAGGGCTTCTTCTTTTTCTTCTTCTTCTTCTTCTTCTTCTTCTTCTTCTTCTTCTTCTTCTTCTTCTTCTTCTTTCTTCTTCTTCTTCTTCTTCTTCTTCTTCTTCTTCTTCTTCTCCTTCCTTCTCCTTCTCCTTCTCCTTCTCCTTCTCCTTCTCCTTCTCCTTCTCCTTCTCCTTCTCCTTCTCCTTCTCCTTCTCCTTCTCCTTCTCCTCTCCTTCTTCTTCTAAGAGAAGGGCCAGCCAAAAGCAAACTTCACACCGGAGTCCTGCTTAGCAGGCCCGTTCCCAAATGTCAGCTCCTAATCGGCACCAGCTGCCTCTGTGGTTTCTTCTGGGCGAGTGATTCATGTCTTTGCTGAGAAACGATAAGCAGAACAAATGTTTACTTAGACGTATAACAGAGGGACAATTGGAAAACAGGAGACGGGCAACTGGAAATATTTTGCTGCTATTTGATCCATGACAATTAGAGGGAATTAGTCATATGGGCCAGAGGCAGAGTGGGGGAGGCAGATGGGTTCCTGGGAAAACAGCAGAAGGGAACAGAGAGGGAGGCTGGAGAGTTTGTTCAGTGTACTATGTGCTTCGTCCCCAAGAGGTGACGCTCCCTGACAACCTGCATATGGATTACACAATCAGGTACTAAAGACCAGAAATTTGGAGAGAAAAGTTTATATACATGCTGCTAGTGCCTCTAAAACCCATAACTATTAGAAAAAAAATACACATCCACAAATTAAAATCTGGGCTGGGGCGTGGCTCAGTGGCAAAGCACATTGTAAGACTTGGGCTCGATCCAGCACAGGGTAAAGAAGGAAAGAGAATAAACATTCTTGTGCATAGCATGGCTTGTGGGTATACAAGCATTGGAACACGGGAGGAAAACAAACAGGGTATGAATGCAC
Organism: Cricetomys ansorgei; assembly: GCA_026225945.1. Taxonomy (NCBI): domain Eukaryota; kingdom Metazoa; phylum Chordata; class Mammalia; order Rodentia; family Nesomyidae; genus Cricetomys; species Cricetomys ansorgei. Next base: position 3,030,254 of record JAMJFZ010003296.1, on the reverse strand, counting down.
GTGGTTGTAATTCTAGCTATCTTGGGAGGTAAAGCGGGGGCGGGGTGGGGGGATTCCCAGTGTTCAAAGGCCAGCATGAGCAATTTAGTGAAACTACCTCAAGAATAAACTGTAACATATTATATGTAATATACATTACATACGTAGGTATACACGTATAGGCATATGTGTATGTTGGTTAGTTTTTCTTGTCAACTTGATATAACCTAGAATTGGAAGAAGTAGCCTCAGCCAGTGAATTACTGAAGTCAGATTTAACCTGTGGTCATGCCTGTGAGAGATTATCTTGATTAATGATTGATATAGGAGGGTCAATGTGGGTTGTGCCATGCCTAGGCAAAAGGGCCTGGATTGTATAAAATTACTAGCTGAGCCAGGCATGGTGGTGCTTGCCATTAACCCCAGTACTTGGGAGATAGAAGTAGACAAATCTTTGAATCTGAGGCCATCCTGGTCTACATAGTGAATTCCAGGCCTGCCAGGGCTACACAGTGTGACCCTGTCTTCAATGAATGAATAAATAGATAAATAAGCAAATATCTTAATTTTCCAGGCATGATGGCACATACCTTTAATCCTGGCATCAGGGAGGCAGAGGCAGCCAGATCTCTGTGAGTTCAAGGCCAGCCTGGTCTACATAGTGAGTTACAGGCCAGCTAGAGCTACATGGTGAGACCCTATCTCAAGAAAAACAAAATCAAAACCCCAACCACTACATTGAACCACAGAGGGAGGAAGGGAGGGAGAAGAGAGAGAGAGAGCGAGAGACAGAACAGAGACACACAGAGAGAAAGAGAGAGACCAGGAGCAGCCTCCACCCGTGATTTCCGCTCCAAGTTCTTGCCTGACTTCCCTCCATGATGGGCTTTGATCCAAAAGTGTGAACTGAATGCTTCCTCCCCTATATTGCTTTGGGCCAGACTGTTTTATCACAGTGCAGGAAGCAGTCTTGGACAGTCTAAGTGTTTGAAAGAGAGAGAGAGAGAGAGAGAGAGAGAGAGAGAGAGAGAGAGAGAACACAAGCATATGGATGCATGTATGCATATTAGCTCCGTGATAGAGTACCTACCAAGCACTAGATCCTACGTTCAAAGTCCCCAATATCAGAGGAAATAATTCTGTAAGCACCCACATTCGTGAATCTCGATACCTTTAGCATTCAGACAGAAGCATGCACCCTGACTCCGGGACCCACACAAGGCCTGTTGTGCAAGGTTTGAGGTCTAGTTATATTCACGCAGTGTAAATGGTGCACTGTGTTTTATGCAATACATGATGTATTCGTACAGCCAGTCTCAGATGTATATTCTCAGGAGACATAAATATTTTCATAAGAAAATATCAGACATATTAATTTTTTTTTCGACCATAAGGAAGGACTTGTTGGGTTCATCATGAGAAAACTATCTCAACCTCTTTGCTGAGAAACTTCTCAGTCCATCCTCTTCAAAGTGTCAGGTGGAGAATTAAACTCCAAAGCCCGAAGCACTTCTCGTCTTAGAGTTGGACTGTCTAAGGTCTAAGGACACTAAGGATGTAATGAAAGCCACATGGAAGGTTGGCACGGTGGGTTGGAGGAGCCAATGGGGAGCTGAGAGGGACCTGGGGGTATTATGGCATCAGATACGAGTTGAGGCTAATTCTGAGACCCGCAGACATAAAATTCTCCTTCCACAAGTGGAGTGTGCCTGTGAGTGTGTGTGTGTGTGTGTGTGTGTGTGTCCCCTTGTGTGCATATGCCCGTGTGTGTTTGTATCTGTGTATTGGAGCTGGAATCCAGGACTCTGTAAATGCTAATCAAATGCTTTACTGCTGAACCATGCCCCCAGCCCCACACTGGGGGATTCTAGGCAGGTGCTCTACCACTGAGCCATGCCCCCAGCCCCTCACTGGGGGATTCTAGGCAGGTGCTCTACCACTGAGCCACACCCCAGCTCCTCACTGGGGGATTCTAGGCAGGGGCTCTACCACTGAGTCAAACTCCCAGCTCCTCACTGGGGGATTCTAGGCAGGTGCTCTACCACTGAGCCACGCCCCCAGCCCCTCACTGGGGGATTCTAGGCAGGGGCTCTACCACTGAGTCAAACTCCCAGCTCCTCACTGGGGGATTCTAGGCAGGGGCTCTACCACTGAGTCAAACTCCCAGCTCCTCACTGGGGGATTCTAGGCAGGTGCTCTACCACTGAGCAACACCTCAGCCCCTTCACTGGGGGATTCTAAGCAAGTACTCTACTGGTGATTCATGGTCTCTCCTCCTTCTGGTAGTATTCTTCTGCTGAGCTACAATAAAAGCCCTTGATCTATTTTTTAAAAGATTTATTTACTTACTTACTTATTTTATGTGTGTTTTATCTGTCTACTAGACAGAAGAGAGCATAGGATCCCACGGGTCCACAGTCATAGACTGCTGTGAGCTACCGTGTGGGTGCTGGGAATTGAACCCGGTACCTCTGGAAAACTATCCAGTGCTCTTTACCACTGAGCCATTTCTACAGCTCTGCCCTTGGTCTTTTTGAGGCAGGTGTCTCTATGACCTGGAACTTGCAATCATCTGTCTGAATCTCCCAAGTGCTGGCATTATAGGCTTGTACTGCCACACTGGGCCCCTAGGACTTTCTGAATCATTCTAGAATGTATGCAACTGGGGTAACAAGGTCCCCTCTTCTTGCCCGTGGGTACTCTCTGTGTTTGGAGCTGAAGCAGAAGGTTTAGAATGGAGAAGGGACTAGTTGCCACTCAGGAATAGTCTTTGGT
>JAMJFZ010003296.1:2970000-3022500 GCA_026225945.1 Cricetomys ansorgei | reverse complement strand
TGTCCAGAAATCAAGCTGAGGCTTTCAGCGCCACATAACCACGTGACAGACAAAAATTAAAGTCGGGACGTACTTCTCACACGTGGCGCTGGGGGTGCTGTTTATTGAGCAGCCCAGGCGTTACCCCAAGCCTTTTCAATTACCCCTGTTAATAAGCAGCCACATCGGTAGAGAATGATTTCCTCATCAACAGATGAGAAGACTGAGGCCCCCGGAGAGGAGGAGCCCTCTGGAGGCTCCCTAGCACCCCGTACATCCCTGTGGAATGCTTTCGGTTGGTTCCCATCTTATCCCTGCTGTCTAACCTGTGACCTTCTTCAATGAAAGCTCTGGTTGTTAATTACAACGAGTGACTCATCAGCGGCTCGTGGAAGAAGTAGAAATTTGAGGACCTAGGCTCTGCACAGGGCGGCCTGCTCGGGACCCTGGGAGCCCCGGGCCCCTTCAAGGAATGGGCAGACACAGTAAGTAGTGATGGACTTCCCGGACAAGTCGTGTTTGTCTTGCAAAAGCCAGACTATTCGGCTCAAGGCGCACTGTTTTCTGGCTCAGAGGTTGGTTTTTGGAGTGGCAGCTGTTCCCACCCCAGCAAATTCTGAAAATCTGTAATTCTTGCAAATAATCGCCAACCCTCGGAAAAGATGTGTTTACACAAACACTTCTCTGCGTTCATCCCGAAGCAGTTTTCTCTGCTGCTCCCTGCTTCCTCCCCAGCAACTGTTTGGGCTACTGTGCACCTACACATGTGCCAAAGGATCCTAGCTAAGGCCTCGTCCTGCTAGGCTTCTCCTCAGATGGAGCCACATAATTTCCTGTTATTTGTCACTACTAATATTTTTCAGAATGTGGGATCTGTGCTCAGGCAGACAAGAAGCATGCGACTTTGGTGGCCCACCCACGGTCAGCCAAAAAAGTACCATTAATACCAAGGCAGGTGGCCTAGAAATGGGGCCCTTTAAAATAAAACCATTAGATATGCGGCTTCTAGAACATTCCCTTGCCACAGAGCTAGACGCGTGAGACCTCCTCTACTTTACATTTTAAAATAGGGTTTGCAGTCCTGTCTGGCCCAAGCTAGTAGGTAGGTACATAGGCAGGTTCCTTCTGGGCAAATATCCACTCTCTATGTGGACATCCATCTATCGTCAATCAGTCAGGAGATTTTATTTTGAGATAGGGTTTCATTATGTAGCCCAGGCTGTCCTGGGGTTCACAATCTTCCTGCCTTATTCTCCCAAACACTGAAGTTCTAGCATACATCACCATGCCCTGCACAAGGAATACTTCATACCCATTCTCTCGGGCCAGGCACTGCCGGGTTTCAGGAAGATAGGACAGTACAGAGCAAGGCCTTTTCTCTCTTGGAGCTCACATTGACTGGACAGAACAACCTGGAAGACACCCAAGGAAGAAGGACACTAGAGCTTGGGAACACGGAGCCCCAGTTGTTGCCCCTGGGAGCTGGTGTTCTAGCCACTGATTCTGTTGCACCTGTTGGGAGATAGATTTCATCCTGTGAGGTATGCTAACTTCTTGTCTGTGCTTCACCAAATGACCATGGGCTTGGTGACTTCAAATTACACACACTGATTCTCTACACTCCCAGAGGCCAGAGGGCTTGCTTGTCTGGAATCCCTATCCTTGGGCATCAATCGAGGGAGGTGTATGCTTGCCTTACCCTCCTAGGGGCTCATAGGAAGAATCTGTTCCTTGCCTCTCACAGCTTGTAATGTTGTTAAAAACCCTGGGTTAATGGCTTGATCATGCCCTCTTCAAGGCCAGCATCTTTAAATCCATGTCTCGTTCCAGGTGACAGACATCTCCTGTGTGTGCCTGTGTGTGTGAAATCCACCCCCTGCAACATTTCTTAATTTCTGCTAGATAAGATTTTACTCTGTAGTTCAGGCTAGATTCAAATTCATGATTCTCCTGCCTCGGCATCCCAAGTATCAGGACTATGGCTTTTTTCTCTCTCTTATGAGGTTCTTTGTAGTTACCAGGCCCTACCAAACGTCATCTTTCTGTCTCACATCCTTGGGTTGTAAGGTCCTTTCAAAGACCTCAAAGGGGAACCCATAATGATCCCTTTGCTTACAGAATGGCATTCACAGATTCCAAGGCTTTTGACTTGCTGTCTCGTGGGCTGCTGTTCCGCCTGCAATGTGTGATTTCTTTTGTCGCTGGGGAGAGGCTGATCTTTGCAAGGTCCCTTTAAGTATTCATCGTACGTCTCTACCACTTCCCCAGGACACGTGTCCTCCTTGCTAAGGAAGAGCCCTGGGGTCACAGATCGGGCTCTAGGGCACAGCACGGCCCACCTCCCCTGGTTGGCTGGAGGCTGCCGAGTTCATCATCACCTTACAGATGCTCTGGGTGAAGCGCGTCCATTCACCAATGCCTGTGTTCTGTGACCAGAAAGAGGCTCTTGAGTCAAATGCACGCCTGGGGTCAGTGCCAAAACACAAAAGCGATTAAGGGGACACAAAGAGGTCAGGGCAGGCCTGGTCCCACTGGCGATTAACCCAGCAGAACCACAATGAGACAGAAAGGGCTGCTTAGTCTCCTTGCTTCCCCCTCCCCAGTGTCTAACTCTTCTCTGCAGGAGACTTCAGGGTCAGGGGGGCCACTGCAGAAATCACACTGATGTTTGTCTCAGGGGCTGTGAGCCACACTCCAGGAAAGAAATTCTTCCTTGGAGTCAAGCAAACTCAAGGCCTTGCCTCGTGGTCCTGATAAGCCCAGAATTACATTAAGTTGGTATGTTGGACATTTCATTATCAATACATAATGGTAATAACTCAGAAACTGGCTACCCTGTGGCCATTTCAAGTTGGATATAGTGTTACATACTACGTCACCTCAGTCCTTGGGAAGGTAAGAGAGAGAAATCACGAGCTCAGGGCTAGCTTGAGCTTTGTAGTGAGACACAGTCTTAAACCAAGTTGTCCATTTTACCGAGGAAAAGACAGAGACCTGGCATACCGAGGAGATAGGAAGGAGAGATGGTTGTCAGGGGCACAGCTGTGGGAACCCTGTCCATGGATTCCTCTGTACTTGTGCTTATAAAGATCCTGGTCGTGTCTGATGGGGACAGAAAAGGCCGGGCCCACAGAGGAGAACTGTCAGATCTTCCTGGAGCTAGAGTTACAGGTGATTTTAAGCTGCCCAACATGTATTCTGAGGACCAAGCCCTGGTCTTCTGCGTGGGCAGCAAACTCTCTTATTTGCTGAGCCATCTCCTCATACCACAAAAGAGCAGTTTATAGCTAAAGTTTCAGTTCAGGCCACTCTTCACCCCCAGCCCTACAACCCTCTTTATCATGAGCCAAGCTGTGACGTCACTAGAAAGAATCAAGGAGCATAGGGACCTGACTAGGCAGGGTCCTGGCCAGGATATATCGCCCCAAGAGACTCATTTGGTTGTGAATCTCGGAGTCTAATGAGATGATGAGCGTTCGTATTAGTTAATTTTCTTGTTTCTGTGCCAAAATATCTGGTAGGAACAAGATAGGGTTATTAGACAAGAAGGGTTATTTGGGTCATAGCTTCAGAGAGATACCAGTTCACCAGGGCAGGGGAGGCATCATGACTGATCAGGGAGCAAGGAGTAAGACTGGAAACAGACAGCACAAATGGACCACCGAGGACCCTCCTCCGGGAGCTCGCTTCTTCCCTCTAGGCCACGCATCCTGACCCAGCATCCCAAGCTGGAAACTAGGTAGTGACATGTCAGACTTAAACCGTACAGTGATGGTTGAAGTTTGGGACAAGAAGAGTTTCCCTGCTCACACCCTACACTGTATCCTTGTGCCTGAGAACTGATCTCAGGTCCCAGGACTCACACTAGGGCCGCGTTACACCCTGTGACTGCCTTACTGTGGTCCTTATGGACTAGAAGTAGAATGGACAGACACTGGACACAAGCCATGGCTTGTCACTGTATCCTTATAGGTGGTTTGAAGTGAAGGCAAGGATTTGGGCTAAGGATAATTCTCTAGAACCATGAAGACAGGGGGAAGATAGAGGGAAGAGAGATGCCTAGTACCAGGCTGTGTTGAGAAATCAGGTCTACCCTTCCTGCTTAGGTTCCCCTAAAGTCTGTGATTCCTAACAACAGAATCTGCTTCATTACTTAACCTCAGTGAGTGGGGATTCTGTTCCTTGAAGCTGAAGGAACTTTGAGTCCAGCAGCTTCTGAGCATGTGCGTGAAATTCAGGAGTCCATAGACAACCCATAAGCAGCTGGGCTGCAATTGACTGACTCTGATGTCAGAGTCATCCCATTAAGGGGAGAGGTCTCTGTGGGCTTCCTGAGAGGCACAGACTTTGAGGATAGTCCAGGCGTCCCTGTAAGGAGAAGGAAAGAGTGATGCCCCTCTGAGCTCACCCCAGAAAAGGCATTAGAAAAAGCGTGTTGTACTAAGAAAGAATGTCATGCCATCCTAGTGTCAACGCTGTCCCGGCCCTGTCCCCACCACGCCAACGACGTGACTGCATTTCTCAGCATTCCCAGAGGAATGACAATGACAACGTCCCCATTGAGACGGGACACTAAGGAAAGAAAGAAAATTTGTTTTCTGGGGCTTCCACAACAAATCACCACAAGCTAGCCGGCTTTAAGAAGCAGAAATTTTTTTCTGTTCGGTTTGGGTTTGGAATGCCCTTCAGAAAGTTGTGTGTGGAACACTTGGTCTCCAGGACAGCCGTGTTCAGAGATAGGCTATTGAGAGCTGACTGGGTAAGGAAGGCTCCTAATGTCATTAATATTACTCCAAAGCTTTATTCAGAGATGATGGAAGGAAGTCTGGGGATGTGTGGCTTTGGAGGGTATAATTTTGCCCTTAGCCCTGTTCCCTCTTTCCTTCCCTCCCTCTATACTCCTCCCTCCGTCCTTCCCTTCCTCCCTCCCTCCTTCCCTCTGTCCTTCCATTTCCTTCCTCGCTACCAGCAAGTGTGCAGCTGTGTCCCACCCAGCCCTTGCAGTGGAGTGGGTGGGCCAGAGAGGTGGCTCGGAGGTGATGCGCTCACTGTTGAAGTGCCAGGACCCGAGTTTTGGAATCCTGAGAGCCCATGGAAAGCTGTGGGCAGCAGCCTGCATCTGTAAACTCACAGTGCTTTAGGGCACGATGGGATGTAGAGACAGGAGAATAACCCTTGGAGGTTGGCAAGCCAATCAATCTCCCTCTCTCCCTCCTTCCTTCCCTCCTTTTCTTCCTCCGATTCCTGTCTCTCCCCTTCCTCTCCCCTCCCTTCCTTCAGCTCCCTCCCCTCCCTTTCTCTCTCCTTATTTTCTCAGGGATTTTGTCACAGAAATAGGAACTTGACTAATATACATACATACTAATATACATACATACTAATATACATGCATACTAATATACATACATACTAATATACATACATAATATACTAATATACTAATATACTAATATACTAATATACATACTAATATACCAGAGGTCCAAAGCCTGAAATCAAGATGTCAACAGGACCCCAGTTCCTCCAAAAACATGCGCGGGGGGGGGGGGCAGTCTCCTCATCTATCCTGAAGGCAGGACATGGATCACTCCAGCCTCTCAGCGTTCACATTGCTATCTCTCCTCGTTCTCACTTTTTCTGTCTCCTAGGAAGGCCTGTGATGGGCCCACCTGGTTGGCCAAGGATGATTCTATTTGGGAACTGTTCGATTAATTTTATCTATAAAGATCTTCTTTCCAAATAATGACTCTTTTCACACGTTTTGAGACTTGGTGTGATTATTTTGTGGGGGGAATTAGCATACAGCTCAGCTCACTAGAGGGAGAGGACGGACTGATTTTCACTGGAGGGAGGTTGGCTGATTTTCTACTAGTACAGCAAGCTGTGTTTGGATGGACTGTAGAACCAGTCCAGGGTGACTGACAGGCTGTTTCCTGGACGCAATAGTTTTATCCAGGAGGAGAGTAAGGTGATGGAGAATGGGGAAGAAAGCCTTCCAGCTTTCAGTGTATCCCATGCACACTTTGGAAAATGCAGGTGTTGTTCTTTTAATCCTGGATCTATGGCTTTTAAGGAGAAGCCATCTTGGAGACTGTGCGCACTTGGAGACTGTGGGCATCCTGTCCCTTGTGGATATTGTCCACAAATATCACCCCAGGAGCTGCCGTTTACCTTCGGGGAAGGGTACAGATGACTGTGGGCACCCTGCCTAGGATGCTGAGTTCGGAAGGAAGCACCAATGGGGAAGGTGTTGGCTGGTCTGGGAGGGCATTCTCGCCAGGGATGTGCCCAGGATAAGGGCTGAAAGAACGGGGCAGAGCTTTGGTCCTCAGTTGGCACGGGGACAGAAGAACCCACCGCTTCCAGGTAATCCGCAGGCAATTAGAGTACTTTGAGGACTGATATTAGCCCTGGTGATCCTGGATGTGCTGAGCAGATGGGGACACAAGAACACCCCCCCACACACACACACCGTGCTGTAACTTCCCAGGAACTCCATAGATGACCTTGTGGACGCTGTGCTTTGTCAACCCGGGACCCTCAGTTCTCTGCCGAACCACAAGGGGAACCCCGTTGGGCATCTATTCCCCTTCCTCGCCATCCGTGAAGAATCTCCTCCTCAAGAAGGTCCACACTGACGGTCCCAAAGAGCTCCTTCCTCTCTCCCCACCCCACCCTTGCTGTCGGCTCTCACCCCTCCACCTTGGCTCATAAACTAAGGAAGTGCACTTTTCTACCTCTTTCTACCCAACCTGGAGCGAATTTGTAAGTGACATAGAAAGTTCAGTTCAACACTCGCGAAAATTGAATTTATCTCGGAAATGCTTTATTCTTCCGAAAGCTCACTTTGGCAAAGTCTAATGTATAGAAAACCATGAAATACGGTGGCTCCAGACGCAGCCGCTTCTTCAGCTGCGCATTAAGCCGCGGGGTCCGAATCTAGCTTCTTCGCTTCCGTCAACCACTCTCTTTAACTCAAATGCCTGTCAATGTCCCTGCTAAATGGGAGTCTTGCACACATCGCGCATCTTATCATAATGTCACAAAACCCATAGAATTACAAATCAGGTTTAAGGCAGAAAACATGACAGGGGAATAAAAGTACACAAAAAGTACATTAAGGATCGGTCTTCATTTATTCTCTCATTCCAGCCTACCTCTCAGCGCTCAGCCCCACACTGAACACAGCTCAGTTTGAGGTAGCCTAAGATCCATTTTAGAGTGGACTGAAATATAAATGACAGTTCGCTCAGCACATGAACATAGACAACTGTATAAAATATTTAAATAAAGACAGGAAAGAACAGAGGATTGCCATGAAGCCTTTGGCAGACTCAGCCTTGGGGGAATTTAGCAGCTTGAGATTCATTACAAATTTCGTCTTTAATGTTATTTTTAGTTCAATATTTTGTAGCACTCAGAAGTAAATCTTGGTGTGCTGTCTTCTTTTCCCCTGGCTTCCTCTCCTTCGGTGTCTGATCCTTCAGTTTTACTGAACCCTAATACGGTTTCAATAAAATTGATTTGTGACGTCGTAATGCTGTTTGTTACGGCTCCTCTTTCTTGATGTAATGGGGGAGGACTGTTGTATGATGCGGCAGAGTGAGGAGGATCGCTCCTGATTGGAGAATAAATTGTCATGAACCGAGAAACAGCCTGCTGCAGCGTGAAGACTCTCCATCTCTCTGTCCCTCCTGCGGTCTCCCATCTTGAATCTCTGGCCTTGCATTATGGCCCTGAATGCATCATCTGTGCCCTATGAAGAGAGCTGTCACCCAAAATAAAGACTCAGAGAAGACGAAGCTTCTTGGGCTTTGAAATAAGTACTGTTCAGTCGCTCTCTCAACATGGATCTCTACCTGGAAACATCCAGCTCGTTTGCAAGGTCCAGATGAAAGTCTCAAAAAGGCACCAGTCCCCAGACCAGAGATGGAGAGACCTAGTCACCGGGAAGCTTTGTCCTGGCTCATTTGTAGGCTCTTTAGTCTTCCAGGGAGGCTTGGAGCTCGAACACTGCCTGGGAGGCAGATGGCAAGGTGAGAAGGGAAAGAACAAAGACTGGTTTCCTGCTCATCTTCTTCCCAGGAAGATGGACTGAGAGCCCCTGAGGAGGAGGCAGAGCCTAGAGAGTTCCTCGTGGTTTTGACTGAACCAGAGAAGAAGAGTCATATTAGTGATATCGAGGAGTGCGGGTGGGTGGGTCCTGGCTCAAGGAGGTCACAGAAGAGACAGGAAACTCAGAGTGGATCTCAGAACAACCTCAAGCATGGGTGTTTAAGGGCTGGAGGGATGGCTCAGTGTTTAAGAGCACCTGCTGTTCTTGCAGAAGACCCAGGTTTGGTTCTCAGCACCCACTTGGGGGATCCACATTCCAGAGATCTCATGTCTTCTTATCTGCATGAATATATATACACACACACACACACACACACACACACATATACACACACACACACACACACACACTGCACAAACATACATTCATGTAAAACATCCATATATACACATTTTTTTAAAAAATGGATATTTAACCCAAACACCGGGTTACCTGTGTCTCCCAAATGGAAATTTCATGGGTGCCCTAGTTTGCTTTTCTGTTGCTGTAATAAAGACCGTGACCAAAACCAACTTGGGTTTTGGTTTATTTGCTTTACATGTCCGGTCACCATCTATCACTGAAGGAAGACTTAGTCACTGTTCTATTGCTGTGAAGAGATGCCGTGACCATGGCAACTCTTACGAAAGAAAGCACTTAATTGAGTGCTTGCTTACTTACAGTTTCAGAAATGGAACCCGTTATCATGACGGGAAGCATGGCGGCACACAGGCAGGCACGATGCTGGAGACGAAGCTGAGAGCTACGTCCAGATCCACAGGCTGAAAGAGAGACTCTGGGCTCTTGGAACTTCAAAGCCCCCTCCCAGTGACACACTTCCTCCAGCAAGGCCTCGCCCCCTGGTCCTTTTAAATACTGCCACTCTCTAGTAACCAAGAACTCAAATCTACGAGTCTATGGGGAGCATTCTTATTAAAAGACACCACGAATTCTGGGCAGGAACTTATTTAGGACCATGACCTGGTGGCAGAAACTGGAACGGAGTCAGCGGAGGAACACCGCTCACTGGCTTGTTCCTTGTGGATCACTCATTTTGCTTTTTCTATACAACTCAGGACCACTTGCCCCAGGGTGGCACAGCCCCTAGGGGACTGGGCTTTCCTACACCAATCATCAATCACAAAAATGATGGACAGATTTGCCCACAGGCCAATCTTATGGAGGGATTTTCTCAATTGAGGTTCCCTCTTCCAAGATGACTTTAGGTTACGTTGACAAAAAGTACTAACTAGCTGACACAAGGGCATCTTGGCAGTTGGGAGCCAAGGTGTAAGTGTTACAGCTCCAAAGTGGGGGTGGGGGGTGGGGGACGTGTGACCAAATGTTACAGCTCTGAAGGGAAAGGTATCCTGGCAGTAGGGAGTCAAGGAATATCACGAAATCACACTGTACAACAAACACCGCACAAGAGGTTTATTGGGAACGGACACAGGAGGGTTGCTGCCTCTGCTTGGGTGAGAAGCAGCAGAGAACTGAGCAGAAGGCAGGGCTTATATAGGATTTTTGGAAGAGGAGTTTTCCAGGGTGACATTTTCCAGGGTGGGGATTGATGGGGATTCAAGTCCTGAGCTTGGGCGAGCTCAGGGATTGGTAAATTTTTGAGCTCAGTGATCGGCGGGTTTTTCAAAATCTGGAGGTGGGCTTGGACTTTTCATCCTGTGTGAGCACGGTGGGCAAGCTCTCTTCTCTGTGGCTTGGTCTTTTTGTGTAAAAATTAGCTCTGAGCCAGGTAAGGTGGCAGGGTGACTAGGAGTTCAAAGTCAGCTTCATCTACATAGTGAGACTGTCTCAAAAGCAAATAAAATGGCCCAGGCCCCTTCTACTTTAGTAGGGCTTATGAGAATGAAGGAAAACAGTCTCTTTTGACATTAAGGTTATGTTTATACATATACAAGATAAAGGAAGAACAGAATAAGACTGATTATCTGGGAATTGACTAATTATATAGCCTAATATGCTTAATACATTCTGAGATGAAAACCTTGGATATTCAACGCTTGGACAAAGAACAGATAATTCATGCTCAGGCAGGTGGCTGTTACTGGTGTCTAATTTTTGTGACTTACCTACATAAACACTTTCCAGGATGTTGTGTCCGTGGAACATGACACAATAGAGAAAACCAGGACTCGGGCCTTTAAGAAGAGCAGACCAGAGTCTAGAGAACTGAGAAACTCGTCTGAGAATCCCTGGGCTAGAAACACTGACAATTGGTGGTCCTCTGGGATTTGCGGCCTGGCCTTCTGACAATTGAAATGATCAGATTGCAAGCTTTCCAAATTGTCAGTAATCCAAAATGCATACTCCTAAATGCCTATAAAGCTAAGCTAGACTGTTATATTTGGGATGTGAAATGTCTTCCACAGGCTCCTGTGTTTGAAAACGTGGCCCACAGTTGGTGATAATGTTGTAGGAGGGTGCAGGATCCTTTTTATATGAGGCCTAGCTCGTGGATCTAGGGCTGTAAGGGTGGGACAAGATGGCGATAGGCCTGCCCTGTTCCCACTCCTGCTTTCTGATGCCCTCAGTTTCCCCTGAATTGTGAGGATCTGCTCCATTGTGCCTTCCCTATCATGATGGACTAAAACCCTTCTGAACCATGAGCCCCAATAAATCCTCTGTCTTAAGTTGTTTCTGTAGAGTATTTTGTGACAGTGATGAGAAAAGTAACAGACACACTAATTTAATGAAAAATAACAAAACTCTCCCAGGGCTAAAGTGAGCACTAGGTCCAACTTACTTTTTTAAACCAGTGTCTCTCAGACACATTGTGTTTTGATTCATAGGGAGACATGGAAAGTTCATTGTAAACAGCGTCTAGAAGACCCAGAGTCCCTCTGGTGTGCCTACCATTTGGGCAGGCGGACACAAATTTTCCTCCTGAGGCTTGACTGGATGGCATTGATCAGAGATGCAAAGGATATCCTGTTTTAGAAGCTTCAGTATGCACAGGCTGGAGAGAGCAGAGGCCCTTGGGGCCTGTGTTAGGTCCAGTTTGCTGAAGGAACAATCAAGATGGAGACTTGTGTATAAGCTGTAGAGGGACTACATCATCTGGAAGCTGTAGGAACAGAAAAAAAAAACTGAGGAGGTCAAGGAAAGAATCAGGTGAACATAAGAGTTACTGATATCCCAGTATCGAGGTTCTCCAGAGACACAGAACTCTCTAGATGCTATCTAGATGCAGACACATGAGAGTAAGCAGGATGGGAAACCATGGTGAATATGACTGTATTGAGCAGTATCTAGGAGACTGGAAAGCATGTGTCTGGGAGTCCAGAAGGTGCTTCCAGAGATAAATAACTAAGGGGAAAGGGTAACCCTGCATGGGGGCAGCACCATCCCATAGGCTTTTGAACTGACTAGAATAAAAGGGGGGAAAGGAGAAAGGCAGTTGGTGTAGGCTATCTGTCTGTCTGTCTGTCCTAGTTAAAGTTACTATAGCTGTGACAGAACACCGTGACCAAAAGCAAATCAGGGAGGAAAGGGTTTATTTGGCTTACACTTCCACGTCGTAGTCAGTCACTGAAGGAAGTCAGGATAGGAATTCAAACAGAGCAGAAACCTTGAGGTAAGCATTGATGCAGAAGCCATGGAGGCATGCTACTTACAGGTTTGCTCCTCGTGGTTTTTTCAGTGTGCTTTCTTTCTTTCTTTCTTTTTTTTTTAAATAATACTTTTATTCATAATTTGAGTTTCATAAAATATATCTCAATAATGCCCTCTTCCCATTCCTCTCTGTCTCACCCTCCCACCGCTGTGATCTCAAAATAAGTAAATAAATAAATAAGCAAATATAAAAAAATAAAGAAAAGAAAAGAAAATTAAGTCTAGCTAGTGTGACAGGCATGGATCATGGGCACCACAACAGTATCTGGAGGCAACAGGCTGCTCTGATGATGGACATTCAGCTGGCACATACTAGCCAAGACCAAGCATGATGAAGTTCAACAGAAGTTGGGCCTCACTGTCCATGCCTGCAGGCACTCAGACCTCCAACAGGCACCCAGACATCACGCAGGACATCACACTTGGTCATCTGGCAGTCATCAGGGCCTCCTACAGATGCCTGGACCTCCCACAGGCACTTGGGCGTCCCACAGGTGCCCAGACAACCCACTGGCATCAAGACTTCCCACAGGCTCCAGGGCCTCCCACACAGTCTGGTTTCTTATAGAACTCAGGACCATCAGTCCTGGGATGGCACCAGCCTCAATGAGCTAAACCCTCCCCAATCAATCACTAATTTAAAAACTGCCTTACATATGGATCTTATGGAGGCATTTTCTCAGTTGTGGTTACCTCCTTTCAGATAACTCTGGCTTGTATCAAGTTGACACAAAACTAGCCAGCAGACTGTCTATCTATTTCTATCTGTCTCTCTACATCTATTTTTGTTTGTTTCCATGGTGTAAACTGTTCTGCTTTTCTCTGTCCTCTCTTCCTCAATGGACTTAATTCTTTGAAACCACGAGCCAAAATAAGCCCTTCCATTGTTTTTCTCACGGGGGGGGGAACAATATCGGGAATTTATTGGGCTAATTGGTTCACATTATTATTGAGGCTGAGAAATACCACAATATGTAATCTGGAAGCTGGGAATCCTGGGATGCTAGTAGCATGGTTCAGTGCAGGTCCAGAAGCATGAGATCCCCAGGCTTGAATGGGCCTTGTTGCAATTCACAAAGTTCAAAGGCCAGTGGACCTGGAGTTCTAGTGTTCAAATGCATGTATCTCAGGTCCAGAAGAGACAGACAGCTCGCCTTTCCCCTTGCATGTCTGTGTGTCATGAGTGTGGTGTCTGTGTGTTCTCATATGGAAGAGTGCTGTGGTGCACATGTAGAGGGCAGAAGACAGACTTAGGTGTCAGCTCTCACCTTCCGCCTTATTCTGAAGCAGGATCACTCATCCACCACATAAACTAGACAGTGATTTCATGAGCTCCTGAAGACACCCCTCTGTCTGCCTCCATGGCACTGGGATTTCAGGGATGACCTACCACATCCGTCCTACGTGGTATCTGAAGACCCGAACTCTGCTCCTCACACTTGCACGGTCACACTTGCACGGTTTGCTCTCTATGCCCTGGGCCATCTCCCCAGTTCTTTTCTCTTTTGTTCCCTTTTGTTGGTGTTGCTCTAGCTCCAGCCATCTGGACGGCGCCCACTCATAGTAAAGACTGATCACCCATGTAGTACTCAGATTCCTCTGGAAGCACCCCAAGAAATCGCTTCTTAAAATAATCCTGAACCAGTCAAGTGGACAGAGAAAAATCATTCATTACAGCCACAGTGGAAGAAGTCCGGAGCATTAATGGTAACAAGATTATCTGACTTTGAAACTAGAGATCTGGGCTTTTATGTTCTCTGTTAGTCTGGTATCGGTTGCAGGTGGGGGCAGGGTTACTCCTAAAGAGAAGGAGCTACTTAACAGGAATTTGTATTTGCAAGGGAGGTGATTTGCAAGGGTTAAGAGAGCTCCCAAGAGATCCAGGTGCAGGTCACTCACTACTCAATACTCCCAGCAGTCAGAGTGCACCTGGCAAAGATCTGGGGCATTCTCTGCTGCAGAAAGGAGCCTCTGTTGGTGTGGAGCTGCTATCATTTATCCCTTACTATGGTTTGAATCTGAAATACCTCCTGCAGGCTCATGTGTTTGGATATTTGGCCTCTACTTGAGGTTCTATGTTGGGAAACCGTGGAACATTCTGGACTGTAGCTCAGCTGGCAGAAGTGGGTCAGTGGGAGCAGGTCTTGGAGATGATATCCACTTCCTGCTCTGGCTCAAGGTCTCTGCTTCATGATCCACCATGGTGTGATAAGCAGCAGCCTCAGGCTCCCACTGCTCTGGCAGCCATGTTATCCCTACCACGATGAGCTCCATCCTCTAATATGTAAAGATACAATGTCCTTCATGAAGTTGCTCCTGTCAGATCTTTCATTCCAGTGATGAGAACTGTAACTAAAACACCCACTGGGCTGAGAGCGATCTAAGGCTGAACTAAGGCAGACTGGAAGGAGTTTCTTGATGAGCGAATTGTATCTCCAGAGGGGACGTATGGACGAGGGCATTGAGTGACATCTGTGTCCCTTGGAATTGTTGGAATTCACTTTTTTCCTTTAAAACAAAACAAAACAAAAACAAAAAACAGAGCGTAAAGAGTTGCCTAGCTCCTTCAGCAGCAAATGGGAAACAGGGGCTTTCTGTCTTGCAGAGGTGAGCAGAGTATGAAATTTGGGGGATGTGTCAGATGCAAGCATATCTCTTCAGCAGTGCCTAGACGATCCAAAGAAAGGAAAAGGAAAAGGAAGAGAAGGTGAGGAGGGTTGGGATACATATCACGACTTGAGGCTTGAGAGATGGCTCCGTGATGAAGAGCACTCTGCTTTTGCAGAGGACCCAGGCTTGGTTCCCAGCACCAACACTGGGGAGCTCAGAGCCATCTGTAACTTTAGATATAGGGGATCCGATGCTCTTTTCTGGCCTCTCCTGGCACTGCATGCTCATGGTACATACACACGTGCAGGCACACACATACACGCATATTATATAAATATTTTATGAATCCATGACTTGCAGCATAATGAGAAAAAAAAAAACACCAAAAAATTAGTGACAAGAATATTCATGGGTGTATGTAAAATACGATTAACTATAAGCAAATAAGAAAAAGATAACTCTCCAGGCAGGAGACAGGCAGGGTCCAGGGCCTCAGGGATGAAACCTAATGGCCAGTATACGAAAGATTCTTATTTCTACCGGGAGCCCATGATGTGCGAATGAAACAGTACCTTCTTCTTCAGGTTGGTCGCAGTTTCGATGGTGGGAGGGTGTGGGGACTGGGTGGGGACATAGGCCTTACACGAGTAGGGGGGAAACTGACAGTACACAATGCATTGTGAATGCACAGAACCTTTCTCCCTTCTGCTATTTCTAACTCTGGGTATATAACCTATAAAGAGTTATGGTCACGGAGTTCCACGGAAGCGTGCTTGCTGTGATCATCCCCAAAGCTCAAGTCAACCAAACTACCCATCAACAGGGGAAAAGGCAGATAGGGAATGGAGATAAGGTGTGTAGTTCACCTGTGAGTGACAATGAAATGTGTATTCAAAGGCCAAAAACAGTGAGGGTCATAACCCCATGCTCACCAAGGCCACACAGGGTCCACCCAAAGCTAAAGGACAGACGTGCAGAGGGTGATAGGATGCTCTACACAGACGAGGATTAGGATGGATCAAAACAACTCCAGTCTTCCTGGTTGTAGTGATTTGAATGAGAATGGCCCTCCTAGGCTCACATGTTTGAATACTTGTTCCCAGTTGGTGGAACTGTTTGGGAAGGACTAGGAGGTGTGGCCTTGTTGGAGGACATGTGTTACTGGGGGTGGGCTTGGAGGTTCCAAAGACTGGTGGGATTCCCAGAGTCCTCTCTCTGCCTCCTGCCTCCAGATCAAAATGTAAGCTCTCAGCTGTTCTTGCCTGCATACGTCAGCTCTGCTCTCAGGGACTCGAACCCTCTGAAACAGTAAGTCCAATTCAAGGCTTTCTTTTATCACTGTAGAAGAAAAGAAACTAAGACAGGTGGACTCCATAAGCACTGTGTCGTGTGCATGCTGTTCTGCGAATAGATTCTTTCACTTAAAAAAATAACACTTCCGTGTAGTCTTTGTGAGCTTCAGGGAGTGCAAAGTGCTTGCTGCAGAAGCATGAGCATCTGTGTTTGCATCTCCAGCACCCACACAAAAGCCAAGTGTGGCTGCACATGCCCGTAACCCCACATCTAGGAGGCAGAGACAGGAGGATCCCTGTTGGAATAGCCAGACCACAGCCTGAATAACTCAATTCTATCAGTTTGGTGATGATACTGCAGATTCAGTGAGAAGTCTCATCTTCTCACTCTTTAAGGTGGTGTGCGATTGAAGAAAATACCTGACGTCAGCCTGTGGCCTCCACATGCATGTGCGCACACAACATGTATGCGTGTGCACACACACACACAGATACACACATACACACAGATACACACACACACACAGATACACACATAAGTTAATTTATAGAGTCCCAACTCTTGATCACAGTCAAGCAGGTGCCAGACTGAGGACATACCCAGAGTAGGTAGATACGGCTATTTTCTCTGTGGCTATAACGGCCTCTGTAATTCTTCTCTTGCTTGTTAACTAGCCACATTCGCCACTAAGCCCCTTTTGTCTCCATTCTTCCCATAAGGGCGGTCTGTGTCTTTCCCGTTTGGAATTAGATCTTTGGAGACCAGGATCCTACATCTTTGGAGGAGATGGCTGTCCTCGCTCAAGGTGGGAACACAATGCCTGACTCTGATCGGCTCAATCTCGCAAAAGCTTCTAGGCAGCCTGGCACTTTGGAGAGGGCTGTGAGCAGCAGAATTGTCCTTTCCCTGAAGCCTTGCTTTTCTCGGCTGTAGTGCCCAGTGATTGCCACCATCTCAATCCCCCAGGATACGAAGCAGGTAACGACTGCTCAGAGGATCTTTCCTCTGTGTCATATCTGTCTCTGAGATAAAGACCTGCCACGTGGTGCCCTAGGATGCTGCTTCTGATGGGCAAGCTGCTCGTATCCATCCAGACCATCCCTTCCACTATTATATTGAAGAGAATAGCTCACAGCCTCTGCTCAATGTTGATGCATGATGGGTGTTTCCTGGGGAGACAGGACATACGTGTCTTTGCACCCTAAAAATGGAACCCAAGATAGACCAAGGTCACAACTGTATTCAAGTTCAATTTGGTGACCAGCAAGTTTTTAACTGGGGGTAATAATGGGAGCGCGAGTGGGGAATACTCAGATACAGCTGCAACCCTGGGGCTCTCTGCGGAGCTTGCAGATGGCCAGACAGCCCAGGAACCTCTTCTCTGCAGCTGATCAGAGACTCCTCCCAGTTGTTAATTTTTTTTTTAGTATGTAAATCTGGGGAGGGGCTTCAAGAAAATCTTCCAAGTCTCTGCTTTCACAGCCTGCCACCTTTTATTTACCTTCTGAGTCTCAAGACCCTCCTTTACCTCCTGGAAAGATAGATGTGGGGTCCGAGCTCCTCCCCATTCATTCTTCCTCTCTCTCTTTGCTTCCCAAATTCAGCTTTGGGCCAGCCCTGGAGGGAGCCTCCACTCTGCCTCTTGCAGGTTTTTCTTCCAGCAGTGAGGAACTTTCTATACCTCCTTGTTCCAGACCAACAGGTGGTCCCCAACACCCAGGCTAGGGCTGGGAAGGATGCACAGAGTAGCAGTATTCCCCCCTTCCCCTCCTTTCTTGTACCTACCACTGTTTCAGTTGCTTCACGGGCTCACCTCTGTCCTGGGATGAACACTTGATCAGATTTCCTGTCCTGTTCAATCAATTCCCTGTTCCAGGAAGAAGTGTCAGATCCGGACTACCCCTGCCATCATAGTTGTCCAATTTACTAAGTGTGGATGCTTTTCCATCTACAATGGGGCCACATCTCAGCATATCTGTTGCAAATTGAAAATGGCGTAAGTAGAAAATGCACCCAATACATGTGGTCTACCCAAATCACAGCTCGGCCTATGAAACGTACTTGAGACATTTACGCTAAGCCTAGAGTCCAACGCACAGCCTGTTTACAAGAAGAAGTTGAATATCTTGTGCATTTTGTCTAATGCTTACATACCAAAATGTTAGTATCACAGTCCACCACTGTGATCGAGTAAGGTAGCTTACCCTCATGACCACGTGGCTGGTTGGTATCGCCTGGCTCATTGGGGTCACTTGGTCTCCTGAGATCCCCCATTGAAAATTCAGAAAGTGGTCCACACTGGGTGCATATTACACTGAAACCCTCACAAAGTTGACAAATCATAAGACACAACATCTGCATTACTGAGAGCTTGGGAGACAGAAGGGTCAAGACCAGTTCTCACAAGTACACAAGCCCTCTGATGGGCTACTCACAGGATACATGGCATGTATGGCTCAGAAGCAAGGTGGGATGGGGCATCTACTTCAAAAAGGCACAAGTCAGAGCTAAAAGTTCAGGGAGAGTTCTGGGGTGCAGCAGGTGAAGTAGGATCCTGCTGTTTCCAGCAGTCACAGAGTTCTCTCGTCTCACAGAAGAGGTGTCCCAGAGCATCCAGGAGTCAACACCCACCAGGAGCAGCACACACCCATGCTGGTTCCCTCCACCCTTGTCTGAGAGACCTTGGTCAACTCTGCCCAATGACGCTCAGCAGTTTTGAGTCACAGGTGCCTGTAGACCTGCCCTTCACCACCTCACCGGAAACACCCTCTGCAACCAACTTCCAGGCAAATCGCTCAGCTAGTACGTTTGATTAGGGGTCGCCTCCCAGAAGAATCCAGCCTGAGAATCCAGACAAGCCACTCTGAGAAGAGCTCCATGGTTGCCTTACATGCACCTCAGTGGGATGTCCCATTCAGAAGTGCCCTCAGTTCCATGTCCACCTGCTTTTGCTGTGCCTGCTGACGGGCCGAAGGAGCGCAGGTCACACACTTGAGCGCATCCGGAAGGCCCTGTCACCCCCTCAACCTGTCTCAGACACCCCATCGCATTCACCCCCTCCACACACCCTTGTTTACCAAATGTTCAATTTTGGTTATGTTACTATAAAAATCAAGCAGCTGGCAATTCCGGCTTGATTAGCAGGTCTCCAGTTTTGATTAGTAAATTACCGCGGTAATCAAGGTTAATTCTCGTTGCAGTGCTCGGCAATAGATTTTATATTTTGCAGGGAAATGGTTTTCCTGCCTGGGATGGAGAAGTGTTTCATTAAAGGAAGCCAAAGATAGGAAAGCAGGGATGTGGGTTTGAGGAGCGTGGAGGATGGGCACCTGTATGATTCCCCTTTATGGTCTGCCTTTAATGAACCTTGTTTTTGGGTCAAGGAGACTAAACTGGCTCCTAAGAAATAACTTTCCATATCCCCAAGGCTTTCTGGGTTCTTTTGAGAGACATGGGCACTCCTCGCTGGGAGGGAAAGGCCATGAGCTCAGGTCAGAAACTCCAGCTGCCAGGGTCAGGAAAAGTGAAGTGTTCTGTGCACAAGATCTGAGGTGCCATTGGGTAGATTGATATTTTTAAGTGCCCCAGGGAAGTTTGAAGGCAGAAGAGTGATGTCAAGCCAGGTTTGGAGGTAACTCTTCTACTCTCCACCCTAGGAGAGATCATCCTTTGCAAATAATAACACCCACAGAAGGGCTCGGGGGTTCGGACAGGCACAGGGGCTGGGAGCAATCTTTTTGGGATGGTGGATGCTTGCAACTTGACTCTGTTTCTAATTTTGTCTTATTTTCATATTGTGGATCATCCACATATCAGAGCCCGCTGTCTTGAGGTGCAGATAGAACGATAAAATCAGAGAGATGGGTTCCCAGATCCCCGTGGTCTTACTCCATTCTGCCACCTGTTGTCAGAGGGGAAGGCTTTGCCTCCACAGTCTGACAACTGATTTAGCATCTCTGTGGAGTGTGGACACTGTCAGCCCATAGAATTCATGCAGAATTCCGTTTAAGAGGAAAGGTAGCAGTAGTCAAATCAGGGACAGTGTCTACCCTCTGAGACACAAGACATCTCATGGGTTACTCTGTTTCTGTGCATCTTCCAAACACCTGCTCACCCCACACTCTGGACCAACACAAGTGGCTCATTGTGGATCTACCTGTGTATTATTCTATGGGCTCTACCTTTGCCCTCTCTCCCAGACAACAGGAGCTTCCGTGTACTCTGAAGCACAAGTGTGCACGCGGCAGAGGCTCTGCACCTGAAGCTGCACAGGAAGCAGAGACAGTGTGGCTGTCTGCTCTCAGGCTTTCTGCATTCCTCCCCCCCTTATTCCACCTGAGCTCCTAAACTGTGACCCTCCCACATTTAGGGTGGGTCTTCCCCTCCAGTGGCTGTCAATCACCTCGGGAAATGCCCTTACAGACCCACACACAGGTGTGATTTATTAATCTCTCAGCTGCTTCTCCAGCCCTTCAGACTGACTATCAGGGTGAACCATCCCTTCACACAGTGTCCATTGTGATGATCGCTCATTCTTGGCTTGCAGGAGAGAATTCCTGCCGTGCTTTGTGTGCACTGGGAAGCAGAGAGCTGCCTGAGTCATTTTACCTCCCATTCAAACAGCCATGAAGACACTGATCACCTGATCTCAAAATGGCTGCCTGCTCCCTACTCTACGAGTATCCCGTGCCAGCAGTTGTAACAATGGCCTCGCTTCTTCACCCCTCCTTTCCCTGTGCCCACTGGATCCCCCTTCTTTCCCATATCTTACACTATTTAGATCAGACCTTCTTAAATTATAACGTGCTGATGGGCTTTTCAAATACACCGCGTTTGTGTTCATCTGTTAATCCTCCTGCCCTCTCATCTGTCTGCTCTAGCCCCTACCCCCAGCCCCGCCCTCTCCAAGATCTTCATATTCTAGTTTCCTTCTCTGTTGCTGTGATAAACCTTCTGATCATTAAGGAAAGTGTGTGTGGGGGGGAGGTATTTGGATTACATTTCCAGACCATAGTCCATCACTGAGGGAATTCAGGGCAGGAGCTCAAGGGAGGAAAGCTGCTTACGCTCTATGTCATTTGGCTTGTGTTCAGCCATCTTTCCAACTCCGGCGCACAGGGTTGGTGCCGCCCACAGTGAACCTGACCTTCGGAAACCAACCAGCAATCAAGGCAATTTCTCACAGACATGGCCCCAGGCCAATCCGACCTAGGGAATGCCTCAATTGAAACTCCCTCTTCTCAGGTGACTCTTGGTTGTGTCTTCCTGTGAGGGATTGATGCCATGTTGTCACAGTGATTAATCACCACCATCACCACCACCATCATCTCCTAAAAACAGAACTTCTATACAACCTAGCAGCCCCACTCCTGTATAGATACACAAAGGTCCCTAAGGCTTATTAGAAACACTTGCGCATCCATGCTGATCGCAGCGGTTATTCGCAATAGAACCAGGCTCAGTGTCCACCAGCAGATAAGTGGTTACAGAGACCATGTTACATGCATCCATATCTTCTGTTTAGTCCAGAATCACTGCTGGAATATGAAAGGGCCAGGGAAAAGAGAGCTGTGTTGGGGAAGACAAAGACAAAGAATCTGTAGACCACGCCCTTCCCTGTGCACCGTGGTCCAGGAGCCTTCATCCTCTCCAGCGGCCTAAGTGTTAAGCAATCCTGGATATCCTGAGGGAAGCAGTGAGCATTGCCCGCTGGTTTAGTGCTGTGCATGCTTTCCTGTGCTGATTACTGTCAACAGAGAGAAGCACCATCACGTTGGTGCCAGGCTGAGGTTGTGTCTGTGCTCCCCCGCAGCAAGGCTCCTTCATGAGAACCTCAGAACAATGGCTTTTGGCACTGTCTTCCTGTTAGTGATTGCAGCTGATGTCATTTTGCCAAACAAAATTATAAGCAAAATGGATGTTTCGGGTCAAAGTGTAGCAAGGAATACAGGGCTGCGTTCCCTTCAATAAATCTGCCCTCTCCAGCCCAGACAGAGACATACCACCTATGATGATTGACGTTTTCACCACTAAATTATACTATGTCTGTTTCTAGAGGAACTGTCTCCATTCTGAAATTAGCTAGCCATCAACATAACATAAAATAACTCAAAACATGGTGTCATTTCATAGAGATATTGATTCATACAGACTTACTGGATTAATAACCGGTTTCCCATAAAAGGAGTAGTCACTGTGTCTTTCATAGACAGAAAAAAAAAACACATACTTTAGAACAATATGTATCGGTACATTTAAGGATGATTGCTACTCAAATAAGCAGAAGGGTTTTCAGGGGGCAGTGTTGTAAATGGAAGGGGAGGTGACATGGCGCCCCATACAAATGCACGCAGTTGTGACAGAAAGCTCATAAAACAGACAACTCCTTATTTATTTGGAGCATTTGATTTTACTCTACTGGATTACACAACGCTCTAATCTGTCACTGCAGTCGATCTGAGTACGAAAGCAATCAGCACATAGATTTAATTCACAGACACCTTTCCTTTTGGCCCTTCCACCTTCCAAGCCGGACAGCCTTTGGTGTCCTGGTGCATGTTGGAGCCACGAAACCTAGAGAAGACTTGGAAAGATGATGGGTTTATTCAGCTCCCAGCGACAGCCAATCCACTCTTGCCTTCTCTAGGCCTCAGTTCGTCAGTACATTAAGAATATGTCTCTTGTCATTTTTTTAAAGACTCTGTGTGTGTGTATGTGTGTGTGTGTCTGTACGTGTGTGTCTTCTTAATGAAGTTCTGTGGTGATGAAGTCATTGAAATTAGCCTGCGGAGTTTCTCATCTGACAAATTATCCCATGGGGTCTCGAACTTAATTTGAACTTCTTGTTCAACTGCTTCCTTCTAAGATTCTCTGTGCCGTATCCAGGGTTGGTTCTGTGTAACCCCTGAGGCCACGCCCATGTCAGCCGTCCTCCTTCTGTGTGGATTCCTCTTTGGCTCTTCATACTGATGGACCCTTCTATTGAGTTTTAGCTTCTGACGACATTTTCTTGGCATCTCATGGACTAGAAAAATACGTCCAGTCTGCTATCTACTTTAGCCTAGTGGTTTGCAATATGGTTTAGAGATGAGAAAATAGGTCACTGGAGTTGGGACGTTGTGGCTGGCCTATCCCTGCTCCCTCCTCCTCTCTCTGCTTCCTGGTTGACACAGGTGAGCAGGCCTACCCTACCACACCCCCTGCCATAATGCTCCCCGCCTCACCACAGACCTAGAAATACCGGGACAGCCTGCGTGGAGTTCCGAAACCACAAGTCCAAATAACCCTTCCTTCTTCAGCTGTTTCTCCCAGGTATTCTGCCACAGCAATAAGGAATCCTAGGGACACCTACATGGCACCATTTTGATGCTGTCATGTCCCTCCCAGCAGAATATAAGCCCTTCATGGAAGTGGGAGCTTCTCCATCTTCAGACAGCCACAGCCAGCAGCCTAGCCCAATGTGGGGAAACAGTAGAGGCTCAGCTTCGAAGGCATCCATTCCTGGGAGGAAGGCACCGAGAGAGAAAGTTATTCTCTTGACTCGGTTCCAACTTTCTGTCACGGTGTTGGATGATAATTGTCTTCTTTGTATCTTACTCTTCCTTCCCTTTACATATGAGGGGCGGTGTGCGTTTGCCGCCCAGACATGGAGCACAGGTTAACTCACAGCAAAGCAAGACAAAGCAAAATAAAGCTATCTATTTATTTATCCCCTTCATAGGTACTTTATGGGATTTTCTTGAAAGGATTAAGAGGTAAAACCATTGAACACGGAAAACCGGCTACGACTTCCAAACCGTAGTGTGCCGTTCCATCTGGCTAGTGAGGCACTCCTGAGAAACCGACCCTCATAAGCTTCTCAGACACCAACAACACTACTTCTCACCTGTCTTCCTCTGCTGACACGGATCACCAGCTGGTCGCTTGGTTTCCATTTAATTTTTCAGGGCAGCAGTTTTGAGGTGATGATTCCAGGTGGTCTGGGCTGTCATCTTGGCTACTGAGGCAAGAGGGTCACAAGTTCAAGGCTAACCTGGGTGTGACCCAAAGAGGGCTAGGAATGTAGATCTGTGGCCAATCGATTGCCTAGAATCCACCTGTGAGAGGCCGCGGGTGTCACTCAGTGGTCTTGCCTGGCATGCTTGAGGCCCTAGGTTCAACTCCCAAGATTTGGTAAAAAGGAAAGGAAGCAAAGAAAGGAAATAAATCATGGTTCCTGCAGTTGAACACTTGATGAAGTGGTGGCAGTAAAAAACAAATCTTTTTAAGTACTAATGTCACACGCCATGAGATGACCACCCAGGGAGAGACATGTGGGAATCCGACCCAGAAGGGACTGCAGATTCATGGCTCCCACTCCATGCTTCTTTGTGGGCAAAAGCTGATTGAGCTGCTGGCAGGTAGAGCCCCCGTCACTTCAGCCCTCCTTTCATCTCTGGCTCTGTACCCCCCAGCGTGGAGAAATGCAGTTACATTAATCTCATCATGGTAATTCCTCTGGTGCTACAAACCTTCCAAATTATTTATAGCAGGATTAATGTCTTCTATGGGAAGTGGGGCTCACGGTTGATGGACATCTAACATCTTGGGAGAATTGACTACGTGTCGCCCCCTATGGAAACAATGGAGGGAATGTGCCCTTGGATAGAAGTCTCCAGATAAGAGAGGCAGGGGCCATTGGGAACATCTCCAGGAGCAGCCTGGAGCTCTCCGCCCTTCAGCATCAGAAAGCCTTGCCCAGCTTAAGTACCACCTCCTAGGTTACCGAGTTTGAAGGATCTGAAACAGTGGGCCAGCAAGGTGTAATACTGACAGAACCCGGAAATAATATTGTAGGGCCAGAGCCAAAGAACCTCCTCTTGCCATTGCCTTTGGATTTAAGAAATACAGAATATGCTTTGATTGGTCCCTGAATGCCTTCTCCCCTTGCAAAGGAACTGGCAGTCAGTGACTCAGGAAAAGTCAATAAGCATACGAGGGTCATTGTCAGGATCTCTGGAAGTAGTTTTCATTTTGTAGGGTCTAGACTTGTTCATTTGCATGTTTGGTAAATGAAGAATTTTTTTAAAAAATTCACTTTTAATTATGCGTCTCTTGTGTGGGTACGTGCATGCGCATACGAGTGCGGGCGCCCCTTTTAGGCTAGAAGAGGGAGTCGGGCCCTCTGGAGCTGGAGTGACAGGTGGTCAGAAGCCATCCAACACGGATGCTGGGATCAGAACTTGGGTCTGCTGCAAGAGCTGTATGTGCTTCTAACCGCAGAACTGTGTCTCCAGACCCTCAGGGATAAAGCTTCTGATGAATCCAGGTAACCTGTTACCGTGGGGATGAGACAAGCCTGAGGAAGGGAGGCTCTCAGAGCGGAGCCTCAAGCACTCACACCCTCTACCTTTAGATCTGCCTCAGGAACCACCTCTCCAACTTGTTGACCCTAAATTCCTTGTTCATCCTTGACCCCCCACTCCCATGGAGTCCTGTCATCTCTCTCCCATCCCTCCCGAAGATAAAAGACACTGTGGGCGGGAGCCATGAATAAAAGCTGTTATTTATCGATGCCAGTTTGGGGGGAACATTTTTCCTCCTGATTCATGAAGTACTTTTCTCCATTCAAAGAGCAGTTCATAAATCGTTCAACGCCAGCAGAAATTAATAATAATGAATCCATTTGCATAAAATGGTCTCATTCTGCCAGGTGCTGATAATATTTGAAGCTACAATCTTCTGGGGAAGCTGGGTGTCACACGTATTCATGCGGTGCCTCGGTGCCTCCCACCTTCCTTTTGTGAACGTAACCAAAGGGTCTGTTCTTTACCATCCAGTCTGGATCACGGGGAGATGGCCTTTGAAAGACACGGAAAGCAAGCACAAACGGGTAAAAATTAAGTACACGCAAGAGTGTCTTAACAAAACAGCTATTAGCCACATAAGGGTTCACGTCTACTCAAATTTCCCCTTTGGGTAGTCTTGGAAAATGCATCAATCCAAAGGACCATTCATTCCCAAGAAAGATTGTCACCATTTGAAGTCACACACACACACACACACACACACACACACACGCACACACACACACGCACGGCTCCTGAGGAGCACAATGTGGGTTGATTTATTCCAAACACTCTTTTTTCAAAGCTCACAACAAGAGCACAAATCCTCGCCGTTATAAGTAGCTTCCACGTGGAAACAGGATGCTAAGATCAAGCGAATCGGTGTGCCCAAGCAAGACAGCATGCCCGGCCGCAGCAGGGATGAAGCCCATTCGACGAATGGGTGATGTCTTTGGCAGCCTATGTTTGCTCTACTTTGTTGGAACCTTACCCTACCTTAGGAGTAGAGGGTAAATTTTTTTATAGCCACCCCCCCCGGGTTAAAACATTATTATCATTTGTGTGCACACAGCCATTCTCCATTTTATTTTGTCTACAGTTGGCCCTCTATATCCATGTACGTATCCTCAGATTTAATCATCTGTGCATTGGAAATATTACAAAAACACAATTCCAGAAAGTTCCGAAAAGCTAGTCTTCTTATTTGTCGTGCGTTGAGTGCTGTACGGACTCTTCATAGGTAAGGTGCTGCGTGAGTGTGAGTCGCTAATCCAGAGGTGATCTGAGCATCTGCACACAGGAAGATGCAGATGCTGTAACATTTTCAGTGGAGCATCTGTGGACGCTCAGGGATGGGTCCTCTGCAGACACGGAGTCCTCTGGGTATTTCTCTCTTTCTCTGTGCACTGCGCCTTTCCCTATGGGAGAGGCTTGAGGGATTTTGTTTGCCCTGAAACAGAGTTTTCACCATGTAGCCCAGACAGGCCTCAAAATTTCAATCCTCCCGCCCAGCCCCCAAGTTCTGAGATTACAAGCATGCCCAGGTCCTGATCTTGTTTAATGTGCATTTCCTTTGCTTTGATCGCCTGCCTTGATCAACCGTGCAGTGTGCGGACATACGCATGTGTGAATATGTGTGCCCGTATGCACCTGCTCAGAGGCTGGAGGAGGACATCAGGTGTCCTGTTATCACACTCCACCATATTTCCTTGAGCTGTGATCTCTCATTGAACCTGCAACCAGGCTTGCAGCCGGCAAGCCCCAGGGATCCTCCTGTCTCCCCGCTCCCCACCCATACCCAATGCCGGTGTTACAGGCTCGCAGGCTCATGTCCAGCTTTATATGTGAGTTCTGTGGATTTGAACTCAGATCCTCATGACCGTGCAGCAAATACCCTTTCCCAATGAACCATCCCCCCCAGCCCATGCCAGCACATTTCTCACTCACACGGATGGTGCCGTGTTTCTGACCCCTGTCACCGCTTTCCCAGTGTCTTGAAGCACAGTGAGTCTGCATGCGCTCGTAGTTGCTCTGTGAACAGCGATCTGCTTCTGGTCCTCCACTGTGTTCCACAGTGCTCATCTTTTCTTACGGGGCGGGGGGGATACCCAGGCTGCTCCAGACTCCTGTTGCTATAGGTGATTCTGCAAGGAGTGTCCTTTATGGTAGCTCTGGGAATTTCTTTAGGATATGCACTCAGGAACAGAGGGCTGTGTTGTAAGCAGGTGCCCATATCCAATATGAAGATGGAGCTCTAGGTACTTCCGGTGACTGAGAACTCTCTACACATTCCTATCTGCTTGACGCGAGTTCCAGTTCCTACCAACATGTCACATTCGGTTGACAATTTTACCAGCAAAATGTGTAATGGGCTCCGGCCTTTTAATGTGATAAATGCGAACATTTCTTTAGGTGTTTATTAGTTGGCCTTTGGAATCTTGGTTTTTGACATTACATAGCTCTCATCCTATCAGAGTCTATGTGGAGAATGTGTTCAGATGGATAAAAGTTCTCATCCCTGCCACCAGAGCCGTACAGTTTGTCGTGGGCAAACTTGGAGATGGCCCTCGATGACCCTTGCCTCCCACTGGGCAAGTGGTTATGAAGTTTCCACATCTGACAGGACGTCCACATCTTGCGCAAGCTCAAGTCAGAAAAAAAAATCTCATCATGGAGAAGGGAGAAAGGCATGAAGTCCCACCTGTAGCTCAGGAACTATTGGCAATTGACAGCTGCTGGGAGAGGGAGACTTGGTTTCCTTCAAGGGTTTGGCCCCAAGTAGGTCAACCATACTATGGTGGCAGACAGAACATTCAGGAGTATATATTGACAGCACACATTGGGATTGACGGTTCTTTTAATGTTAGAAAGCTCACGCAAAGTTTGATAGGTGGTCTTGGTTGTGAACTTGACCACGTCTGTTAGCAACTAAAACACAAGCTGCATGGGCACTCCTGTGAAGGCTTTTTTTCTCCCTCTCTCCCTTCTCTCCTTCTCTTCCTCCTCCTCTTCCTCATTTCCTCCTCCTCCTTTTCTTTTTTCTTTCCTTCCCCATTCTCTCTTCCCCAGTCCACGTTGGTGATTTGTCTTCATGAACGTCTGTGCACCATGTGCATGCACATCCAGTGCCCAAAGAGTCCAGAAAGGGATGTCAGATCCCCGGGGACTGGTGTTACAGACAATTGTGAGCTGCTATGTGGGTGCTGGGAATCAAACCCTGGTCCTCTGGAAGAGCAGCCAGTGCTCTTAACCACTGAGCCATCATTTTTCCCCCTCTGATTTATCATTATCAGTTCTCAAGAGACTGTTTTCAGAAGCAAACCACTGAGAAGCTCACAGCACGTAAGCAAAGCCCTCAGTGAGCACATGCTTTAGAGACGCCATCTCAGAAAATGAGCAGGGGGTATGATGTGAACCCAGACCCCAACACCTGCATCGCCTGTAGCAGTTTCCAATCAGAGAGAGGGGATGCTGCAGACGGATATGGCTTCTGATGGTTTCTTCTGTCGTCACTGGTGTTCGCAGAAGCACCGAGGAAGCAAGCAGCAGATGTTAATACCACTGCGCACGTTCTGATGCTGCTGATCACATCTCGGGCCTCTTGGACTTTTTGCTGCAGCTGTCCCATCCATCGCATTTAACCCTCCCCACTGCCCCATGACGTAAGAATCCTTACCAGCCCCCATTTGTCAGATTAACAAGCACATGTGGGTTTGAGGGTCTCTCGGACACGTGAGATGACAGTAAAAATAGACATCTTCGTAATCAATTAAAGAAATGGTGTGTGGGTGCCATGGAGATGGCTCAGTGGCTAACAGCCCTTGCAGCTCCTGCAGAGGGTCTGGGTTCAGTTCCCAGCACCCACATGATGGCTCACAAGCAGCTGTAACTCCCGTTTTAGGGAATCTGATGCCCTCTTCTGGTCTCTGCAAGTACAGAGCATGCATGTGGGGCAGATGGACACGCACACAGGCAAAACACTCACATGTACATATCAATAAATCGTAAGAAGACAAGGAGGACGATTGAGACACAAACGGCAGCCTGGGGAAACACATTGGCGATTTCTTCAACCAGCACGACAAGATCTCTCGACCCCAGAAAGCATGGAAAACAAAGCGGATCCAAACAAGGGACGGAAACGAAGGACCCTCTCGTGAGGCTAGTTGGGCTGTTGTCCAGGAAACGGCCTGCCGGAGGCGAGAGGAGACATGTCCACTCCACGCAGCAATCTGCCTCTTGATCCACATCTAGAGATGTGCTCACTGGACCACAGGAGATCCTGAACGCCCTCTTCTGGACTCTGGAAGCACTGCACCCATATGCACGTACCCCCAGAGCACATATACACGCAATTAAAAAAAAAATCTTCAGGTTTGCTGGTGGAGATGCAGAGCTGGGAGCAACCCGGATGTCTACCTCTGGGAGAGCAAAAGACTGCCCTCTGAGGATGTCCACCTTATGGGGATTATTCCTCAGGAAGAAGCTACGGACTATGTCAATATTCACGTTTGGGATGTCATCAACCCTCCTTATATAGTAACAGGAAGTGAGCCAGACACTACAGGAACAGAGAAGTGTCATGCTGTGGGTCATCACCCCAAGGTCACACCAACAGTACCCTGAACCCCTGCAGGGACCCCCTTGGAAAGCAGTCCCACGGATGCACTCAAAGAAGGAAAAGGGAAGTAACGTCTAGGCAAAGGCGTTTGTAAACGGCAGAGCCCGCTGTCTGAAAGAGAGAATCGTGTTGTGATTCCAGGCATACGCAGCTTTCGTGATAGACAAATGATTTAGAAAAATAAGCTCCGAGTCGGTTAAAGATCCAAAGAGCTGGGTAAAAGGGTGAAGGCAGACCTCAGAGGGCTGCAGAATCAGCAGGCGAGGCTTCCCAGCCTCCCGCGAGCAGGTGTCCTCCTTGTCAGTGATGGGGACCCGTGGGGGTGAGGCCCTCCCCGCTGCCCTTGTCTCCCAGCCTGATTGACTGTGCTCAGAGCAGCGGCGGTTACTCTCCACCCTGTCTGTGGAAGGCTGCCTGGTGACAGTGGCCAGCTTGACGTCCACTGATCATCCTGCAAGGTGAGAGCCATTGATGACAGCGGCCAGACGGCTGCCAGCTGATAGTCCTGTAAGATAAAGTCCCGTGACTCTCAAGGTTAGGTTCAGCCCGGCCCATCCACTGCCGGCCGATTGCCCACCAAGTAACTCAGGCCGCTCGGAAAGCTGAGTCTTGCGAGGGCACCGGGGCCTCTGACTTCTGGGGTTAAACGTGAGGGTTGAGCACGAATCCCTGTTTGTTCTTGAGAGAGGAGCAGTCATAGACATAGCCATTCTATAGATGCAGGACCTACACTGGAGACCCTTTATTATTGGCTGGGAGTGTCTAGGGGAGGGCTGGGATAGGAAGGGCGATGAAGGACTCTCAAAGAGCATACAGGAGTAGCTTTCTGCAAAGCCGGACCATATTTCAATCTTTTAGCTACAGTTTTGGCAGTACCGGTACATTTTTGGCTGAGCGTTCACTCTGGGAGCCTTGCCACATCCCAGGTCAGAATGGGAAAGGATCACAGGCCTGTGGAGGTCGAGAGGAACAAACCAGACAAGGCAGAAACAGTCCGGTAGCCGAGAGAATGGCCCAGGCCCGCAGGCAGGGGCAGGAATGACAGACAGGTCTGGATGTGTTTGAACACGGTCCAAGGTTGTGCCAAGAAGATGGTCGGATTTTTTTTTTTTTTTCTTGGCCTCCTGGCTAAGACCCGAGCGCAAGAAACTGATTCGTATCAAAGAAGTAACTGCGGCAGAGACACTAGGGACATCATGAGAGCTGAAATTATTTGGTTCTCAGCATGTGGTCGCCACCCCTGTGGGGGTTGAACGACCCTTTCACAGGGGCCACCTAAGACCATCGGCATCTCAGATATTTACATTACGATTCATAACTGTAGCAAAACCACAGTTATGAAGTAGCAAGGAAAATAATCTCGTGCTTGGGGGGGGGGTCACTGAAACGTGAGGAACTGTATTAAAGGGTCACAGCATTAGGAAGGCTGAGAGCCTACAGTGTAGAGAAACCCTGGGATACCCACCTCCTCAGTCCACAGGTGACATTATTCTGTGTCCACCCACCCGCTGAAGCAAGGAGAGTGTCCCACCATACAGCGTGTCACCACGTCTGTGTGAGGCCATGTGTTCGTCCCTGCTTCATCCATTCTACTCTGGATGTGAGCCTTCCCCGCGGGCTCAAGGCAGGCAGGATCCAGGCACAGACCTGTGATCTGGGGCAGATGTGATTCGGCAATACAGACCAGAAGTGTTGTGTCTCATATTCCGCCAGGCGAAGGATCCTGGAAATGGTGGTTTGGAGTCTGGGCGCTCCTTGTGTCCTCGCATGAAGCCTCGGATTAGCCACTCTGATGCGTCTGTTTGTGCTCATCCCGAGGTGACAGGGACACATGATCCGGTGGCTCACTAGCTCACTAAGGACCGGGGGCTGCCATCAAGGCAATGAGTTCTCCAGAGCATCACACCATCATCCGCATGGTTAGGGTGAGCGGAGTCTGCAGCATATTGGCTTGCTGTGGAGTCAGCCGACCGCTGGGGAAAGCTGGGTGCGTTCCAGAGACAATCAAATCCCGCAGGCATTTAGAACATTCCCGAATTCGCATTGCTCCACGCCAGGATGTGAAGCACTGAAGGACCATTACCCCCTGGCCCTTCTATTTCTGTCTGCTGTGAGCACTCCTTTGAAAATGGTTGAGAATTTGCATTTATCAGAAAATTGCTTACTTACCCTAATCAGCTATTTTTAAGGTTTGATTTTAGCTAGATAATGAATACGGCTAAATTGATGTCAGGCATGAAGTAATTTTAACCAATACCTTCATAAGTCTATAATACCAAATATTGGAAAATTATATGTAGGGTAATCTAAATAATGAGATGTTAAAATTTTTTTTTGGATCCTGGGATCTAGCCTATTCATTTTGTGGCTCTTTCTCTTTCAACCTCACCGTGGGAGGCTCTGTCCCTGACGTCTTTATGTAAGATGTTCTCATTTCAAAATGCCACCGAGTCTCCAAATGAACACTTGCCTATGGTCCATGAATACAAAAATACTTGAATTGAGATTTTTATATTTTGGTGCAAGCAGGCAGGATGGAGAGAGAGAGAGAGAGAGGTGGGGGGGGGAGCGCAGGGCAGGATGAGGTCAGGATGCTACCCAAGGAAGGCGCAAAAGAAGGATGTCTCGATTCTGAAGCAGCTGTTATGGTTTGACTGAGAAACGCCCCAGCCTCCTGCATTTGAACACTAGGTCCCCAGCTGCGGGCAGATGTTTCCAGAGGTTGTGGCACCCTTGGGATGTAGGTCTTGGCTGTCAGAGGAGGGTTACTGAGGATGTCTGAGAGTCAGAGGCTGAACTGCTTCTGGTCCTACCGCCTGCTTTGTGGTCAGTTACCATGGAAGGGGTGTGGGTGTTCTGCTCCTGCCCCCATGGAAACAGTCATCCCTGCTGCCATACCTTCCCCATCATGACACACTGAACCCTTGAAACAGTGAGCCAAAGCAAACTTCTCTTCCCCTATGCTGCATCTGCAGGGCATTTTGTCATAGTGACCAGGAAGTAACTACTCAATGGGGGGAGCGTCCCCTCCCCTAACCTGGAACAGGAAGAGCACCCTCCCTTAACTTGGAGCAGGAAGAGCACCCTTCCCTAACCTGGAGCACGAACAGCACCCTCCCCTAACCTGGAGCAGGAAGAGCACCCTCCCCTAACCTGGAGCAGGAAGAGCACCCTCCCCTAACCTGGAGCACGAAGAGCACCCTCCCCTAACCTGGAGCACGAAGAGCACCCTCTCCTAACCTGGAGCAGGAAGAGCACCCTCCCCCAACCTGGAGCACGGAAGAGCACCCTCCCCTAACCTGGAGCACGAAGAGCACCCTCCCCTAACCTGGAGCACGAAGAGCACCCTCCCCTAACCTGGAGCACGAAGAGCACCCTCTCCTAACCTGGAGCAGGAAGAGCACCCTCCCCCAACCTGGAGCACGGAAGAGCACCCTCCCCTAAACTGGAGCAGGAAGAGCACCCTCCCCTAACCTGGAGCAGGGAAGAGCACCCTCCCCTAACCTGGAGCATAGAAGAGCACCCTCCCCTAACCTGGAACAGGAAGAGCACCCTACCCCAACCTGGAGCAGGGAAGAGCACCCTCCCCTAACCTGGAGCAGGAAGAGCATCCCCATACCTTATTGTCACTGACTAAAGGATCTTAAAAGCAGTTTCAAGGGCAGGGGTGTGGCTCAGGGTGGAACCTTACCTAGCATGCCCTAAGCCCTGCATTCTGTTCTGAGCACGATGCATCCACGCGCACACACAGACACTCACAATGCACCAAGGTGAATAGGCACAATAAACTGGGAGCTGTTCATCTCATGTGACCAGAGTTCAAATCTCCACAAGGAAAAGGAGGTCACACATGGGGCAGAGAGGCCTTAGGGAGACTGGGGAGTACCCTGACTTCTCCTGCTGCTTTCCCTCACTCTCCTAATCTTGTGCAAAGACAGCATGGGGAATTTCCAAGTGAGGGCAGGAGGAATAAAGAAGCCCAGGTATGTGCTCTTCATACCAGGAACAGGGTTAGGAACGTGTATATAGCAGAGACTCAATTATTGAAGTAAATTATGCTTGCTAGCGTCACATTCTTGATTCAGTCTTATCTTTCCACTTTTATGAGGTTACAGTTGACAAAATTTTATATATTTAAGATGTCCAAAACAGTGACTTGATATGCAGATTCACTAGGAAATAATCTCTATGATCAAATTAGTTAGTATGTTCTTCACTGCCTGTGTGTATATACATGTGTATTTATGTGTGTATAAATGTATGTTTGTATGTATGCATACATCTGTGCTTGTGCATATGCATATGTGTGTATATATGTGTACGCTTATTTGTGAGTATGCATGCATGTTTGTTTAGGTGTGTGAGTATGTGCATATACATGTGTATATATCTTTGTGCTTGTATGTATGTGTGTGTGCTTGCGTACATGCATATATGTGTATATGTATATGCATGTGTGCATGTACAATCATATGCACA
The DNA here is from genome assembly GCA_026225945.1 of Cricetomys ansorgei. Classification (NCBI taxonomy): domain Eukaryota; kingdom Metazoa; phylum Chordata; class Mammalia; order Rodentia; family Nesomyidae; genus Cricetomys; species Cricetomys ansorgei. The sequence continues at coordinate 2,988,467 of JAMJFZ010003296.1, read as the reverse complement.
TATATGCTTATATGTATGTGTGTATGTGAACCCATGTATGTGTATGTATGGGTGTGCATATGTGTATATGTATGTTTATATATGTTTGTGCTTGTGTATGTATGTGTTTATGTGTGTGCTTGTGTGTATGCATGTGTGCGTATGCATATGTGTGTATGCGTGTGTATGTGTGCATGTGTATGCATATGTGTGTATTCATGTGTGTGCATGTATATGCACATGTGTGTATGCATGTGTGTGCATGTAGTGTGTATGCATGTGTATGTGTATAGTGAGAGCACTTAGGACTTACTTTTGCTATACTTTGAGAACACATTACATCATGCTCTCGCCCTGGTCTCTGTGCTGTACATCAGACCCCAGAGCTTATTCTACTTCTAAACAAAATGCTATGTCCTTTCATCAGCAGCCACAGCAGGCTCTGACCTCACCACTCCCAGCCTTTGTCAAGTGCCTGTCTGCCCTTTGTCTATTGTTGTTTGAGACAGTTTTATGTACCCAGGTTGGCCTTGAACTCACTGTATAGCTGAGAGTGACCCTGGACTCCTGAATCTGAGGTAGTATCCCCTCCTTCTCCTCCTTCCTCCTTCCTCCTCCTCTTCCTCTCTTCCTCCTCCCTCTCTGTCTCCCTCTCTCCCTCTGTGTGTGTGTGTGTGTGTGTGTGTGTGTGTGTGTGTGTGTACTACATATCCATTTACCTGTTGGTAGGCACTTAGTTGCTAACATGTCTTAGCTATTGTGAATGTATGTTTTCCATCATTTTATGAATGAGGAAATAAACCTCAGGGAGACATGCACAATCCTACCCACTAGAACACAGGTACACCAGAATGTCAAACCAGCTCCTGATTCTGAGATTTCCCCCACTCAGGAGAGAACCCAAGGCACAGGGAGGATCCTGGGCCCAAGTACTGAGCCCCAGGACACGCTGAAGACTGTTCAACATCCAATAGTGCTTCCATTTTCCCCAAATTAGCCAAATGCTTTGGAAGCTTAAAACTGTAAGACACATAATGAAAGCTACTTTCAAGAGGGGGAAGAGATCTTAATTCATTTTGACACTAAAGCCACCTTGGTCCGCCCCCACCCCTCACCCTGTCTTCCTCATTCCTGGACTGGACCTGTTAGCATTGTCAGAAACATGGCACTGGAACACCAAGTGAGTGGCAAGCCAAGTTTTGGGACTTAGATAGACCACGGCAGTGGAGAAAGAAAAGCCACACTTGATCAGATGTTCTGTGCTCTTTGCTTTAAAACTTGCTTCCTGTGCCCACTGCTGGTTTTTGTTTTTTTTTTTTTTTTGAGGGATTAGGGTATAGTACTTAACTTCCAAAACTCAGAAAACTCAGTTAGAGAACAGGGAATGTAGCTTACATTTGCCAATAATGTGTGAAGGACCTGGGTTCAATCCCCAAAGAGAGGAGAGAGAGAAAGAGAGAGAGACAGAGACAGACAGACAGATTGACAGAGAGGGATAGAGAGAGAGACACACAGAGAGACACAGAGAGGACAGAGATAAACAGACAGACAGAGGCAAAGAGAGAGACAGAGTGAGACAGAGAGAGAAGGACAGAGAGAGATACACAGAGAAAGACAAAGACAGGGGGACAGGGAGAGACACAGAGAAAGACAGAAAGAGAGAGAGACATTTTATATATATATATATATATATATATATATATACACACACACACACACACACACACACACACACATATATGAATGAGAGAGAGAGAGAGAAAGAGATGGAGAGAGAGAGAGGGAGAGAGACTGAGAGGATGACACTGCCCCAGATTCTAAGAGGTAAGTTTAAAGTCCTGGTAGGGTCTGGGCCTACCATACACCAGCTTCTTAGAGCATAACCTGGCAGTGTGCAGTACTCTGTCTCCCCAAATAGGAAGTTCTGTCTGTTTTAAAAATACATATTTTGCTTTGCTTAATTAGTTAGTTACTTGCTGGCCCAACAATGAAAACTTACCTTCCACAGTTCTGGAGGCTGTGAGTCCGAGTCGATGAGGCAGCACAGGTGGGTCCCAGTAAGGACTGTCTCCATGGTGGAGACTGCTGATCTCCTGAACCATCCTAAGTGGTAAAAAGAAGAGAGCTTGTCCTCTCTCATGGGCTCATTCCGTGCCAGACCAGAGGATATGGCTCGGTGGCAGAACGTTTGCCTAGCAGGCGTGAAAGTCCAATCTCCGTACTGCAAAAACTGAAACCCAAACCAAACAAACCAAAACCAGGCCGCTTCATGATAACCGAGACTCAGCCTGGTCCCACGGCTGTTGTAGAGCAGATGAGTTGGGGGCGTGGGCAGGGTGTTCTGGAAGAGGCAGGAAGAGTAAGCTGTAGCTTTGAACCACCCATCCAAAGATGAGGGTCCAGCCTGCTGGCTAGCCAAGCATGCCAAGGCAGAGGGGCTGGCCAGCAAAATTGTCTCCTTTGGAACCTCTCATGGCCAGATACATGGGAGCACTGGGCTGTGGTTCTTCGATGTAAGCCAAGGCTGCTGAGCTGGTGAGTCCTTGGCCTGAGCTGCTTATGCATCTGGCTCATTGGAAGATCTTTCCTGTCATAACAGCCTCTGAAGTGTGAGCTGGCCTGAATATCACAGGTAGTAGCCTCAGCCTGACTCCTGTTGGACCATAGACTGCTGTCTGGAACTCACTCCGGTATGAGGGGGCTTAGGAAATATTTTAATGTGGAGTGGATGAGGTGTGTGTGCGTGTGCACAAGTGTGTGTGTGTGTGTGTGTGTGTGTGTGTGTGTGTGTGTGTACCTGAGGTTGACATCAGGACCCTCCCTGGATGGCTCTCCACTTTATTCATGGAGGCAAAACATCTCAATTGAACCCAGAGCCTGTGGCCATGGTTGCTTTGGTAGCCAGCTGGCTCTAGGGTCTCCTGGCACTGCCTTACATGAGCTGGGATCATAGGCAGGCATCTGCACCCATTGTGTATCCATGTCTGGGTTCTAAGGATGCAACTCGAATCTTCATGCTTGAGTGGCAAGCCCTTTAACCAGTGAGCACTCCCCAGGTCTCTAGACTGTATATATATTTTAATTTACTTTGTACAGTGCCTTCGATTTTATTTACTTACTTGTTTATTCATTGTGTGCGTGCATGCATGTTGGGAGCAAAGGGTGACTTCTGGGAGATAGTTTTTCTCCTTGTACTATGTAGGCCCTGGGAATTGAACTTGGGTCTCAGATCATCAGGGTTGGTAGCTTCTGCGCCACATTACCATCCTGGTGTCTGTGCAAATGCTAGGCAAGCCGTCTATTACTGAGTTGAATTTCCAGCCCTCTGTGTTTCCAGTCTCCTCAGGTAGCTCAGGCTGCTCCTTCCCTTGCTGTGTAGCCCAGGTTACCCTTATTCCATTGATCTTCCTGCTCTAGGTTCCAGAATGCCAGGATCACAGCTGCGTACCACTACACGCAGCCGGAAGCTCCATCTCATCTCCTTCTAGAGATCATCAGGCGCACAGAAAGAGACGCAAAGGAAGAGAGGAGAGACAGGAGGGCCCAGATGACAGACAGTGGGGAGATGAGGGACAATGGCTGCAGAGAAGGAACTGGAGAGAGGCTCCCTCGTAAGCAACGCAGGCAACCCAAGTCCAACCCAACCACGATTACTGAGCAAGCCCCACCTTTCAATATCCACGGCTACCCTAGGGAATATTTTTGTTTTGCTTTGTTTGGTTGTATTTTTCTTTTTCTTCCTTAGGAAAAATATTCACAGGGGGTTATAAAACACATGCAATTTACTTAGCAATTGCCTGCACGCTTTAAAAAAATTTTTTTCTTTTAAAAAATGTGTGGGGCTGGCAGCCAAACAAGGAAGAGACACCTAATTGATACACTACACTAGTCACGGGGTTGCTGCTCTTAAGTTTTTTGTTGTTAATTTCATACCCTGGAAGCAATATACAATATCCTGCTTCACACAACTTGGGACATTTGCCCCTGGGCCATTGAACCACCTAGACCAGTGGTTCTCAACCTTCCTAGGGCTGCAACACTTTGACACAGTTCCTGTGTGGGTGACCCCCAACCATAACATCGCTTTCGTTGGTACTTCCTAACTGTCATGTGTTGCTGTTACAAATTGCGATGTACACATCTGGGATGCAAAAGGTCTTAGGAGACCCCCGAGGTTGAGAACCTCTGACCCAGATGGTTTATAACAGCGTCCCTTCCAGGCTGAGTGTCCTTGGCTTCCACGGTGCTCTTCGTTTGCTTTCTATACTGTGATCGACAACACCATCACCAAAGGCAGCATGGGGAGAGAAGGGTTGATCTGGCTCACAGATCCTGATCACAGTTCATCATGGAGGGAAATCAGGACAGACACTGGGAGGTAGGAACCGAATCAGAGACCGCAGAGGACTGCCGTCCGCTGGCTTACGCTCACGGTTTGAGCAGCCTTTCATTCCTTCGTTCTTTCTCATTATATATAATTTTGTTATTTTAAAAAAATGTAAATTTAAATATAGCTTGACCATATTCTTCCCCTCCCTGCCTTCAAGCTCTTTCTCACAAAAATAAAACACAATACGACAACCTCCCCCCCCCAAACTGAGGAAACAAAATATACAATACTCCCTAAAAAAATACCCATCAAACTGTCATCAAATAAAAGCACACACACACACACAAAACTGTGGAGTCCATTTAGTTTGTCAACTGCTCCTGAACGCAAGGCCTGCCCTAGTGGTTGATACGTTCGGTGTCACTCCATTGGAGAAAACTGATTTTCCCTTTCCCAGCAGGCAAAACTAACAGTTCAGGGGTTAACCTTTCCCCTAGTGGCTAGGTTGTCATTCATTCACTCAAAAGGATACGTAACATAATAATATAGACATTGTTAATATATAATGATATACAATAAAATAAAACAAAATAATATGTAATAAGATCAAATATAACATAGAATAAGATAAAACAAAACCATATCATATTGAGGTTGGACAGGACAAACCATCAGAAGAAAAAAGAGTGCAGGAGAAGGCACAAATTTCAGAGACCTACTCATTCAAAGAGCACACTCAGGAATCCCATAAAATCACTAAACTGGATGCCATGATACACATGCGGAGGACCCAGTGCAGACTCCTGCAGGCCCTGTGGATGCGACTTCACCCCCTGTGAGTTCATACGAGCTTTGATCATGCTGATTTAGAGGACCTTGTTTCCTTGGGGTCTGCCATCTCCACTGGCTCTCACACTCTTTCCATGGGGGTTCCCTGAGCTCTAAGGGGAGGGACTTGATGAAAGACATCCCATTCAGGGCAGGGTGTTCCAAGATCTCTAACTCTCTACATAACGCCTGCCTGTGGGTCTCTATATCTGTTCCTATCTGCTGCAGGAGGAAGCTCCTCTGGTTAATCTATGAGCATACACTGATCTATGAGTATAGCAGAATATCATTTGTATTATTTGGTTTTACCCTAGGTCCTAGTCTCTGGATCTTGGTCAACCAAGTAGTATCATGTCATGTAGTGTACCTTATGTCAAATCAGTTATTGGTTGGTTGTCCCCACAAGCTTTGTGCCACCATTGCCCTGGCATAGCCTGCAGACGGTCTACCATTATAGGTCAAAGGGTTTGTGTCGGTCTGATTTCTTGTAGCATCCGAGGCCACTATCTCAGGGGTGACACTGTCCACAGCGGACTGGGTCTACCCACATCAATCATTAATGAAGAAAATACCCCCGTAGGCCAATCTGATGGAGACAGGTCCTCAACTGAAGTTCCCTCTTCGCAAGTTGACCAAAAACGAAAAACAGACAAGCGAACCAACAAATAACAACAACAAAACAACCAGCAAAAAATCCTAACACGCCCACACGGTAATAATGCTTATAGAAGTAGAATTCCCAAACAAATCCCAAATACCAGGGAGAGTGGGGGTGGGGAGGACGGTGCAGGACTGACACCTCTAAGAAAATGAAAATGCATAACAGGGGCGGGGGGAAAAGAGAAGAACAGAACTTCCCCATTGGAAACTGGCCGCTCAGTGACGTCAGCACGCACACCCCCCGATCACGGTAGCGGCCAAGAGTTTGGGAGGCACTCTCGGGTGGATTGATCCAGTTTTTGGAGCTCATCACGCGGATGGAACCACGTCTTGTGTATTTGACGTCTGACACTCAGGAAGTGGCGCTCCAGATCTCACCCTGCCCTCAGCACCACGCAGTCCATTTCCGTTAACCGGAACGTTTCTTTGGCTGTGGGATTACTCCAGACTGACTGTCTTCACAGAGCACCAGCTACACGCTGCTCTGAAATTTCAGGGAGGGTCACAGGTGAGAGTCAGTATCATAACCTATGGCTGGGACCTCGGACTTCATCCCCTTGGAGTGGGTTGGGAGCCTCGCTAGCTCCCTCTTGAGGTTCTACTGCTTAAACTCCCACAGAAGATGACAAGCCCAAGCGAACCCCATTCTTCAAGGCCAAGGCTAGAACTAATCTTCCAGGGTGTTCCTGCTATCTACCCTGACCCTGAGGTTTTACCCCTTCAAGATGAACGTGAGACAAGCAGTTCCTCTCTCCTTGACTGTGTGCGGCTTAACAAATGCCTGGGAAGACCGTATAAATAATTCACATCACTCAAGAGGTGGCGAGCTGAACAAGTCCCTTCTGGTTACAGTTATTTAAAGATAAGGTGAGACTAAGTGAGTGATGGCCCAGTTACAGAGGCCAGGGTCCAAAGGGGATTGGGACATTCTAAGTTACACCACCAGAGTGATTTGTGCAGAATTATGTCAACTTAGAGATCCTGACACCTAGGGGAAAATAGAAACATCTTAGCTTTAAGCAGAGTGATCTGCGGCGAGTAATTTTCAAGTTAGAGCCTCAGAGAGAATTCTACAGCATTCAATGGGGGCGCAGGCAAGAACTAAATTTCTCTTTCAACGGTAAAAGAATTCTGAATGAGTGTCTTTGAGAATGTTGTCTCTTCCAGGGAATTCCATTGAGGAATTATTGGGAAGGCTGAGCTGGCTTTTCAGGAGGAGCTTCCCCACGCAGGAAGTCACTCTCTCTGGAAGCACGGCCAGTGATCCAAGGGTTCCTCAGAGGTTCTGATTTGAGTCAGTTGGTGAGGAAAACATTGTTCTGAAGCTCAAACGAAGGGTGGCATTCGTGGTCGACAGGCGGACTAGCAAAGGTTGGGAGGGGCTACAGGAGCAGACACCTCCAGGACAGGCGTGGCGCCGCACACTTCCGCTGACCCAGTGCGGCCTTCTAAAGACAACACAGGCTGTGGCGTCACTAGTCAGTCGCTGGGGCATGCTCAAATCACTGGCCATTCACATGAGAGATGATGGAGTTCACGATGCGTTTGTACGGGGAACGCTGGCTCGTACAGAGAGGGTCTGCCTAGACCAATGTGTTATTGTCCTAACCTCAGCCCTCAGGAGGCAGAGGCAGGAAGTTCCTCAATTCAAGGCCAGTGTGAGCTACATAGTGTGACTCAAAAATAAACAGCCACAACACAAACTGGACTAGAGAGATGGCTCAGCGCTTAAGGGGACCACTGAATTTGATTCCCAGCTCTGCTCTTGGCAGAAAACCTGAGTTTGATTCCCAGCCCCCCACGTTGGACAGCTTACAACTGCCTGTAACTCCAGCTCCATGGGCATTCTGGCCACCACAGATGCCTGACTCTCACACACACACACACACGCACACACACACACACGTACACACACGTATACACACGCACACACAAATGCACACACGTGTACACACAAACACACACATGCACACACAAACACACCTGCACTTAAACATGCACATGCATGCACACACACACACACATGAACACAGACACTCATGCATACAAACACACACATGCACACTAACACACACATACGCACACCACAGACACTCATGCATACACACACATGCACACACACACACACATGAACACAGGCACTCATGCATACAAACACACACATGCACACTAACACACACATACACACACCACAGACACTCATGCATACACACACATGCACACACCACACACACAAATGCACACACATGCACACACAAACACACACATGCACACACAAACACACCTGCACATAAACATGCACATGCATGCACACACACACACACATGAACACACTCATGCATACAAACACACACATGCACACTAACACACACATACACACACTACAGACACTTATGCATACACCACACACACAAACACACACACTTGCACACACAAACACACACATGCACACACAAACACACCTGCACATAAACATGCACACGCATGCACACACACACACACATGAACACAGACACTCATGCATACAAACACACACATGCACACTAACACACACATACACACACCACAGACACTTATGCATACACCACACACACACTTGCACACACATGCACACACCACACATGCACACACACCACACACACACACGCATACACCACACACATACGCACACTCATGCACACACAATAAAAAATAAAATAAATCTTTAAAAAATGCCACCTCTCAACTGACAAGTTGGAGGAATACTTTTCTCTCTTTCTCTGACTCCCTTCTTACTGTAAGCCAGGTTTCTCTGCTTCTGCTCTTTCTCTTTGGCACAGTGGCTCCTGAGCATTCCACGGGAGACTTATAGAACTCGGTAATAAGGAAATTGCATCGCCAGCTGACAATAAAATTTACGAAGCAAAGAATGCTTCTGTTAATACTTTCTGAACGTCTTTGTTTTTGAACGACCGGGATCCCTACAATATTCCGACTCAGTAACCCTGCCTCGAGCAGACACAGTTAGCGAGGTTGACAGATATGCAGCCGGTGTCTTAATCCTTGCTGCACCGAATTTCGTATTTAAACACTTATTTGAGGTTTAATTAATTTTTCCAAAGTGGGAAACTTCCAAGCTGCCTCGGAAGCAGGCTGGTGTGTTTAAGATATTTTTTTTTTTGCTTTAAGAACAAGAGGAAGGAGAAAGGAAACTGTGGGAAAGGTTTATGTTTCTCATGTTGTTTTTTTTCAAATGCGATGTGACACCACACAAAGGCTCCTGGAAGTGCGGTTCTCTGGGTGAGGAGCGGTGCACCTATGAGTCTCACGTCATCAAAGAAACAGACGTGTATCTATAATTTATGCCGTGCTTTAAGCTTCTGCTGATCTGATGTGGCTTTTTAAAGACAACACAGGCTGCTGTGGCATCGCTTGTCAATCACTGGGGCATGCTCAAATCGCAGGCCATTACTAGGAGAGGCGATGGAGTTTCTTTAATGACGCTTTTATACGGGGGCGCGCTGGCAGTGAAACAGAGAGGGTCTGACTTGATCAATGCGTTCGTCTAATCCCAGCGTCTCTGCTCTTAATTTCTTTTGTCGGGCAATTTCCATACAAGGGCTATGCTCAGGATCCTGGCGAAGACCGGCTCAGAGCCTGGCGTGCTGTGTGCAATCCTCTAGCCTGGGCCCTGCTCACTCTGTGGGAAGCCATGTCTGCAGGGGAGAGGCGAGGCAGGCTGGACCAGGTTGCCTTTGAGTCCCAGCCTGTGGCAAGGGCTGAGAAAACCCACCCTACGGGAGTCCTGGCTCCAGCCCCGAGGTGCGTGCCAGCCCAGTAGCATACCCTGGCCTGCCAGGCTCAGTCCTCTCGGTGATTATATTCAGGAGTTCGCCAAAAGTGGAATCCGTGTATAATGAATGAGTCTCATGTACAACATTTTAAGTATCTATTTATGAGTCCTGATAATTAGCCCTTTGTCTGCAATTTCGGCAGTGATGATTACAATTCTATCTCGTATTGTTATTAGGGTCTGTCTCCAAACCTGGCGCCCCCTCGCTTGGAGGCTCCCCAGCAGGCATGCACCTGAAAGGCGGAGACAGCCGTGATCTGGCCGGCGCTTGGGTCCCTTCTGCTGGTCCTCCAGCACCTCTGCCTCCTTGGATTCGCTTCTCCTCTGGCTGTACCTCATCTCAGACTTTGCAGATCAGCCTTCCCCACTTCTGAGCTCCAACCTGTTTCCTGCACAGACCCATTCTCAGCCCCAAAGGTTGCCTGTTTAACATAACATCCCAACCATGATATCTGTGCCTTCCGCAAGATCCTGTCAGGATGCTGTGAGGCTTAAGATTCTTTCCAAACGAATCATTCCCAGAATCAAAATATTATGAGGGAGGCCAAATTATCTCTAATTATAACCTCCAGAAAACCGGAGGACTTTCCCAATGAGGAGAACTGGGAGAAGAAACCTACAGAAATATTTGCATGAAAAGTAATATTCTTTTTTTTTTTTTAAAGCGATCAAATCATGTAAGCATACAAATAAATGTATTTTAATGAGGGTAAAATTACTAGTTAATGAGTTTGCTTTGGGGTTTGTATCTTTGGTGTAAAAATATATAAATGCTTTTATTAAGGTTGTACCTATTATTTCCTAAATGAACACAAACACAAAATCTAATCCATTTAGCAATATTATATTTTAACATATCACTTCTTTGCCATTTCTTATTAGTGTACACTCTAGAAAACTGAATAATAACCCGACCGCACAGGCTCTCAGCATCCTTTATGACCGTAAAATAATTTGAATTTCTGATATTGCAGTCATGGAAATAGAAACTCAAAACTCCACTGCTTCTGTTTAACTGAAGCCAGGGCCAGCTTTCGTGTTGGAAGTGAGAGAGCTCCTTTCACTGTCACCTCATCTCTTGGGTCTCTTGGATAAGTTTGTTATGTTTAACCCCAAGCACTGCGCCCCCCCCAACACCCCTGTAGATGAAGCGCTGAAGTTTGGAGTGGGTTCTCTGCTGAGGGACTGAGAAGCTTCCTGCCTCCAGGATGATGAATGGGCTTAGGGCAAGGCAATGATTGGCCAGTCAGTAAAATCAACCCAATGTACCACTTCTTGAAGAAGAGGGGGGGAAAAGCAGCTGTGAAGCTACACAAGGAAGAGAGAGCACCATTGAGTGTTTTTCCTAAGTCAGAAAGACATTCAGCATATCTTGGTCCTGTCCTGTCCTATCCTGTCCTGTTCTTATCTTGCTCCATGATAAGTGTGTGTGTATGTGTGTGTGTGTGTGTGTGTGTGTGCTTCAGTAGGCTAATTGAGTATCTAAACAAACTAATTAATCACAGCGACTCATAGAAGATGGACAGGTCTTGGGAGGTGATGTTCATCAAAGCCCTCAATTCCTCGTTTTATCCTCTGGGCAACTTGTTTGCGAATATGCACATTTCTTCCTTGAAATCTCCTAGCTGTGGCCAAGGTTAACTGTATACAGACTCATTCAGTATTTATGCTTTTGCATAGTGGAGAGGTTCCCCCCCCCCTCTCTTCTTCTTCTTCTTCAGAGTCAGAGAATCTGGGTGCATTAATCAAAAATAATGAATAAAATGATCCGTCTGACAATTCTCATAGCAGCCTAGCTTTCAGGAGAATAACGAACTAACTTTATTAATCAACAGTTCCTGATTAATTGTTACAAAGTGTCATCCATAAATTTCCCTTCATTTTAATAATACTTGCTGAACGCTAACAATATCCCCAGTGGTTTCAGATTTATAGCGGCCCCGGGTTCTTGGAAGTGTGGCTCTCCAGCCTCCTCCACTCCCCGGAGGAGCCTCCAGCGGCTGGCTCTTGCATCCCAGCCTGACCCCCCACTTCCCAAGCCATCCCTTCCTCATCCCCTCTCCGCTTCTCCCCTGCCCACACCTGCCAGGATGAGAACCCAGAGGCTCCGAGGACATTGGGGCCTGGCACCCCAGGCTCCCCGGGCTTGCACCCATGTCCACCTCTTCAGCCCTGGCTTTGTGGAGGGATCAGGTAGAGGGAGGCGTTACAACCCATTAACTGTGACAGCTTCACTTTTCTCCCCTAATTACTTGTTTCTGCCTATTTGGCATTTTCTTAGAAAAATTTGTTGAATAATGGAGGCTCTTAAGAATTTATACACTGGTTTAATTTATCATGTACTTTCTTTTTTTCTTGCAGCTGAATTTATTTCTAAGTGTCTGTGGCGTGGCGGTGACAGGGTAGTCATTTCTTTCGGGGCACAGCATGTATCGGTAACACATTTAAAAATGCAGCACACTTTAATCGCGAGCAGCTCAGGCTGGTTTCTTTGTGAATTGTGTTTGTTTACTGGAACTGCCGGCTTGACATAAGGAAATTAGTACTAATTGTTTAACCCAGCTGCCTTGCTGAGAGCAACCAACAACTTTTGTACTTTATCTTGTTTTTTTCCAGTTGGTCTTTGCTATTCCATTCCTGCTTCTTTTTTTCCCTCCTCTGTTTTCCAGCCTTTCAACCAGGGTGGAATTCTGCCTTTGGGAAACAGGCTGGGCAGGGGATGCTTTCTTAGAGATATTTGCCTGATCGTGATCTGCAGCCAAGGTCATCTGTGGACTCCTTCTGGCGGGGTGTGGCGACGTCTCCCAAAGCCAGTGAGAAGCTGAAGCCGACATGGACAGGAGCAACCCACAGACTGTCCACGACGTTCCACAGTTAGGCTCTCGAGGTCTGTGCTGAGGCAAACTTCAGCGAAAAGAGAAAGGCAGGAAGGAAAGGAGAGAGCGAGAGCGAGCGAGCAAGCGAGCTGTAATTTCAGTGGATTTGAAGTTATGAGGGGGGAAGTCATAACTTCCGGCTGCCATCTGTTTGCCTCAAATATTTTTCTTCTTGCTTATTCTTTGTGAACGATCCCATCTATAGGAGGCCACCGGGAGCAGGAGGAAGACTCGTGATTTATCATGTGTTTTGATTTGCTTGTAATGTTTTAAATATGCTTCTGTTGAATCTTGGAGCGTGGAGCGTACATCTTACAAAAGGAGGGAACTGGAGCTGGAGCTGGACATGAACTCTTCCCCTGGGGAGCCAGGGTTCTTTGTACTGTGACTCTGCCTATGGCTGAGCGAGGGTATCCCGTACCTTAATCGTATGGCCATCAAGCTGTCTTGGTGCCCGTAGGCAAGTCCCCTGTGGACAAGTCGCCGTAGAGAACCTCACTCAGGCAAGACTGCAAAGGCACTAAGGGTGGGGCTTCATCACTGATCCTCTTCCTGCACAGGGCACACTGGAACTTCCTATGCCAGGCGGTAAATGACTGCCAGACTCCAAGTGCATGGCAGGTAGTAAAGGATGGATACAATATATGTATTTTTGTTATTTTCCTTGAAATACCATACCTTCTTCCCCCATTTTTAATGATGTGGGTAAGGGCAGTTATTCCAATCACAAAGTTACTTCCTCCCTCCCTCCCTCCCTCCCTTCCTCCTTTCCTTCCTTCCTTCCTCCCCTCCTTCTTTGCTTCTGTCCTTCCCTTAATGTGTTATTGGGCCTTGAACCTCAGGTCTTATGCGTGCTAGGCCAGTACTTTCCCGCAGAACCACATACTTACTTTTCTTACTTGGTCTTGAAATAGAGTCTTGGTAATTTGCATTGGTTGGACCTGAACTCGGTCTTCAGCCTTGGGCAGGCCTTGAACATTCCCAGTTCAGCCTCCCGGTAGCTGAGGAGCTAGAGCGACAGACAGGCTTCATTTCTGTGCATTCTCATTGCTTTTCTATAAAACCAGATCCACAAACATAATGGCAAATGTCACAGGACTCAGCCTAGTTGCCGGAAACTGGGCTTTGCTAAGGGTAATACGTCGGGGAGCCATGGCAGGGAAGGATGAGGGTCCTTTCCCAGCCCTACAGCCTCCTGTAGCGTCCAGAAGCACGTACGTACTACGTATGCAGCCAGCTCCAACACTCCGTCAGAACTGACCCGACCAGGTGGGGCAGCCGCGCACACTTCCAACCACAGCATTTGGTAGATGGAGGGAAGAGGGTCAGGAGACCGAAGTGATCCTTGGCGACATAGCGAGTTAGAGGCCAGTCTGGGCTCTATGAGGCCCTGTCTCAAAACCCAGCAAAGTTCATCTCACACAATGGACGCGAGTCTGATGCACCCTCTAGCCGTGGCTTGATTGCCCCTCCCAGATTCTCTCTTCTCTTTTTCGTCTTCGAGATCATCTTTGTCTTCCTCCCTTGGCCTACTACAGTCCAGGATGACGTTTCCTTTTCCAATCTCTTTCAAGATCAGTGGGGAAATTTTCCTCTAATCGCTGGACGCTGGTTGTTTCTTTCTAATGACTGGATACAGCAGTGCCACCTCCCACTCTTGCCAATACCAGACCCCAAAGACTGACAGATGTTGATTAGCCTGGGGAGGCGTGGGTGTCGGGAATGGGAAAATAAATAGAAAGAAGCTATTTGGGGGAGGTAGACAGTGAGAGGCGCGTGGCAGAAGATAGCGATGACATTAGTACTCGGATCTTTCTGTTTATCAAAAACGCCAGAAATCCGGGCGAAATTTCCCAATTGTGATGAAGGCAATTCAAGTGTAGGCCGAACCTAGGGCTAAGTAAATGCTTTGCAGTGACTTACATCCCCAGCCCAGCAGGTCCTCCCTCCTTCCCTCCCTCCTCCCTCCTTCCTTCCCTCCCTCCCTCTCTCCCTCCTTCTTCCTTTCCTTCCTCCCTCCCGTCCTCCCTCCCCTTTCTTCCCTCCCTCCCTCCCCACCCTCCATCCCTTTCATCCTCCCTCCCTCCCTTTCTTCTTTTCCTTTTTCCCACATGTACCCAGTCTGTGGCAGAATGAAGGTCTGATTTAGCAAGACCCAGAGCTGGTCCTTCTGCCACCTGATCTTGGGTCTCTGGGGAAAGGAGAGAATAAACTGATGGAAAGAAACAAAGATGACTGAGAATTCATTACTAAGTTCTGCAGATGACCAAGAACTCAGGTCTGAGAATCCATTGGTATCTTTCCTCTTCCTGAGAATAATACATGTCAGATTTCAGGGGCCCAGCAGCACCTCGGAGACCTTTAAAAGGTCAGGAGCTTTCTTAAGAGCTTAACTTACTACTCAAGACTAACTTGGGTGCTGGGGGGAAATGAATCAGGGTAACCTTCATCGGAATTTAAATCTTGCTTTTTTCCCCCCTTAGGAAAATTCTAAATGTTAGCAGAAGCTGCTGAGAAAGGTACAGATTTTCTGTTCCCAAAATGCTTTTGTTGCTAATTAAAATTAGTCTAATTTTGAAATGATCACATCATTAAAGAGTCACATCAACTGATATTGATTTGATGATACCTATAAACCTCTTCGAATAAAGAGCCTGGTGTGCTAACATTATAAGCATTATAAGGTGCTCTGATTAAATCTGGGTTTCCAAAATTAATGACACGAGCTCCTGATAACTCTTCATTTGTTTTTTTTTTCTTCTCTCCTGCATGAAAATAATTATGAATAAGCCATCGCATGCAATCCACGTATATTTTATTTTATTTTATTACAGAGGTGGGGGGGTGCTGAAGAAAGTGCTAGCTCTCTGCTTGTCTCTGTCATGGCTCCGGCAATATCTTAATTAAGTGTAGACTCAAGATGAAATATGCAACCAGGTATGTTTCTAATCCTTTCAAACTTGCCATTTTGATGTGTGATCCGGGGCCAACTCTTTAGAATAGTGTCTGTTATGCCAATAAATCTTCAGAGAGGTGTCAGGCAGGACATGGGCATCTTTGGTGGAAGCTGGCTCTCAAGGAGGGTGGGGTTGGAAGTATTGTCTCAAAGCTTCACCTTATTTCCTGGGCGAAGACTTCTTTCTCTTTCCTTGGCCTCAGCACTTGACCCCTGAGCCTGCCCACATTCTAACCAGCTGCGGGAGTCCCTCTTTCCTTTCCCAGCTTGCAGGCATCGGCAGCCCTGCGTGTGATGCTTCAACGGATCCTTACTTTGGTTCGTTTGTCTGAGATGTTTTCATGGAGACCATTCTTCTCGTGGACCACATTTGTTTATTCACTTCTGTGTATGCACGTATGTACGTATGTGTGTGCGTGTGTGTGCGTGTGCGTGTGCGTGCGTGTGCGTGTGTGTGTGTGTGTGTGTGTGTGTGTGTGTGCGCACGTGAGTGCAGCGGCTCAGGTGGGACAGAAGGGGGCGTAGAATCCCCCAGAATTGGAGTTACAGGTGGTCGGGCCACCTAGTGTGGATGATGGAGATCAAACTTGGGTCCTCTGGAAGAGCAGCAAGTGCCATTAACCACCAAGGGAGCCCTCTCAAGCCTGATACAATGTCTGTTGTTGCTCATGTGTTTAATGCTTGATGTCTAGCTGGGGGCGCCATTTTGGGAGGTCCTGAAAACACAAGTGGGAAGCTGTTAGGAGAAGAAGGTCACCAGGGACGGCCCACTGGGTGTCGACCATCTACAACCACTTCCAGTCCATCTCACTGCTCACTTCCTGGCTACTACGATGTGAACAGTTTTTTTTTTTTCTGCCTCATGCTTCTGTTGTCATGACATTCCGCAGAGGAGCGTGAACCAAGTCCACAGACTGGATCCTCGGAAACACAGGGCCAAAATGAAGCTTTTTTCACTGAGCTATTCTGTAAGGTATTTTGTTACAATGAAGAGAAACATAGACACTATGGGGGGGGCGCAGACATGAAAAACCCAAACAGGAAGATGAGATCCTGCCTCTCCGAGAGGGTGAACTTTGGAATACGGTAGGAAATAAGCACTGTCTGTTATTCCAGTAAATCTTCAGAGAGGCGTCAGGTGGAGGTGAATGAATATATAATTTCACTCTGTAAAGTGCCCACAAAGGAACAGATAATAGGAAGCCCTGTAGGAGAGAACCAGGTTCTCAGTGTACTTTTAAATAAAGTCCTAGGGAAGGAAAGTAGAAGAGTATCTCAGGAAACTCAGAGTATCACCTAGAGTCCCCACGTTAGGCTGCCGAATCGCCCTTTGCCTGAATTAAGAAATCAGTAGCTCCTAAAATTCCAAATGAGATGTGTCTCTCTCCACCGGCACAGAGGCAAACTTTCGAGAGGTACCTGATAGACATTTGCTGGATGTTACCTGAGGAGTCCAGGCTCTCCTACTCCCTAAGTGAAACAGACGAGGGTGATTCCCAGTGGTTCTCCATGAGCTGGTGAAGAGGCTTTGCTGGGTGACTGTGTTTCTCAGAATCCAGGTGTTACACAAGGCTCTTTGTCATTCAGAAAACTGTGTAACTCTCCCTCGTCTATGGCTTCTTTCTTGTTTGGAATATTTCTAC
The DNA here is from genome assembly GCA_026225945.1 of Cricetomys ansorgei. Taxonomy (NCBI): domain Eukaryota; kingdom Metazoa; phylum Chordata; class Mammalia; order Rodentia; family Nesomyidae; genus Cricetomys; species Cricetomys ansorgei. The sequence continues at coordinate 2,971,363 of JAMJFZ010003296.1, read as the reverse complement.
CTTCCCTTCCATGGCCTTCTAGAACACCTCTGATGGGCCAAACCAGGGGTCCCTTCTCTGACACTGTATGAGGCCCGGACACTAGAAATCGTCAAAGAAGGTTGACTTTCCTTCTCTTATTTTGCGTACGTCTCATGAGGAAAGTAAAAATTCATGGGATTTGGCCATGAACTACAGATTTTGTAGAATTTGTTACGTAAAATTTCTAGGACACGGCTTCAGATCTGACCTCCATTCGACGTGGGAGCAACTTAGGATAAAGATACCCTGGAGGGCGCAACGCATGTTACCAACAGTTTGAGCCTCTGCTAACGAACCCGACAGCCATGATGACCGGAAGAGCCTTCTCTCTGCCCTCTCCTCGTGGGAGTGCCTTGGCTTTCACCAACATGGCTGGTCACCGTCCGAGAGAAGACAGCAGCAATGCCTGAACGTGCCTTAAGCTGCCCCCTATCGACGGAACCAACCACCACGTCTTATCATTGCTGGGTTACTTCAAAGATTATTTTTCATTCTCTCTACTTACCATGAATGAATGAATGAATGAATGGAAGCATACCAAGGCCACAGAACTTCTTCAGCAGTTAAGAACACTGGCTGCTTTTCTAGAGGACCAGGGTTTGACTCCCACCCTCACAACCATCTGTAACTCCAGTTACAGAGGATCAGTGCTTCTCAGCGCCCGGGATGTGACCTATTTTCCAACTTCTGTGCCGCGGCACCGGGATGTTGGCTTTAACACACCGTAGGAGGGTCTCGAACTCGGTGTTCCTCATTCCTCTGTGAGCTTGAGAGAGAAGCTCTCTATCCACGACAAATGGCGCTTCTGCTCTCGTCTAGTTTTATTTTTTTAAACCGTTTCTATCGGGTTCTGAATGCTGAGATGTGCATTCTTGCTGGTTTTCTGAGTGCCGAGGGCAGAAATACCAGAAGCGACTGTTTTACACTACGGACTGGACAAGCCAGCGAGTGTGAGGACGCTCCGTGGTAGTTCAGTAGAGCTGCAGCCTGTTGGAAAACCCACCATCTGTGGTTGTGGATCAGTACAGGCCTTGAAACGCTGTCCTTCCTGGGAGACCCACCAGTTCCACGACTGACACCAGAGCTGACGACTCTTTTATAGGGAGGATCCTTCTGTTGGGAAGAGGAGAGAACAGTAGAGGGGTCGGGGTGGCATTCCTCTGGTTGGGTGCACGGTGCGCACCACAGTGTAGAAGCATTTGGGTCCCGCATGCTGGTCTCTGGGGAGGACCACTGGCCTGGGTCCTCTGGGTGAGAGCTCCCACTGTTCCTACAAACCCCATGAGATCTGTTCTTGCGACTAGTGTTTGCTGTCACAGGAGCAGTGGGAGCCACGGAAGAA
>JAMJFZ010003296.1:2932500-2965000 GCA_026225945.1 Cricetomys ansorgei | reverse complement strand
CCGCCATCTGCTGCAGACCACCCCTGGGTGACTAAAAGATTTCTGTCTTTGTCCCTAGAGCAAGGCAAGTGTGTGGGAGTCTCTTTTCCCACCCCTTGGGAAGGCGTGCAGGACAAAGACAGCAGGGGTCTGCCCAGAGCCCTCAGCCCACTGCCCTCTTGGGAGGCGATGGGCACGTGTCTACACTCGCTCCCTGTCTACTTCGGATCGTGATTTCCTGTCTGTGGTGGGAATGCTCACAACACCAAGGTCCCCTTGTAGCCTCCCCGCTCCATGTCTCACTTCCCTGGTCCTTTGCCAATGCCCACCCCTGTTTCCTCTTTTCTCAAGTAAACCATTTGCCCTTGAAAATCTGTCTTGGGGCCTGGTTCTGGGGGAACCCCGCTCAGTACAGCATGAAAGCTAATTATTAATTAAGGCTAATTCGGGTAATTTTCTAATTTATTCAACATGCATGTGCTGATTCTGGGCTCTATGTCACGTACCTGCCAGTCGTTTGGATTCTAATAGGTCCAAGAATCAGATGGTTTCCCTCACAACTTTCCCTTCTAACAGGGGAAAACTGGTCAAAATAGACCCTTAAGTCCATGACTCTGATGGCCCAACAGTTAAGAGCACCGGATGCTTTTCCAGAGGACCCTGGCTCAATTCTCAGCACTCACGTGGTGGCTCACAAAGGTCTGTAACTCCAGTTCTAGGGGACCCAGTTTCCTCTTCTGATATTCCTGGGCACACGGCACAGACATGGCGCATAGACATACATGTAGGCGAAACACTGTGGCACATACCACAGTTACATAGTCAATGAAATCAAAAGAACGTGACTCTTCCTGGAAGGGACTACGAGAGACTGGAGTGACAGGAGATCCCTCCAAAGAACAGAGTTTCTAGATGTCCAGCACGGGCTGCTCTCTGCACGGCCGCCCCATACGAATGCATGGCTTCCCGTGTCTCTCCCTACCAAATCCAGCCGAGAATCTAGTACTCCCTGTGAACTGCTCTTCTAAGGGAGGGCAGCCGCACCAAGTCCACAGGGCCGAGCATGTGTTTTGATGACTCTGCAGTCTTGTTTTGGCAGCACCGAGCCTCTTTCTGATGGTAAGGTTTTCCAGATCCTGGATCTAGAAGTTCTGCTACGGGACCACAGAGCTGATTGCTATCGGTCGAGTATGGGATGTCCCCTCTCCGAAAGGCTTCTGGGCTGAAGGCCTGCTCCTCAGCAGGCTGTACTGTTGAGAGGTGATTAGATATTGAAGGCTCTCACTCATTAATGGGTCAGTCTATTGACGGATCTGCAGCTGACTGGGCCCAGGGCGAGCGGGGCCTGGCTGGAAGGAGTGGATTACTTCAGACGTGCCTTTTGGGGGTGTGTCTTCTCCTTGACCCCTTCTTCTCTGTTCCTTCCTGCTGTCTGGATCCCAAGAGCAGAACTGCCTTCCTCTGTCACAGATCTCACCATGGTGTAATGTCTGCTTGGCTGAAGGCCCGAAAGCAATGGAGCCAAGCGCTAGTGGAGCCCCTCCCAAACCAGCAGCCAAAGCAAATCTTCCCTTCGATGTTGCTTAAGGAATATTGACTTGTCACAGTGCTGACAAGCTGCCAGACACTCTGACAACTTGGAGAAGCATCAAGGTCAGCCTCTATCAAGTGGTTTCGAAACACTAGACTCTACCAAGCCTTCAGAATGTGCTGCTTCATCGCATCCTCCTCCCCCCCTCCCAGCCCCAGGCACCTTAGGGGAACACGGATCTGATGACTAGTTTTGGAGCAGGGGACTGAGTGGCTTCTGTGGGTGCCCATGCTAATGTAATGCCAGGGTTGAGTTCCAAGTGGCACAACTGTGAACACAGTAGTCCTGGACCTCTCCATGCGGTGTGCGTCCAGCTGCCAGCCAGAATGAAAACATAGGGCTTTCCACGGAGAATCCTGGGAAAGACTCAGTCTCTAACCTTTAATGTGCATAGCTGCCCTGGGCAGTGCTGTGTGATACTATTTGTGTGAACATAGATCTTCTCACCCTAAATAGGGAACCAAGTACACGTCCCACCAAAGTTCAAGTTGGTGAAACCAGTGAGTTTTATTGGAGTTGCTTACCAGGGCAAGGGGTTCCTTACAGGAGGAGGGATGACTCGAAGACAGGTGCATCACCAAAGTCCACCCCAGCTTTGGTGCCGGAGCACACTGCACAGCCTGCAGGCAGCTCTGCAGGCTGGAGTGTGTCCTTTCCGGGTAGCTCAATTTGTCTGGACCCCGTCAAGAAGCCTAGTCTGGTCGGAGCCTTTTCTAGGCGGCTTTGCTCACCTGAGAATTTCTCAGCAGTCTTTACTGCTTATATAAGCTCCAGGAGGGTAGGTCCTAGTGAGTATGTCAGTTTTAGGAACTTCCTGAAGCGACCGAGTTGCTTCCTTCCTGAGTTCTAAGGAGCTTCCCCTGAAGAGTAGCAGGTTTCCTCCTCGCCCTTTAGAACACCCGGCGACATCTTAATGCAATTTTCTTCCAAGAATGAATGTTTTATCTCAAGGGAAATGGCCACACCATAGTCAGCCTCATTCAGGCACTAATCCTCATGCCCAGGGAGTCTTATAGTATCAGAGAGCAAGGCAGAGGTCTAGAGTCCTTGTCTGCTTTTGAGGGCTCCTGGGTGAACAGCAGCAGGTGTTTGTTGAAAGTCACTGGACCGGCCACAGCTGTTCGCCTCGGATGTGCTGGTCAGAAAAGGACTAAAGGATTAAGAGGGTTGGGCTGGCTGGTGCAAGCGGGTCCTGGCTGAGCATCCTCCAGTGGGTTTCCATAGTGATGGTGCCATCAGTGATGATGGTCTTTTATTAGTTGCATTTCAGCAGTCATATTTAATGCTCGGGAATTACTAGATAATATCTTAGGTAATTTCCTCCACTAAATCTCTCCATAATCCAACCCTTGGCTATACTTGCCAACCTAGGGGACAGCTTTGTTGAGATGCAGTTGCAGAACTGCTCAGGGCCCGGTCTCCTCGCGGCCATCGAGAGGACTGCATAGAACTCTCCAGATTTGTTCGATGGTATCCCGTAGTTCCTCAAGCAGCGTTCAACAAAGCCTGTTTCCTTTGCATTCATCAGAGCCTGGCTTCTGACAGTGTATGCATTTTTCAAAACGGCTGTCAATTTCTAACTTCTTCAATCAGTTACTTACCTAGCTGACTGCCTGCTTTGGCAGGGAAAACCCGAAATTGCATAGGATCTCATCCACCTCTCTGCAAGCTGGTTTGGTAGACACTCACCACAGCCCTGCTAGCTCATCCAGTATGTCGCCAGATACAGGAGAGACCTGGAAGAGGTGGCTTGCTTTTCAGAGGCAGACATGTGCCCTCTTTTATCTGCCAGGGATTGGGATATCACTGTCAGCTCTACCCTCACACAAAGGGAAGAGGAGGATGCCATAGGTCCAGAGGTCCAAGAGCTGTGCCTACAGGCCAGCTTTCCAGCAAGAGGCTGGCTCCAATGCCTTTCCTGGCTCTGTAACCAGAGCTCCATGCTTGAGCTCCATGATCTGTGCATCACACACCAGCAGTGTTCCCTGGGAGGATCGTAGGAGAGATGAAGGGGCTTGAGGTGCAAAGGATGGCGAGTAACAGGCAGATGATACCAGAAAACCTGCTCCCAGGACATGAAGGACGAGGGTCTCTCCATTAGGTTTGTTCTCACTGGCGTCCGTTGGGATGCAGAGGCGGTGATGGAGAGATGAAGGACCAGTGTCTCCGTTAGGTTTGTTCCCACTGGTGTCCATTGGGATGCAGAGGCGGTGATGGAGAGAAGAAGGAAGAGAGAGGTTGCTTCAAGGCTCCTAGGACTCAGGAGGCTGAAAGATCAGGGAGTTCAAGGCCAGCCCGGGTTACATAGTGAGATTTGCTGTCTGATGGTAGTGCCTCATGGGGACTTCTCTGGTACAGGGGTGCTCCCAATGGCAATTCCTATGCTTTTTTATCATGGAGACATGGGTGGTAGGTGGATAGGCATAGTTCTTTGACCTCGGGCATGGAGGCCATGGACGCAGTTTCTCCGTGGAGGAAGATATGTGGGAAGGTTTGAATTTTCCCCGACTGATCACAAGTACTGGATTCCTTCCAGGGCCCAAGGGCTCAGAGTCTCCTCATCCCCAAGATGAAAAGACCAAGCAGGGATGCCCAGACAGCAGCCAGAGAATCTCTGGAGCATGGGTAGAGAAATCAGTCTGTTACTGCCACAGAAACTAGACTCCAGAGAGCAGGAGTCCTTGAAAGGTCAAGCGATTGCTTCCGGATACATATGAAAGAACCAAAAGCAAGAGCCTGTGTTCCATTTCTGTAGTCACACAGCCTAGTCACCACAGCCGAAGGTCAAACAAGCTCAAACGATGGTCAGAAAATGGATGAACAGAGTGTGGTACATCCATACACGGAATATCGTTCTACCTTATGACACGTGGGCGTGACCAGACCCCGGAGACACCGTGCCAAGTGACGTAATCCACTTATCTATGAGCTATATAATTCCGGCTATCCCACACATCTAGAGTAGCCCATCCCTAGCGAGGAAGAGCAGAAAGGTAGCTGGACTTGATAGGGCATTCGAGAGAAGAAAACAAGGAGCTACTGCTCGATGCGTGTGAAGTCTTCTAGGATGACGAGAAGTCCTGAGGTTAGAGGTAAAGCCATGATGCATGCATGCCTATACAAAAGAAGCAGCAGCATGAGGCCGAGGAAAGGAAATGACATTACTAAGTGACCAAAAAGGTATACACACATACAGGGAACTGTATACGTAACATAATCATACAGCACTCTCACACACACACATGCACACACACACCCACACAGGCACACACACATTCACACAGACAAGCACATGCACATGCATGCATGCATGTACACATAGGCACACATGCACACGCACAAGTATGCACTCACACACACATATGAACACACACGAAGGCACTCAGGCACGCACCCAGACATGCACAGACACTATGCACACATGCACGCACGTGCACGCACGCGCGCGTGCACACACACACACACACACACACACACACACTCACAGCCACATGCAGAAGAAGGAAGGAGTGGGTGACGGGGATGAACCTATAGTACCAGTTCTGAACAGTGCTGCAGGTGGAATCCAGAGCCTAGCTTGTGCACTGAGCCACACCGGCAGCTCCGTGGTTGCTTCTTCTTGCCTGAAGAGACACTATGGACAAACAAGAGACTAAAAAAACCGATACCGGGTAGGTGAAAGGTCGGGAAAGACAAGGAGTTTCTCTGCGTACACTTACTGTTTAACATAACTTAAAGCTTCAGCTTGTGTTACCGTGGAACTTGATTAAAACTTAATCAAAAACCAAAGCTTTATAAAAGAAAAAAAAAAAACTTTTCAAAAAGCTATGAGAGGACCTGGATAGATCTGGAGTTAACAGCATTTGAGGTCTTGGTGGGGGGCGGCTGAGCTGAGATCCTGGCTCTCCCGAGGCTCACAGCCACCCACGACCCCAGCTGCAGGGACAGATGCCTCTCTGGCCTCCATGAATTCACACGCACAGACACATGCGCGCACACACACACACAAATAGATCTTCAAAAAATTGGTGAAGGTTTGTTTGAGAAATGAATTGAATGTTTTCTCCTTATGCAAAAAGCTCAATATTCAAAAAGTACAAATTCTTTCCAAATTAATTAGTTTTTCAAAATGTTCGAAGCCAACAGATTAAAGTATAGAACCAGGCAATGTTATTTTAATGGAAATACACGGAAAAAAATGTTCTAGAACTGTCAGTACAATTTCAGGAAAAAAAAATAATGAAGAGCTTATGACATCAACATTTACTACTAAAACATAGAAGCTAAAGTACTTCTAAACACAGTGGTTATATTTTATGGAAATATCTAAATTCATCCATGAAAAATACTGAATCTGAAAACAGACCCGTGCACTTCTGAAAATTATCAAAGTGCAAAAATAAAAAATACTCTTATGTCTCAACATTAATATAAATAACTGTAAGAGAGCTAGAAATCTACACATTCTACCTGAGTAGAATTACAAAGACCTGGGTTCATTCCCAGAACCATGGGAAGTAAAAAAACAGTGGGCCTTCATCACGCCACAGAAATACATCTCATAAGAGGTATGTCGGGCCTCTGTGCCAGGAAATATAAAATATTATTATTAGTAACAAGCACTGTATTGGGACTGAAGATACGGCTCAGGGATTAAGAGTACGTACTGCTCTTACAGAGAATCTCAGTTTGGATTCCCAGCACTCGTGTTGGATGGCTCACACTGCTTGCAATTCCAGCTCCAGAGGATATGACGCCCTCTTCTGGCCTCTGTGGGCACTATATTCACGTGCACATACACACATGTGCATATGACACACATATATAATCAGTACAAATCTTTAAAGTCATAATTATAGCATCTGAAAACGCATCATTACATTATAAAATATGATATAATTGCAACACAGTATGAACTATTAAAATATAAGCCAGTGTCTTCATGTACCGTGCTGCTGAGTCAGATTTTAACTATAGTCATTCTCCCCAGGTAATTTATATACTTAATACAATTCAGGTAAAAACACCAGGACTTTGAGGAGGGGATTAACAGCTTGACTTAAATTTTAACGAAGTTTTCCTGGCAGATAGTGAAGGCAGCTCTTAAGCTGAAGGCGGATGGCTTCCCTCTATGGGTTACTCAAAGCGATCACAAAGTTACAACAATCAGGGTGGCCCAGGCGTGGGGCGAACTGGCCATAGGAAAAGGAGAGAGCAAAATTAAGAGTGAGAAATAGAAATAGAGAGGGAGAAGGGGAGAGAGGGGAAGGGGAGGAACGGAGGGAGGGAGGGAGGGGAGGGGGAGTCTGATTCATAGCAGAAGACACTGCAGAGAAAACTCAGCCCTTCAATAAATGCTGCTGGGTCAGCGGACAGCTTTAGATGGGAAAAGGGGACTTAGTCCTAACTTCATCCTACCCTTGCACGAAAGGGGAAAAGGGGACTTAGTCCTAACTTCATCCTACCCTTGCACGAAAGGGGAAAAGGGGACTTAGTCCTAACTTCATCCTACCCTTGCACGAAAGTCTATTCTAGAGAGATCGTAAAGTCTAAATTGAAAGGAAAACAAGAGAGATCCTAGACACAAATCAGACTGGGCTTACCTTAGGGTAGAAAAGGCTTCTTAAATCAGATTTGAAACGCGCCACTGCAAAGTCAAAGAAGGTGGACACACGAAACCGCCTTTCAAACGAAAATGTCTTGCTCATGAAAAGACAGGAGAGAAGGCTCGGCGGCTAAGAGCACTTGCTGCTCTTGCAGAGGACCTGGATTTAGTTCCCAGCAACCCTGTTAGGCAGCTTACCACTGCCTGTAACTCCAGCACGGGGGAGCTGGCGCCCTCTTCTGGCCTCCTCGGGAACCTCCGTTCATACGATACACAGGAACTCATCTTGGCATACACATATACATAACTGAAAATTAATTAGTCTTTTAAAAAGGCATTATAAGAAGACAAGTTCAGATCACAGATAGGAAAAGTATATTTTGTAGCAAAAATAGCCAATAGGAAACTCCTATCCCATAATATGGAATCACAAATGAATACAAAATGACTCAGGACTGTGCTGGTTATTCCTGTCTTGTCAAATTCACCTCCTGTGTTGTAATTCTGCAGCTGGGTACTAACGGTTTCTGCCTTTCCAGAGGGCTCTACGCTGGGCTCTGCCAGCAGGGATCAGTGAAGGAGATCCCGAGGCTGAAGGCTGAGCAATAAAGATGGTCAGCTCTGACTTTTGCCAGGAATGGTAAGTGGGTTTTATAGACTTCCATGACAACATAAATCTCTCAGTTCTCTCTGGCAGCCCTAACAGACTTTATCTTTTGGGGGATCGGTCTGGCTATGTAGCCCAGGCTAGTCTTGAATGTGGACTCCTCTTGCCTCAGGCCTAAGCCGCCAGGGCCTATAGTACATGGTTATTGTACAAGTTCAAACTCACAGAAACCCTCTTGCCTTGCATCCTAAGTGCTGGCATTAAAGGCCCGCAGCATTATGGTGGGCTGGTGTGCTACTTTTGACTTGCATTAATCTATATTTAGTTTTCACAAAATTCCCAGTTGAAAATGATAATCTAATATCAAACTCCACACACACACACACACACACACACACACACTATTACTACCACTACACCATACATTCAGAAGCTTTTCAAGGATGGAAGTTTGAATACAAATTAACATCATAGTTCCTAACTGCTCAGGAGCCACAGGTGACTCTGGGTTGGAATAAAGTAGAGCCGGGTCAGCCTTCCGTTGGCTAGGACTTCGATCTGGGTATTCTAGCTCAGGAGCTTGCTGGGGGGGGCAGTTGGAATCCTACAGTGGGGTCATAGCTCTTTTTGGTGTGTTATATGGGCGTGAGACCCTACCAGGACAACCAGATGAGGGCTGGAAGTCTACCCAGTCCAGAGTGGCAGCTGGCCATGTGGTATTCACCCAGCAACTTCAGTGCAGCCTTGTGGAGCAGCTGAGAATGAGCAAGGGGCCCTGCGGGGATAAACTGGGCTTCCCTCAAGGACTGCATTTCTGGAAGATGAGCCTGACCTTGGCATAAAACCAATAGATGACCTAAACTACGGTTTCACAACCTGATAGCTTTGAAGCAGGTAGGGGCAGATGCCCTCCCTGGAGGTGACCCATCCCCATGTCCCCTCTCCTCTCTGAGTGCAAGCTTCCATCGTTAGGCTCTCGTTTGGGAACAATAGGAATTTGGTGCACTGGCATGTGCCAAGTCCAAGCCGTGAAAGCAGTCAGATAAAAAGCAGAGGCTTCCTCGCCAAAGATTCTGAAACAGTGTTTGGTGACCCAGCTGCACAGCACGCCCTTTGGGGAAATCTGTAAAGCAATGATGCCTGGCACCTCTTCCAGAGGCTCTGATTTAATCTGTCGAGGGTGTGGCCTTGGCGCTGGGAGTTTAAAAGCATGATTCTCATACAACATGATTCTTGTGTACTGCCTGGGTGTGAGCTCCCATTTGGAAAACTCGGTGATCTCGGGGACGGTGAGCTGGGTCTCCGGAGTTCTCATTGCACCCGGTACTCGTGTGTTCCCCAGCGTGGACAGAGCGATGCCGAGTTGTGACTTACATCCAGGCTCCCTCTCCCAGATTCCGTGGCTCCTCGTTTCTCTTTCAATAACCATCAAGTCTGATGTCCTACAGGACCCTACAAGACACGCCTCCGTGACCGCTCCAATCCACCTCCCAGTGTCCTGGTTCCTCTACCCAGCTAACCTTTCTCTGGCTTTGTATCCACTATCCCCATGGAGTGTCATTTGGGATTTAAGCTTTGGGTTTTCCACTTTGTCCCAACCTCTTCTTAAACCACGTGGCCAACGTTGCCTTAGTATGGTCTCCTCAGATCCTCTCCTACCCTGTTTCCCTTCACTATTCCCTCTGCTTTCACAACACAGCTGCTTTCTTACTTAGGATCGGCTGGTCACCCATCTCCTCTGCCTGGGACGTTTGACTTGTTCTCCGTGTGTCTGGCATTTAGAAACCCAGGCACGAGCAATGCCGCTGCGTTTGAGTATGTCCATCGGAAGAGCATGTGCCGGAGCCTTAACTCCTGTGTCCCAGCCCACGGTGCGGGAGGTGGGTCTCCTGGGAGGGTGTAAGCCGTGGAGTGAGTTCCTCCTCACCGAGCATCAGGTCGGTTTCAGTGAGCACACTTGCATTGTTATAGAGCCACGCTGTCCGTTCGTCTCGTCCACGAGTGCCTGTTACCCTTCCCTTTGTGCCTTTTTTGTTTGTTTGCTTGTTTTTTTTTTTTTTTTTTTACTACAAGTCAAATTGTCATGAAACCTTAGCTAGATGCAGCCATCCAGTCGAGTTAGCTAGGTCATAAACCAAAATAATATATATTTTTTTTCTTTATAAATGACGCAGTCTCAGGCATTCTGTTACAGCAACAGAAAATAAGCCAAGGTGGGTTCTCTATAAACATTCATTGAATAAGTAAAAATCTGCTGAGGGCTCATTCAGACACACTCGTGGGTAAAGCTGGGCAAGGAGCTTTAAATATTTAACTGGCTTTGTCAGGTACCATCCAGAAAGACAACAGGACTCGAGTAGGAGAGTTGGCCAGAACCTTCCCTGGAAAGCTGGAAACAGAGCATCTCAATCAATGGGTCAAATGCTGCGAGTCACAAAGCAGGAAAATGACCACTTGCTCTTTACACATTAGCGCGTACACTCATCGGTACAAAACGACAGGTCTTGTTACGATGTTTCCCTGCACGGACATCGTGATCTCGGCTTATATCCCACTACTTCTTTTTAAAATTTTATTTTATTTAATTATGTGGTGGAGTCATGGGTATTTGAATGCAGGTACCCGTGGAGCCTGAGGAGCTGGGTCCCCACGGAGCTGGACTTAGAGGAGGCTGTGCACGCTACCTAGGGTAGGCGCTGGGAGCCAAGCCCGGTCTTCCGGAGCCCACCTCTTCAGCCTTCTTCCTTGCTACTTCCTTGTTTCTCTTCCCCCTCATTTCCTCCTTTCCTCTCCAAACACCCCCCTTTCTTTTATGTACTTATACTCAGAAAAAATGTGTGTGTGTGTGTGTGTGTGTATATATATTGCTATATATGTTAATGTATATCTCAGATACCACACATGAGAGAAGACTGCAGAATTTACAGAGCTTGTCTTTCGCTGTTTGGGTTGTTTTTCTTAACACGATGAACTCCGTTTCCACGCATTTTCCTGCAAATGACCTGATTTTATTTTTCTTTATGTCTGAGTAATACTCGGTTGTATGCACGAAGCACGTTTCCTGTACCCACTCATTCTTCTGTTGATCCAGAACGTGGCTCTTGTGAGGAGCGCTGAGATAAACACAGGTCTGTAAGTAACCCTTCGGTCTGCTGACTGAGATTCCTTTGGTCACATATTCGTTTTTTTTAACAAAGCAACAGGCAGAGCAGGAATAGGAGCGACCGTGTGTTGCAGAGTGAGTTTAAACACCTGCGTGCTGGATAGCAACAGCGAGAACAGAACTGTGAAGTCACAGGTCTGTCGTGAGATCCCCGGGGAATGGACAGTGAGCTTCGATCTTTCCAGAAGGCGAAGACTATACAACAGCAGTTGCAAACAGAGGAACCCCAGATGCCAAAGGCTCTCCACGGCAATGGCTCCTTCCAAAGCCTGGACTGGGAGGGTGGTCAGGAAGGACCCTCTAGACTTGGAGGCTGGAGAGGGAGGACCCTCTGGACTAGAGGTGGAGGCAGAGCCCAGTAGGAAACTCCCTATTTAGGGAGCACAGAAAGGGAACCAGAAAACATTGCCGTTTTCCTGCTGCGACTGTCTCTTGGCATCCTTTCCAGTCCCCTCCAGCCGCCTCCTGACTAAACCGGATTGTAAACTCACGGCTGCCCATCCCAGTTTCATCTGAGTGGTGGGTGGCCAGGTGGACCCGGAGATGGGCTGAGGAGGGGCAGCCCACGCTGTTGGGAGAACGTTCTTAGTTAGGTTGATTTCTTGTTTTAGCTCGAATAACGTGGCTCGAAAAAGATACCTATGAAAAGACTGTTATTTAAGAAGAGGAGACCATGCAGCTATGTTACACTGAAAATACACCGCAGTATTTACTGTGTATTTTGGTTCAGCCCAGAGGGAAAATGAACTCAGCAGAATCGGGGGAGAGATGCGGAGAGAACAGACAGACTGAGATGAAAGGGGACTTTCCCAAATGAAGAGACGTCTGCAAAGAACCAAGCAGAACCATAGCATGGGTGGGAATGACATAACAGATACTCAAGCACAAAAGTGACACCAGAGGAAATCAAGCCCACGAAGAGGACAAGCCCCCCAGGCTCCGACGTGGTGTATCTTGCCTCTCAGGCCGATCCAAGATGCATATGTGGCACACACGAAGAAAGTAAAACAGAAATCCTAATAGTCTCTCAAATACCAAATATTCCAGCATCCATTCTTTTTAAAATTTACTTTTTCTTGTTTTGAGTACTTGTATTCACATGGCTTCTACCCACTTCTTCCCTTCCTCTAACTCCTCGACATCTCCTCTCCTGTCTTGCAAATTCATGACCTCATCTGGTTTAATTGTTATAGTTATTCCTGGATACATATATGAACTATCCAGTCTTCATAATTCCAGAATTAAAGAGTAGGAATGAATAGAAAGATATGCGTATTATTGAAATCACCCCCCTTCACAGAAGACCAGAAGCCTCAGTCCATTTTCTTTCCTCTCCCTCTTCCCCTCTAAGAATACTACTTAGAGTAGAATTCTCCTGTAAGGATTTTTAAAGTCTCAGCATGGGCTGGAGAGATGGCTCAGCACTAGGTGATTGTGCAGAGGCTCTGAGTCTGGTTCCCAGCATCCATGTTGGGCAGCCTGTAACTCCGGCTGCAGGGACCCATGCCCTTGTCTGGCCTCCACAGACCCTGTACTCCTGTGTCTATATACCTGTGCTGGCTAGCTTTTGTGAACCTGACACAAGCTAGAGTCATCTGACAGGAGAGAGCAAAGATCAGGCTGTAGGTAGGCCTCTGAGGTATTTTTTTAAATTAGTGATTGATGTGGGAGGGCCAGCCCATTGTGGGTGGGGCCATCCCTGAGCTGGTGGTCCTGGGTGCTATAAGAAAGCAGGCTGAGCAAGCCATGGGAGCAAGCCTGTAAGCCAGCACCCCAACATGGCCTCTGCATCAGCTTGTGCCTCTAGATTCCTGTGCTGTTCGAGTTCCTGTCCTGACTTCCTTTGATGACAAACTATGATTTGGAAGCATAAGCCCGAGATGATTTTGGTCATGATGCTTCATCACAGTAATAGAAAGCCTATGTAAGACAATACTCATCCAGAGACACACATACACATAGTTAACAAACAGATAAATAAAAATTCTCAATGCGCAGGCTAAGCAGACATAAAAGTAGAATACAAAAGCACAATGCATATACCTTTACAGTTCTGCAATGCACATGGAGTGGAAATAAAATATTAGACCAAGATAGCACGTATCAGTGGTAGATTTTAAAACAGTCTGGGGTGATTAGAAAGAGAAACTGATATTGATTAGCTAGAAAATTAAGAAAAAGATGGCAACAACCACCTACACTTCAAGATCTATGAAAATCCAGAGAAACGGATAATGAAAAACTGCAGAAACACAGCACAAAATTCAATAGCATATTTAGAGTCCATTCTAACAACTTTCACAACAAATGTAAATGAGTTAAATTTTCCGGATAAAGGGTTCAGTGACGAGAGTCGCTACAAATGAGGTAGAAACAGCAGGAGAAGGGGAGTGAGAGGCAAAGCCTTAAGGTGTAGTAGTCATAGTGATTTCATGATGCAAGGTACATGGTACTTGCTGTATTGACTGACACTTCCTTTCGTGAAAGATGTCTCTATAGCGTGCGGTAATATTTGGTAACATTTTATCCTCAGCAGATCTTTCAAGATCGGACTCAATCCTGCCCAGGACTTTCCCCCAGAGGTATATAATGTACTCCCATCTTTTCCTGTCAAATCATTAAAAGTCAAAGTGTCTATCTCTCCCAGGGTGGCTTCCACCTCAGGAAATAAATTTAACCTTCTATCTATAATTTAATCCATATTGTTCTGTCTATTCAAATTCAGTCCATTTTTTATCATTGAGTAGTATTCCACTACATTAATATATCAAATGTATTTGTCTACTTTATGAGTTTTGGAAACTTGTTGTTTTTCTATCTTTTAGGTGCTTTTACAGAGATTGCAGGACTACAGTTCATGAGATGGCTCAGTGGGTAAAAGAGTTCGCTGAGCAAGCCTCATGACATAAGTTCAATCCCTAGGGCCCACAGTGGAAGGTGAGAACCGGCTAAAAATCATCTTCTGACCTGCATATGTGTACCTGACTCACTTACATGTGTACACATGTGTCATGTACACATGACATAATATTAAATTAAAGTTTAAAAAGATTGCTGGTGTAAACGTTCAGGCACATGCCTTTTAGTAGACAGGAACACACAGTTTTTGGAAGGGAATTCTCTCTCTAAGTTACAGTTTCTAAGTTATAAGATACATATATACGTTGCTATAATAGATATTTCCAAGTAATCTGACAAAGGGATTTTACCAATGTATCTTCTTATTACCAGCTGACAGGAATTCTAGCTGAACTGCACTTGGCCAGACATCTGGTAGCGTGGGTGTTTTCAATCTTAAGTCACTGTTAGGCTCGTTGGGTCTGGCTGGGATCCTAGCACCTGGAAGTTAAGGCGGGAGTACTGCTTCAGGTTCAAGCCAGTCTTGGAACAGGCAGGGATCCCGCACCAAAACAAAACAAAGCAAAACTGAAAGCAATAATGATAATAATTTAAGTGCTCCGTTAGGTTTTATTGCACTTTAATTTCGTGTTTTCTTTCCCTTCCTTAACTTACCTTTTCCCTGACCCCATTCTTTTCTTTTCGGAGATATAGTCTTCCTCTTTGGTCCACGTCAGCCTCAAATTTGTCATTCATTTGTCTCAGCCGACTGAGAGTAGGATTACAGGAAAGAGTTCCTGCACCCAGCTTC
The DNA here is from genome assembly GCA_026225945.1 of Cricetomys ansorgei. NCBI lineage: Eukaryota > Metazoa > Chordata > Mammalia > Rodentia > Nesomyidae > Cricetomys > Cricetomys ansorgei. The sequence goes on along the minus strand of JAMJFZ010003296.1, from coordinate 2,950,406 downwards.
AATTTGTATAACATGCAATGCTTAATGTTTCAACTCTTTTATTTATAGGGAGTACAGTTTTGGTCTTGTTAAATAAATGCAAAGACAATCAGAATACTCTGGTTGCATTGTTGTTCTCTGGGAATCCTGGGCAAGGGTCTAACCAGTGTCCATCATCCCGGCCAGTATTAAATATAGCTTGCTGCAAATTTGGCTCAAAACATGTGGTAGTGGTTTTACTCTCACGCAGGGGACTGCCAGGGCGGCACAGCATGGCAGTAGAAGTAGGTAGCTGGCTGGTCCTATCTTCAACCATACTCAGGAAGCAGAGAGCATGAACAGGAAGTAGAGTGAGGCTATAAACCCCCAAAGCCCACCCCCAATGATATCCTTCCTCTAGTAAGGCCCCACCTCCTAAAGGTTCGGTACCCTCCCCAAACAGTACCAACAAGCGGGAGGCAAAGTGTTCATGGACATGACCTTATGAGGTACAGTCCCCGTTTGAACCATAGGCGTGAGCTACCGATTTCTTACTCTATTATTACTTTTTTGCTCTTCCATGTCCTCCATCCACTTTCCCTCCCCCAGCTGCTGGATACATCTACACCACAATTGCTGGCGAGAGAGTAATGGCTGTTTATACCAAGGTGATGTTTATACTGTTGTCTTCTGACCGGCCAGGCGGTCTACAACAATCTATTCCTCTGACCGTCCTGTTCTTTTGCCGTTGGCCGCTGCTTAGCTTTTTAACTTACTTCTTGTTCTCAGCGTAGAGAGTCATTTCTCTTAGGCCCAAGAGATGGCTCAAGCAGTTAAGATAACATACCGTGTTTTGCAGAGGACCCTGACCTCAGCTCCCGGAGCCCACGAGAGGCAGGTCACAGCTGCCTCCTTCTCTAGCGCTAAGGGATTTGGTGCCCTCTTCTGTCTTCACTGGGAACTGCACCCACGTGCGCAAGCCCCCACAGTCACACACCGCCTCGCGTAGTTAAAAAGTAAAACTAAGAGTAAAGTCTTTCCAAAAGAGACAGAATCAGAATCGTTTCTCTGTAGATACTCCAGAGACCGCCGAGACCCCTGTCAACAACCTCCCACACATCTGGCCATGTTTCCTAACACTCTTGTGCACTCCTGTCCCACGAATGTCTCTCCCATCATGCTTTGCCAGCTTGATCATCTGGCTTACAGCTTTCCTACTCCTATTTGTAGTCTTGCTTGGCCGCTTTCGTTCCTTTCCACCCTCCACCCACCTGTGGAAACGTCTGGGTCTACTTCTCATCCCTGGAGTTCTGTCCGTTTGCAGTGCCTGGATCAGCGTGGCTGTCTGGTACGCTTTGGGTAGGTGGCCAACCTGAACAGACTCGCAGCGCTTCGCAGCCTCCTGTCGGTATAACAAGCAGCTCGGATAAATCACCTTATATCAAGAAAGGAGGATTGTTGTTTTTTTTTTCTTTAAAGTTGACTTGAATTTTTTTTTTTCCTTTTATTGAGAAAAGGGTTTTTGCTTTATGGTTTTGGAGGCTCTGTTCCGTGATTGGCGGGCTTCATTACCTCTGCTTACAGAGGGACACCGAGGAGCAGAGCCATTTCCCACATACTCAGAAAGAGAAAGAGATAAAGCACGGGCCGAGTCCTACCAGCTCCTTTAAGAGCACACGCCCAGTGACCTCAGACGCCCTACATGGCCCCACTTCTTAGAGGTTCTACCAGTTCCCAATGGTGCTGCATGTTCAAAGCCAGCCTGTGCTATATAGTGACATTTTGTCTAACCTGGACTACATAGTGAGATTCTATCCATCCTGGAATACATTATGAGATCGAAACTTAAAAAAAAAAAAAACCCAGAAAATACAAACAAATAATTTTAAGTCTTCCAGTAGATTTTTTAAAACATTAAAACTTGTGTCTCTTCTCCTTCTTCTCCGTTCCCCCTCCTTTCATCCCATCCACTCCCCTCTCCTCCTCTCCCCTCCCCCTCATCCCTTCTCCTCTCTCCTCCTTTCCTCTCACCTCCTCTCCTCTCTCCTCCTCTCCCCTCTCCCCTCTCCTCCCTCCTCCTCTCCTCTCTTTTCTTACACCACATGCATACTTCAGACGCAATCTGTAGAGTGCTACGCATCTCTCCTTTCAGTGTTTTTCTCCTCGGATTATTTGTTTACTTTATTTCACGTGTACAAGTGTTTTTCCTGACTGTACATATGTGCACCATTGTCCATATAGTGCTTTTGGAAGTCAGAAGAGGCTGTTGGAGTCCCTGGAACTAGAGTTACAGACAGTTGAGAGCTGCCATGTTGATGCTGGGAACTGAACCCGGGGACTCTGCAGGAACAGCCAATGCTCTTAACCACTGAGCCATCTCTCCAGACTCAGAGCTATTTCTTTGATGCTCTTCTTTGTACAGTTATTTTCCCTGTGGATCCTTGGACGGATCCGCCTTTTCTCTCTCCCATTAGTAATTTCTTCATTTCTTTTAGTCTCTCTTTCACATGTTGACTGTTCCTCTGGGTTCTTTCCAGTAGCTGTTACTTGGGTACTCCTTCTTTGGTCTGTGTCCTTCATAGCTCAACTTTCCTGTCAGGAGACGTGATTTATTTATTTATTTATTGATTGATTGATTGATTGCTGTACTTTCAGAGCAGGACTCCAACCTCCCTGGAAGCTCCCTGTTCCCCACCAGCCCTCCACTGTGCCATCGTTTGTCTCTGTTGCTAGCCCCTCACTAGCAGGACCGGTCAGCCTTTCCATTTGTGGCCATCCGATTTCCACACAAGAGAGTCTTCCCTTATCCTGCACGGCCGCGGGTTCGCACCCGAGCGGCTGACACTGAGGAGACAGAAGGGAGCAGGTTGGGGGTGACCATTCAGCTGTGTACCCACGTGTTCCGGTTCTTCAGGGTAGGCTTGTCGCCTCCAGCTGCATGCGCGCCCCCCCACCATCTGGAGCCCTCCTTCTAAAGCCCATCAAAGTTCCAGTCCCCACAGAGAAAAGATGGGCCACATGTGGAAGCAGGAGATTGGAAAAGGCAAAGGCTTGGCACCTCACTGCTCGGGACGCTCTGCGGCCCCAGCGACTGCCGGCTTCCGGCCCCAGCGACTGCCGGCTTCCGGCCCCAGCCCTGCTCTGTGTCCCGTGGGGAAAATTAATTTGCTTTGTTTTTTCTCACTGTTGGCACAAAGACTTCCATTTCCTTGGCCTCCTTACACATTACCTCTGCTCTGGCTCCTGTTCTTAAGATTTTACTTTCATCTGTGAATATTGCTGACACATCTCCATTTATCCTCAGCATCTTTACGTGCAATCGTCATTTGGCTTATTTTACTATCGCAAGCAATAACATTTTGAGAGAATAAAAAAAAAAAAAAACAAGTAATTGAGTCCATGTATTCATAGATATTTCTTAATATATCTAAACTTTCTTTCTTGCCATACACAGACACACAAAATTAGGTTCACAATAAGCAGAATAGACAGACAAATCTTGTATGTTCACAAGGGCGGACACAAAGAAAACCTCCACGAAGCGTAACATGTGAGACCACAAAGCCCGTATTCCGTGACTAAATTACGACAGTGTAACCTATAGCTCTCCCTTTGCCAATAGCAGCAACTGTTCCTAACCTCTCAGCCACTGTATCAGCTGCTGTGGTAAAGCACTCCTGAAGGCCGGAGCCTATCGCAGCAGGGAAGGCAGAGGAGGTTCCAGAAACACTCCAGCTCTGCCACAACCTAGTCCCCACTGAACACAGAAAAACCCTCTCTGAAGGTGACTAGATCGTTGATTTAACTGGTTGACCATGTTGCTGACGTATAAGAAGACCCAGTGCAAAAACAGAAGCAACACGAAGAGCCAAGATAACATGTCTTCTCCCCAAACCGCCAATCTCAGAGGAAGCAACCCAATGACAGAGACTTAGATGAAATTCTAGACAAAGAGTCCAAAAGAGAGGTAATAAACAGGTTTAAAGAATGAAAAGGACGCAGATAAACTGTCGAACAAATTCCAAGAGAATATAGATTGCTGAACGCAAGAGGGAGATGACCAAGTCTGTGGAAATTTAGCGAGTGGGATTTAGTGAAGACAGAGGAGTAATGAACAACGGAAAACTGAAATGATGCTGGAAATTAAAAATTCAGTCAGTCAAATCGCCCCCCACCCCCCACCCACCGTGGAAAGCCAGTAGAACAGATCAGGGGAAGAGGACACCAGGCCTGTAAAGACAGGGCAGGGGCCATTGGATCATTCTGTCAAAACAGCAGTAAGCTTTTAAAAAATGTATGAATGGCACATAATTATCTTTAAAACACCATGAAAAGACCAAATTGGTGAATTATGGGTCAAGAATGAAGAGGAAGAAAGGAGGAGGAGAAGGGGAAGGACAGAAGGAGGAGGAGAGGAGGAGGAGCAGGAGGAGGAGAAGCAGGAGGAGCAGGAGGAGGAGGAGCAGGAGGAGGAGCAGCAGGAGGAGGAGCAGGAGGAGGAGCAGGAGCAGGAGGAGCAGGAGCAGGAGGAGCAAGAGGAGCAGGAGGAGCAGGAGGAGCAGGAGGAGGGGCAGGAGGAGCAGGAGGAGGAGGAGCAGGAGGAGCAGGAGGAGGGGCAGGAGGAGCAGGAGAAGGAGGAGCAGGAGGAGCAGGAGGAGGAGGTGCAGGAGGAGGAACAGGAGGAGCAGGAGGAGCAGGAGGAGGAGCAGGAGCAGGAGGAGCAGGAGGAGGGGAGGAGGTGCAGGAGGAGGAACAGGAGGAGCAGGAGGAGCAGAAGGAGGAGCAGTGCAGGAGGAGCAGGAGGAGGAGGAGGAGGAGGAGCAGGAGGAGCAGGAGGAGCAGGAGCAGGAGGAGCAGGAGGAGGAGCAGGAGGAGCAGGAGGAGAAGGAGGAGCAGGAGGAGCAGAGGAGGAGGTGCAGGAGGAGGAGCAGGAGGAGCAGGAGCAGGAGGAGCAGGAGGAGGGGCAGGAGGAGCAGGAGGAGCAGAAGGAGGAGGTGCAGGAGGAGGAACAGGAGGAGCAGGAGGAGCAGGAGCAGGAGGAGCAGGAGGAGGAGGAGCAGGAGGAGCAGGAGGAGCAGGAGGAGGAGGAGGAGGGAGGAGGAGGAGCAGGAGGAGCAGGAGGAGGAGCAGGAGGAGGGAGGAGCAGGAGGAGGAGCAGGAGGAGCAGGAGGAGCAGGAGGAGGAGGAGGAGCAGGAGGAGCAGGGCAGAGGAGGGAGGAGGAGGAGCGAGGGAAGGGAAGAGGGATGGGAAGGAGGACAGGGAACGTGAGGAGAAGTAAGAAGAAGCAACTGTTGTCACAATACAGCGTAATGTAACACACGCTCTGGGTCAATGAAGGAGCAGCATAAGCTTCCATCTGGATAAGCTTGTTGTTTTTCTTCCTGTCCCAGCCGGAATGGATGCTCCTGTTTCTTCTGTGAGCTGTTGGAAACCCAGGAAAGTTGCTGCAGCATGCGTGGTGCTGGGCACACGTGGGCACAGCCCCGTTCTTCATCTATGTCGGGCGTGATTGTCAGCGTTGTTTTTATTCCTAAGGAATGCTGAATCACAAGGAAGAGTGCAGGGCCACACTTCCAGTGGTAACCTAGACTCGGAGTTGTTTTCTGAATTTTTGTCCCATTTCCCTCTTAGCTCACTTCATACATCAATGTCAGAGGAGTGTATTTGTAAAGTTGATTTCATAATATTATATCCAATTCTTCCACGCTAATGCTTTGGTTTTGCACTGGTTCCCATGGGATATTTACAATGATAATTCTATTAGACCCCTAAAGTACATGAATAAACTCTTTAAGATGTTTTAATGGCCGTATTATCTGATTGTCATGCAAACAAACCACATATAAGTAATGTTAAATGAGAAACTACTCGAAATTTAATGAACACATTTCTACATAACCCAGTAAAGGACAGAATACAGCAACCAACAGGCTATGGGAAGGATGAGGGGAGACCGACACAGGAAGAGACTTCACGGCCTGCGGCCAAAGCCGTACTCATTATTAGAATAATACTCTCGACTGCTCCTCTTATTAAGCAAGACGGTATTAAAAACAAGTTCTCTGACCATTAGTCTCAACAAATCAGCAAAAATATTTTAAAAAAAAAATAAAGCAGGGGAGAGGGAATTAGCAGAAATAACAAGCATAAATATGCAGTCAGCAGAATTGCCAAGTAAATGAGGTTGGGTTTCCCCGAAATGATGAATAAAATATTCAAAACTGAGAAATCTAATCAAGGGACAAGAAGACCAAAATAGGACTGAGAACAAAGATATAATCAAAGATACGAAGGGGGCTGGGAAGGGGGTTTGTAGACTTTCCAGAGACTTCTGTGCACAACTTTGCCAAAGACAGAAACATCCAACGTTGAGCATCTTCAAGGAAGACACACTGAAGTCGGCTTAAGACAATGTAGGAAAACACACAAACTGAAGACTTCTAAGAAGAAGAAAGGGGTGTGTTTGAAGCCACCCTGGCCTAGAGATTGCTGCAGGGGAGCCAGGGAGGCATGCTGAGACCATGCGGAGAAGCTGTGTGCAGATGCTGAGACTTCAGGATAGCACAGGCAGGGGTACCAACTCACGTAGGAGGGTGTTGGTACTGTAGGGTTCACTGTGGCTTTCTTAGGTCCTGAAGCTTGAACTAGGTCCCAACAAAGACTCAATCCCTGGGCTACATTCCCCAGCCCTTGTTTTCCTGAGACAAGACTTCAATGTCAGCCAGGGCTGGCCTTGGATTTTCAATCTTTCCCACCCCAGCCTCCCTAGTAACGGAATCATGATGAGCTTCTAGCTTGGATGACCGTGCTGCTCCTAAATGCTCCTGAGTAACTGGGAAAGCTGGTAAGCTTCGCATTGTCAGTCTGTCTCTTATCATGAGCACATACAACTACAAAAATAAATTTTAGGACATATTGAAGGATTTGGGGGTCAGCTCAGTGGCAGACTGTAAGCTTAACACTCACAAAGACCTTTGTTCAGCTCCCAGCACCAAAAAGCAAATTAAAAACTTGAGAGAATTTTCCTTCTTTTGCGTATCCCAGAAAACTCAAGAGAATCAACAAGAAACCCACCGAAGTTAATAATAGAATCAAGAATCGAGTGTGAGCACTATGGGTAAAGTAATCTTATTGTCCTTTTTTTTACTGGAGACAACCTGTTGATAAATATAATAAAAAGATCCTCATTACAAAAACATTCCCAGATAGATAATGCTCAGAAATAAATTCGACAAGAGTCATGTTGAGCCAACGGGTGGGAAAAAAATAAAAACCGTAGACGTGAAACTGAGGCCAGTCTACAGAAGATCATTATATAAAGCCCACACACAGGTAGAGAAAGATGATAACACCCAAGCTCAGCAGAGGGAGAGAGAGAGAGGGCACGCAGTGGACTCCCTTTTATAGAGTCCCTCCCCAGCACTGGGGCTTCAAAATCAAGAAATCTAAACAAAGGAACAAGGCAGCAATAAGAGAAAAAAGATTTAACCCAAGATCTGAAGGGGGTTTACAAAGTTTTCCGGAGACTCCTGTGAATAGTTGGGACACCGTGCCTGTTTGAGATTTTTTTTAAAAAGTAGCATGGAAGTCCTTCTTAGAGTCAGTCAGTGCTGGAAAATCACAGGAAGAACTACCGTGTCCCGGAGCAATCTCTCTTGGGTTTCTACATCCAAGTCAGCATATCAGTTCTGTGCTGAGAGGAGTGGGCGTCATTTCCAACCTCTCTCTCCATATCCTCTGTCTCCCTCTCTCCCTCCCCCGCCCTCCTTCTGAGACACGGTCTCACAGTGTAGCTCAGGGTGGCATGTACTTCGCTACGGAGCCCAGGATTTTCTTGCACTTGCGGCAATCCACCTGCCTCACTCAGCCTCCCAAGTGCCGAGGCGACAGGTGTCAGCCACTGTGCCACCTGCCCAGCACGGTGTCTGCGACAGATTCCCCTGTGGTCAGGTAAGCTTGCGGGAGCCCCACTCCTCCCCTTACAGATTCCTTCTTGGTCCTCCCCCGAAGCCGCCCACAAATACACACGAGCTTCTTTTCTCATCGCCGTGGCAAAAACACCTGCGACCAAAGCAACTCCGATTCCGCGTTTCCCTTGACCACTCAGATGGGCATCTGGCCTCACTGTTGTGACGAGAGGTGCGATGATCACGGATGTGCTTTATGCACAGAAAGGAGATGCGAGAGAAGTAGGGGGGTGACTCACTGGGAAGAGGGTTCAGCAGAGGGGGGCTCGCGAGAGGAATGGGGACCGAAAGCAACTAAACTTGATTTTATGCGTATATTAGAGCATCAAAGAATATGGGTTGGAGAGCCTGCACATCTGGCGACAGGAAGTGGAGAGAGATGAATGCTGGGGCTCAGTTCACTTCTTCTTCGTTCCAGGACCCGTACTTTCAGACTGGGTCTTCCCCCCCCCCCCCCCCCCGCATCTTTGAAACCCTTCTGGAAACATCCTCATAGATGTACACACAACTGTGCTTCTGCGATGCTTATGAACCTAGGAAAGTTGACAACGCACAGTGACCATCGCAAGATGGCAGCAGTAAGAGCGGCGCATGCGCCCTGAGCACCGGCCTCCAGAGACGCGTCCTGACTTCCTTCTAGCCGACAGCTGTGAAAATGTCTGCCATGGAGGAATCCCAGAGCCTCCTCTACTGTGTGCCCATGCGGATGGGATTAACACCCAACCCCAGTCCCTGGCATTCCTGTATCCTCTAGTTGGTAGGATTATTGTTCTTCTGTTTGCAAATATACTGTTGCAAATATTGTAAAAAAAATACACTGTTGTTTTTTGGTGTGCCATTTCCATGCAACTCAATGGCTAGGACAAAAGCAAACGCTAGGATTTCTTTCTATTTCTTATCAATTAACCGTCCAAGCCAGTTAGTTAATTTTATGTACTAGTTCAAGTTATGGTAAGTATCTGAAGGACCCAAGGGGTTTTGCAGAGGTTTCCTGATTCTGTGTGACCGGCTAGCTCCTGGCTTTTTCTCTGTGCCTAGGTGGGCAGTCAAGACGAATGAGGGAGGAGAAATATAACCCAGGAAGGACCTGAATAGATTCGGTGGTCAGGAGACATTAATCTTGGCATGCGTGGTCTGCTTCTCTGAGGAGCCATCGTCACCCTCCCTGACCACCACGCCTCATCTGTCTGCTTAATGTGCCATAATCTGAGCCTTTTGATTAACCCTGGAGCTGGGCTCTGCCCCTGGTGGGTCTCTGCCCCTTTGAGTTGCCTGGACGGCACAGAATGCTAAAATACTTTCTCCAACTTGCTCGTGACTATCAGCCTAAGTCTACTTGTCCCTTGGAACTTCAACCTTGTTTAAACCCGTCCCATCAGTGCTACAGCCGAGGTTAAATCCTGGGTGGTGGAGTGTGTGTGGGGGCAGAGCATGGTTCGGCACACATCCTCTGAGTACCTATTTTGTACCGGGTACTGCACAATATGCTACTAGGAACATGGTGGTAATGAACACCCAGTTTGGGGAGGTTTTCACTGTTTCACCCATTGGAGCATAATTTGCAATGGAGGAACAATTTAAGAAAAGAGGGAGAAAACCAATTGCTGGGTCTTGGATGGGGCAGTCCAGAGGGCAGCCCTGGGAAGCCAATACACATTTATTGGGCTGGGATGAGTGAGGGTGATTGGAAGAGGGGAGCATGGTGGAGGTTCAAGCCCTGTGTGAGAAAAGCTGTAGATGTGAGGAAAGAGCAGAGGAAAACTGACCAGGCTCTCAAAATGGATTTTCCACCACATATGGTGGCATCAGCCTGTTACTTACTATGGCTACCAAAAAGCCTGAATCAAGAGAATCACAAGCTCAAGAACTTTCTGGCTATAGACTGAACTGAAGACCAAATGAAGCAATTCTGTTAGGTACTGTCTCAACATTAAGAGTCAGGAGATGATAGGGACTGTAGATCCATCATAGAGCACTTGCCTACGATCCCCCAGTGAGGGGCTGGGGGTGTGGCTCAGTGGTAGAGCACCTGCCTAGAATCCCCCAGTGAGGGGCTGGGGGCGTGGCTCAGTGGTAGAGCACTTGTGTTGAATCTGTCAATTAGCAGCTAGGATAACGGTTCAGAGAGAGAACTGATTGCCTAGCGTGCCAAAGACACTAGGTTCAATCTTCAATACCTCAGAAAGTTAAAAATAAAATAGGCATTTCCTTTCTCTAAGTTGCGTGAGGCACAAAGACCGTAGGTGCTGCGTTTCTTCTTGTGCAAAGCTTTCAGATGAAGTGCCTAAAAATTGGTTGTACGCCCCCTGATCTCCTCATAATCACACTGAGTCTTTAAAAAGGCTGAGAGAATACAGATGGGAGGAAGATCCGCCCAACAGATTTAATTGTAAGAACCTGACTATGGGCAAACGCCCCTGCCTTGACGTTAACTCTAGATAGGTGAGGGATGCATGCAGAGGATCAGATGCAGAGGATCACATGAACAGGATCGCACACACAGGATCACACGCACAGGATCACATGCACAGGATCACACGCACATGCACAGGATCACACACACAGGTTCGCATGCACAGGATCACACACACAGGATCACACACACATGCACAGGATCACATGCACAGGATCACCTGGAGGTGGGTGAGTACCTCATATCCAGGACTGCAGCTCTGCTCAGAGATGTCTCCCATGGGAATGCCCAGGTTGGCTGGCCTGGCAGCAGAGACAAGAGAGTTTGGTAATGTTGAACTAGATCTGCTATTTGGCATGAAGGCTTCCCATGAGCCATACAGGAGCAGGAACTTGTCTGCGGGCTACAGCCAAGCCCACAGAGGGTCCTGAATGATAGACCCTCAGGACCAGCCAGGCTGAAGTTCATCACCTGCTCTGTGCATGTGTCCTCACAGCAGAATTTCCCCCAAACCAGCATCAACTTGGAGTGCTTCCGGAGAGTCGAAAGCTTTGCTGGCTCCCCACATCTCTCTTCCTTGGTCAGGCTGAGCAAGACCAAGAAGCATCAACTGGGAAGTGGAAGGAGGTGATCATGAAAGCAGCTTCCCAGTCAGTCTTCCTGCCGGGCAGCAACCGCACTTAAAGGGAGGCGCTAATGAGCAGAAGTAGCCAGGCTCCTGGAACAAGTTGGAAAGTATCATGGTTTGGAGGTGAAATGTCTCCACCATAGATTCATGTACTTGAATAGCACACACTGAGCACCTTGCTGGTGCTGTTTTGGGAAGGAGTAGAACCCTTAAGGGATAGGTCCTAGCAGGAGAGGATGAGGAGCAGCTGGAGAGAATGAGTACCAGAAGAGGATGAGTAGCTGGAGAGGAAGAGTAGCTGGAGAGGATGAGCAGCTGGAGAAGAAGAGTAGCTGGAGAGGAAGAGTAGCTGGAGAGGAAGAGTAGCTGGAGAGGATGAACAGCTGGAGAGGATGTGTAGCTGGAGAGGAAGAGTAGCTGGAGAGGAAGAGTAGCTGGAGAGGAAGAGTAGCTGGAGAGGAAGAGTAGCTGGAGAGGAAGAGTAGCTGGAGAGGATGAACAGCTGGAGAGGATGAACAGCTGGAGAGGATGTGTAGCTGGAGAGGATGAGCAGCTGGAGAGGATCTTTAGCAGGAGAGGATGTGTAGCAGGAGAGGATGAGTAGCTGGAGAGGATTAGGAGTAGCTGGAGAGGATTAGGAGCAGCTGGAGAGGATGAGTAGCTGGAGAGGTGGAACTTGAAGGCTCTAGTCTGGGCTCATTTCTAGCCTGAGCCCTCTCAGTCTCCTGATCCAGTGAGATGTGAAGTGGTGACCACAGCCCCTGTTTCACTGGACGGAGCCATCTCGGCTGCCCCAGCCTCCTCGCTCTGTCGGGCTGCTCTCTCTAAACAGAACCAAGATAAACCTCTCCTGACCTAAGATGTTTATTGTGAGATATTTTGGTCACAGGAAAAAGGTAACTGTCAGGTTAATGATTATATGAGACTGACTTTTAAGATTACTCAGTTGGGTCTCTTTTGTGAGCTAAACTATTGTAAGACTCTTTCAGTCCTGTAGTATACAAAGCCATGGTTTGATTGAACTTAGAGGCAGAGGGAGGAGCAGCTTACCCGGGGATGCACAGAGCACAATAGAAAGAAGTGTAGGTGAGGTTGACTGCCAGAGGCCTTCTGCTTTTCCACATCCAGCACAGCATTTGGCCTTTCGCTGGGTGAGTCACAGATGCATACTTTTCACAGGTGCCCAAACTTCACTTGTGAAACCTTAGCTCTGAAGGGTGCTAAAGACACATCGCATCTCTGAATGGCAGCTCTTTTGGGTGGAGAAAGTTCCGGGAGATTAGCCAAGCACACCTCTAGTGTCTGTGAGTGCATTCCAGGTGAAGAGATGCACTAGATACCGGCAGCAGTGTCTCAGGCTGTAAGAAATAAAATGGAGAAAGGAGAAAGCCCACTGGATGCACGTATACCAATGCATCTCTCTGCTTCCTCTCGGCCATGAGGTAAATAGCCTCTTTCTCCACACTCCGCTGCCAGCAGGGCACCATATACCCAGAACCAACAGTGCCAAGGGCTGCAGGATGAGGTCTCCAAAACCATGAGCCAAAAAGAGTGTCCTTTGTCTTTGAGTCCTTCCGTGGGTGTTTTGGACAGGGCTGTGCAACACAGACACCAGAACGGGGGAACCCTCACCTCCGAACTCCCCCATCCACCTTTGCAGAAGCAACGGTCGATGCTATGGAAATGGGGAAGTCATTTTTCAGCATTGTTATGCAGTTTTCAAGATTCTAATGACTGCATAATAGTCTACTTAACCAATCCCTGACGAATGGACATTAGGTTATTTCCAATTTTTCACCATTATAAATAACGGTATGATGAATATCCCTGCGCATAAATCTCGGTGGTTACCTCTGATCACGTGCCGAGGTGAGAGCTGTAGACATGGATTAGTGAGCTAAAGTAATGAGAAATGTTAAGGCTTTTCATACATAATTCCAATTTCCACAAAGCCATGTATGAATTTACAGCCTTGTGTTTTTGCTTTAACCCCATGTTTTCAAGCAATGAACGAGAAAGACGTTAAAGTGTTTTTAACATGTAAACTAATAAATGGAGGGCAGCAGAGTGGCTTGGCGGGTGAGAGGCATGCCCATGCTCTTTCGGAAAACTAGAGTTCAGTTCCCAGCACCCACATTCTGTGGTTTACAAATGCTGTAACTCTAGCTCCAGGGGAGCCTACGCCTTCTTCATGTACACACACGCACGCACACGCATGCACACATACACACACACATACACGCACACACATACATGCACACACATACACACACACATACATGCACACACATACACACACACACATACATGCACACGCATACACACACACATACATGCATACACATACACACACACACATACATGCATACACATACACACACATACATACACACACACATACATACACACACACACACACATGCACACACACACACACACATACATGCACACACATACACACGCACATACATGCACACACATACACACACACATATACATATACATATACATATACACACGCATATACACACACACATACACATATACACATACATGCACACACATACGCACACATACATACACACACATACACACACACACACATGCATGCACACACATACACACACACATACACCACAATTTGTAAACTGAAAAAAAAAATACCCTGTCAAGATTTTAATTTCCATTTCTTTAGAATCCAGTGAAGATAAATAAATTTTCTGTGTTGGCCAAATGAATTTCCTCTGTTGCCTCTTTCCATGGATTGTTTTTTGTTTTAATGAGTGTCTTGTTTAGTGAGAGTTTTTCATAGCTGTTTATATATACTCCATGAAATTACTAATTACACAGACTCTCTATTAACTTTGATGGAGATCTTATTTACATGTGTTACTTACCAGTTGAGTAGTATTTTTTGATACCCAAGTATCTTATTTATTTATTTATTTATTTATTTATTTACTTAATGTGTCTGGACAGTTTGCCTGCATGTATGTCTGTGCAGTGAGTATGTATGCAGTACCCATAGAGACCAGAAGAGGGTGTTGGATCCCTTGGAACTGCTGTTAACAGACAGCTGTGAGCTGCCATATGGGTGCTGGGAAACCGAACCCAGGTCCTCTAGAAAATCAGCCAGTGCTCTTAACCACGGTGTCATCTCTCCATTCCTGATACCTGGATATTTTAAATACTGCGTAGTAAAAATCTTTAGATTTTTTTTTTTTGGCTAATTCTAAGGTTTTACAGAGGAAAAAAATCCTATTTCATAGTGGAAAGAGACAAAAATCTAAAATTTTATTTGCAAGATCAGTGAAACCGCTGTATTAGGCATCTTAGAGCAATGAGAAAAAAAAGACAAGTCTTAGGACTACAGCTTAATCTTGGCTCATGGTTTCAGAAGGTTCCACTCACGGTCCGCTGCTCCATTGTGTCCTTTGTTTTTAAGCCCATGATGGAGCAGAAACATCATGACATCGTGGCAGGATGGCATGCCAAGGAAATATGCTTAACTCATAGCAACCAGGAAGTGAGGGCTGAGGGTGAAATATTCCCTTCAAAGGCACATGTATAGGCCTCCTCCATCAAGGGCCCATCTCCTGATAACCTTGTCCGAGTTACAGTTTCTATTGCTATGATAAAACACCATAACCAAAAGCAATGGAGGGAGAAAGGAGTTTATTTCAGGTTAGATCACACTTCATCACTGAGGGAAGTCAGGCCAGAAACTAAAGCCAGGAACCTGGAGGCAGATGTAAAATTAACCAGCACAGACCCATTCAGCAATACATCCAGCAACCGATTGCCCTTTGATGGAGTTAGTACCCTCATGGTCCAACCATCTCTTTATAACCCAGTTGGAATATCTCGATAACACCACCAGTTGGGGGCAATCCTTCAATATGGATGAAAGCCCTCTCAGGGAACACTTCATGTCACAGCTATCTATGGGACACACGCGTGGCGTGTGCGTTCATCAATTAAAATCAAGATTATAACAGCAGAAGCGAGTAGTTTACCAAATTTGCCAGTCACTGGGCTGGGAATTAGCTAGGTACATAAATAATGCTTTTTATTTCTAGTCTCCTATGTCTGCCATGTTTTCCATAATGAGATGCAGTGTCCGTGCATCTGATTCTTCAAACTCCAGCAGCAAGATGTTGTGTTCATTTAATTGGGGAAACATTGAGAAAACTCTCAGATTTTTAACTCAATTATTTTTCCTATTAGTCCCCTTGGCCACATGAAAATCCCAAAGGTCCAGCCAAATGCTACAAACTAGGAGCCTGTAGCCTTCAGCTGAAACTTGTCTTAGAATATCTGCTTATCCAAACTCGCTTGTCCCCAAAGACATAAACGTAGGAGAGAGTCTAACTACCGCCCCTTCCACCCACAGATACGTGTAGCTCTCACCCCCTGTCAGGGAAGATTCTCTGGCAGCAGATGTGGTTACCACAGCGATGCACAAACAGCCAAACTGTGGAGAATAAGTAACTGCAGGGAACCCACCCCTGACTGGTACATCTACATCGCAACCCTACACCTAAGGCTCAGGGAACACTGTGGAAGCGTGGCCTGGAAGAATGAAAGAGCTCCAAGATGCAGACTGTGAGATAGAGTCTTCTCTATATAACAGGGACGCTGTACCCATAAAATCTCAACAATGTGGTTGCCTGCACAAGACCTGCACAATGACCAAATCCGATGGCAGCGTGGATGGTGGAAAACTTCACAAGGCTTCACCTATCGGTAAAGAGCTACAGACAATCAATGACTCTTGAGGTTTAGAGCATCGTCTGCTTCAGGGAGGATTCCCCTGAGAGGTTAACCAACCCTAAGCAGTCAGCCCTAAATGTATATACAAGTGGGTAACACTAATTGTGATATCTGTCTATCTATCTATCTATCTATCTATCTATCATCAAATCAATCTATCATCAATCAATCTATCATCAATCTATCTATCTATCTATTGATCTATCATCAATCAATCAATCTATCTATCTATCTATCGAGAGAAGGAGAGAGAGAGAGATCATAAATTTGAAACTGGGGGCATAAGAGGAATTTGATTACGAGGGGTAGGAGTGGAAATGATGCAAATATAGTCTACTCATGTCTGAAATTCTTTTAAAAAAAAAGAAAAGAAATCAGGTCTGAGAGATGGCTCAGGAGTAAAGAGCACTTGCTGCTCTTGCAGAGGACCTAAGTTCAATTCTCAGCATCCACACGTTGATTCACAAGCATCTGTAACTCCAGTTTCAGGGAACCCAATGCCCTGTTCTGACCTTCACGGGCACCAGGCGTACATGTGATACACAGACATACACACAGGCAAACACTCCTACACAGAAAATAAAAATCAATAACCCTTGAAACAGGAATGTAAGCCAACAGTTCCGAAAGAAGGAAAGAAGGGCACCTGAGTCCTGCCTGCCTGTGGTACGGAGCCACCCTGTGTCACTATGATAGGTGATTGTATAAAGAAAAATATCAGCAATTCAGCCACAAAAAAAGAAGGAAATCTAATTATTTGCAACAAATAGATGGAGCTAGAGGGAATTATAAGCCAGCTATAGAAAGACAAAGACGAATGTTTTCTCTGATATGCGGAAACTGAAAATGTGGATCTGAGCTGAGCGTATTGGCACATGCCTATAATTCCTGCACTTGCAGGACGCAGAGGAACTCACGGATTCATTTGAGGCTGATTGAAAATGAGGAGGGGGGGTGTTCCTGGAAAAGTTAGGGGACAGGAGATAGAAGACAGAACTTAACATAGGGGGCTAAGCTCTGTATAGGCTCCACCACGGTGGACTGGACTACAGTTCATAGCAAACCATTATATATTTTATGGGGAGCTAGAGGAAAGCTTGGAGATCACCAACATGAAGGAATGCTAATGGTATGCAAACTCTAGTTCCGCCGATTTGATCCGTACCCACCGTACACATCCGTATCACGGCTGTACCCCAACTACAATCATTACCTTCACAAAGAAAGACCCACAGAGGTTGGAAACGGAAAGTAAACACCCCGCCTTGCTGTGGGTCCTGGGTCTGAGTTTAGGTTCGGCCTGTGTGTCTCATGCCACACACCACCTGAGGCAGCGGTCTCTGAGATTCTTCCAGAACCCGCGGTCCCGTCACCACCCCTTTCCACACGCCATCACTTTTCCTGCTTCAAACTCTCCCCACCCTTCGCATCAAGACGCTCATTCCGTCCCTCCGCCTTGGCCATGAAGCTCCTGCCTGCGAGAAGCAGAAGTCAGAAGGTTGCCACCAGGAAAACGGCAACATGTCTCCGTTAGGTGCTCCTCAGTTTTTTAAAAATTGTGTATCTGTGTGAGGGTGTTGAATCCCCTGGGACTGGAGTCACAGACAGTTGTGAGCTGCCATGTGGGTGCTGGGAACTGAACCCTGGTCCTCTGGAAGAGTAGGCAGTGCTCTTAACTGCTGAGCCATCTCCCCAGCCCCAGATTTATTTATTTTACGTGTAGGAGTGTTTTGCCGGCATGTATGTCTATGTGTCACGTGTATACCTGGTAACCTCAGGGGTCAGAAGAGGGCATTGGATCCCCTGGAACTGGAGTTATGGATGATTGCAAATCACCACGTGGGTGCTGGGAATCGAACCCAGGTCCTCTGGAGGAGCAGCTAGCGCTCTTCGCCTCTGAGCCATCTCTCCACCCTCCCCCCAAAAGACATCAGATCCTCTGGAACTGAGTTGCAGATGATCGTGAGCTGCCATGGGGGCAGCTGAGAATTGAAATCAGGTCCTCTTCCCTCCAAGCCCCTTCTCCGGCCCCTCAGTTTGCACACTCGTTACTACAGTTGGAACCGGTGCCCACTCTGCTGTCTCCCATTCTGCTGCACTGCTGTGCGCGTGGGAGTCTGGGACACACCCCTGGCTCCCACCACATTCAAGCTTGAAATGCACTCT
>JAMJFZ010003296.1:2877500-2927500 GCA_026225945.1 Cricetomys ansorgei | reverse complement strand
GGCAGTGTTCTCATTTGCTGGGGGAGGAGCAGGCATTATTGATTTCTGTGCCACCGCACTCCGGCTCCTTAATGCAGGAACTGCCTCTTCGGTTTGGGCTCCTTCCTGGGGACTCTGGGCATACACACTTAGGGTTCACAATGGGAAACGGCTGATTCCTGGTGCATTTTCTTCTGTGATGCACATTCAGTGAGGGAAATAAAGAAAAAATACCCAGAAGGGTTGGCTGTACTGGCCACCATTTGGGCAGGAAAACACAGGAGCTATGTCTGCAGCATCCACGCAAGGAACGTTGTCCTTACCCTCTACCCCTTTCTGTTTCCACAGGACACTGGTTGACCATACTCATGGGGTAGGCAAAACTGGATGATAGAAAAGTCGTCAGACATCTCAGATGAAGACTGCAGCCACCCAGTTAGACGCTCAGGGTGTCTTGATTTCTCTGTAACAATTCACACGTGTTATCTCACTTTGCCTCATATAAAGTCTTCAAGGTGGCCATGATGAGCCAGGAGAGGGGCACAGGTAGAAGGTATTTCAGTCAAGACAGGCGGGCTGGCAGGTGTCACGTCACACACAAGTCCGGCTTACTTAGAGTCTGATATTCACTGAGTCTCAGCCACTATATTCTTTGGAAAAAAAAAATTGTGGAAATCATAGAGCTACTGCACCTGAGTCTATCCCAATTGTAAAACAGACAGACATCTCTGAGGTTGAGTTCTGTGACGTGTCCCTGTACAACCAACATCTGGGAGCCTGAAGCAAGCAGATCGCGAGTGTGAGCGCCAGCAAAAGAGAAAGGAGGGGCAGAAAAGGAAATCTCCAATATGATGGAATATTCTGGAGTTCTTTCTACCATTGTTCGGTAGCCTTTAGAGAAAAGAAAATTCTAGAGGATCTCCGTGAAGCTTTGCAAACCCTCCAGACTTCGGTTCTAAGCCATTCTTCCTGGTGCTCGGAAAGAAAGAAATCCAAATCTTGATCCCAAAGCCTGAACAACCTTCATTGTGCAGAGCCAGCGTGAGTTCATTCCAGATGCTTCCAGAGGTTCTCCAGTCAAGGCACAAAGTGGGTCAGCACCACCCTGGCCTCCAGTGGCCTTGGGCTTTTTATCTTTGTCTATCTGGAGCTCTGCATCTGTGTAGAATAAAGCCACCAGTTGGCTGTAAACAGTGGAGATTTGTCCCTCACAGATCTGGAGATTGAGGCCTGGCGGGCTCCGTGTGGAGAAAGGGTCCAGCTCCTCATCCACATCCTGGCGGGCAGAACTTCCGGTGTCTTGAATCTCTTGTGTAGGCTCTTACTCCACTCATAAGAGCCCCACCCTCACGGCCCAACCATCTCTCCAAACTCTCACCAGTTAATATCATCACGTTGGAGGTTTGGGTTCAATATGTGGACTTTAGGGGACCAGAGTCTGTTATAACTTGTAAATGTGGCTTCCTCGGCACCTGCCCGAAGCTTTTCTCGGAAGATTGAGTGTTTCATGGGCGCCGTGGATTCCGTGCCTTCCTAAGTCACGGCTCTCCTGCTTCACCGTAGGGCTTGCCTCTGCCTAACAGGGCACCGGGAGCTCACTCAGGCCCATCGAGAACCTTGCACGGGTGAAGGACATCCCTGTCATCAGGGTGGGCTCCCATACCTGGCATGCCGCAGAAGTCCACTCTAGCACTGGGGTTCCGTGATTGCCGCTGTTGAGAGCCTGTTAGGCTGACATATGATGTTTCAGTTCTGGGATTTTAGAGGCAGAGGAAGGGTTGAGAACATTCTTTGGTTCAGGAGTCCTTATAATGGTTGTCTGGTTTAAGTTTTTTCTTATTTATTTTTAAATATTTAGTGTGTGTGAGTGTGTATGAGTGTGTGTGTGTGTGTGTGTGTGTATGTGTGTATGTGTGCCTATGTGTGTGTGTGTGGGTATATATGTATTTACATGTGCTGTAGCATGCTGTGGAAGTCAGAGGTGTGTGTGTGTGTGTGTGTGTGTGTGTGTGTGTGTGTGTGTGTGTGTGCCATGACATACATGGGGCATGATTCTCTCCTTTCCACCACGAGGGTCCCAACAACTGAACCCAGCTATTCAGGCTTGGTGACAAAATGCCCTTACCCACTTTACTGGCCCCTTTTCATATTTTCACCCAACAATTTCTATAGCTAAATGGGAAGATGTTTCCAGCCAACAGCTGCATACCTACCACCTAGCAGTTCTGTAGCAAATTACTATAGATTCGCCCACTTTGACAGAGGTATCTGAGATAGATCTGGCAGTCGGCAGATGAGAGACTCCGCAAAGGGGAGCCCATCTGTGCCTTCACTGTCCTAAGCACCTTCAAACAATTCTCAAATAATATTTTCTCACTGTTTTGTAAGAGGCGTGCAGTGTTAAAAAAAAATATGTGCATGTGCTAGTATTATGGTTTGGATCTGAGATGTCACCATTGGTTCGTGTTTGAACACTGTCACCAGCTTGTGAGGCTATTTTCAAGGGCCGTGGAACCCTTGGGAAATGTGCCCTGGCTGGCAGAAGGAGGTCCCTTTAGGCAGAACTTTGCAGGTTATTTCCACATTTTCACCTTTTCTTCTGGCCTGTTCTTTCTGCTTCCTGGTTCACTGCCATGTGAACAAGACTCCAGCAAACACCCACACTGTCATGGACCTCCCCCCCACTTATCTGCCGTCTCATGGATAGAGTCACTCTGTCATGCTGTGCATGCCACAAGGAACAGAATCTCTCTGAAGTCTTGACCTGAAATATACCCTTCCCTAAGTCATTTCTGTCAAGAATTGGTCAGAGAAACAATAATGGAACCGAAATAGCTAGGCACGGTGGCGTACACTGTAATCTAAGCTCAGGAGGCTGAGGCAGGGGGATCATGAGTTTGAGGTCTGCAAAGCTACATAAAACGACCCTGTCTTATAAGCACCAAACCGAGGACTAGAGAGATCACTCAGTTAGCAAGGCACTTGCCACGCAGGCATGAGGATCTTAGTTCAGATACCCGACATCTACAGCAGAGCCACATATGGTGGCACACATCTGTAACCTCAGTGCTGAGGATGGGGGTGGAGACAGGCGGATCCTGGGAGCTCATGAGCTAAGCAGTCTGTGTCTATGATCTCCAATGAGAGAACCTGCCTCAAAAATAATGTGGAGAGGGGTGGAGGAAGACACCCACCATCAAGCTCTGGCCTGTAGGCATACCCAGGCATAAACACACACACAAACACATGGGTCTATAGGACACACACTCACACGCACCAAACACAATAGTGCTTATACATGACCTCATCCAGTGAAGCAAATCCCCCTGAAAGATAGCTTTTGCCTCTCTCCACCAGCGTAAGCACAGGCAGAGCAGATGGAAGAGAGACCCAACTATGAACTTCCATCAGAAGGTCCAGGCTTCATTTTCCAGAATTCAGCGGAACAATGGGGCTTTAGGAAGAACTGCTGAGTCAGCTCAGGTTTGGGAGAAGAGGGGACAGACAGCAAAATGGGTTCAAGCGACTGCCTGAGAGCCACGCATCTGATGACAAGGCCTGTTTTTATGACTCCTAAGCAAGCAGTTTAAACTGCGTGTGCCTGGATCTCCTCACTCATCTCTGCTAGGGACTCACCTTATACTGACACCGGCCTCTCAAAAGAGTACCAGAGGCTGAAGGAAATGTGCAAAGAGGAAAGCATTATTGTCATACAAGTTTGGGTCAGTTTTACCTGCGGAAAGAGCCTGTATTCCAAGATTAGCTAGTGTGCTAAAGTAGTTTGGGAGTAGTAGGACTAAGTAGTTTGGGAGACACCCTTCCACCTTTCTGGGTCTCAGAATCTGGACCAGATGATTTCAAGGATGCTTCCAGCCCAGAGTGTTCAAGATGGAATTGAGGCAAGGCCAAAGGCTGCTCGCTGTCAGGAAATCCTAGATATGTGTGCATGTGTGTGCTGCTTTCCTGGATGCTTACATGCATCCCTCTGCACATGCGAATCTGTACATATGTCGGTGAATACATTCATGTGCATAGGAAACATACATAGGTGCACATGCACTTGAACATGTACAAATGTGAACGTGTGTGCGCCTGTAAGAGTATGTATATGCCTCTCGTGCATGTATGTATGTGTGCAGTATTCCTGAAAATGAATAATGTGTATCCTTTGTCTGAATGTTCTCATCGCACCCAGAAGTTTTTCCATTTACGCCCAGGCAAAGCGTGTGGAGCTTGAGCTCTGGGGGCAATGGTGGTAGCATTGATGGTGGTAGAGAGAGCAGTAGAGAGAGGCTATATGAGTCGATGCTCTGCTTACGTCCTGTGACCTGTCCGTTTCTAAGCCCGCATTACTATACGTGAAATCCCAAGTGGGGCCAGAGGAAGGGAAGGCAGAGGCGAGCAAGCAGAGTTGAGAACAGACGTAGGTGAGCGTAGAGAGCTGACCTGGAGAGTGGGCTTCCTCGGCCTTGGGCCTCCCTTTAGTGAGACCTCTTTGGAAGCAGCCTCCCCATGGCCTCCCACAGGAGCACGGGGCTTGTGTCTAGGAGCTCTGCTGCTGTGCCTGTGGGCAGGGCCTGCCTTCCGTGCACATGACAGGGTCAGGATGAGAGGTCAGTTATGTTAGTTAGACCCAGGCTCCGGAGATACGGCGGCCACCACTGACTTCTCATCCTCCAGCCCCCGGGCTCCGCTGTGGGTCTGCTCCTGCTGCAACACAGCATCGCGAGCCACCTGGGCCTGGCAGTTTGTCACCACTAAAAGCCTCCTATCCTGGCTCCCCCTGCACTATTAATCTCAGAAAAACGCGTTGTCAAACCTAATGAAAAAGGGGAAGCCACCAAGGAGAAGGTGTCCACACCTCGGGCTGACAGTTGTCAGGCAGGCAGGCAGCAGCGCCCTGCTGGGGACAGGGCTGTGTGAGCAGAAACAGTGGGGAGTGCCTGGGGAGTTGGCAGAGGCTCCAGGCCTAGAGTACAGGGTGAGCTGGTTCCTGACAACAGCAGGTGGCCTTGTGGTGTGGCAGAAAGGAAGACCAAGGACAGGGTCTGAAGAGGACACTCCGGGAGACAGGACAGGCACTCCCAAAGAGAAAGGCCAGTGGCCAGATCTACTCTGTGTTGCTGAGATACAAGCGGGAGCCCCAGGAAGTCAGGGGCTGAGTTGCCAGCCCTGTCTCTCTATATGCCCCCAGCAAGGGGCAAGTCTGGGCTCCAGTCAGAGGCCACAATGGGGCTGTGCCTAGGCTTCACCTGGGCCCAACCGGGGTGGGGGTGGGGGGCGTCTAGCTACTCTATAGAACACTTCCTTTTGTTTTCTTTCTTGAGACAGGCTGGCCTCAAACTCACGATTCTCCTACCTTAGCCTTTCAAGTGTTGGCATTACAGGTATGCATCACCAAGATGGGCTCCACCATTTCAGCTGCCCAGATAGTACTCTGTTTTCCCGCCTGGGATGAGGATGATCTTCATATCTGAGCCCTTCCCAGCAGCTGGCTGGCTCCATCCGGCTCCGACAGCTCCCACAGCTGGTTCTGCCCGTCTTTCCAGTTCTGTTATGACTGTCTGCAACGAGTCCTTTCCCAGCTCCCTCATGAATCGTTCCTTCTGCACAAAGGGGCAATGGTTTTCAGCCTTTTGGACTCCTTACAAACCACACAGGGAATGACCAGTGAATCCTCTTAGTTGACTGAGGGTGGAGGTGGTGTTTTATGGAGCCAAGGTCATTTCCAAGTAGGTGGGATGGAAGCATGAATCAACAATGAGGTAACTGCAAGCTGAACGTGACTCACGTATTTTTATAGTATTCCTCCGATCTGTCTATGACCCCAAGCCTTGTCCAGCCCTGTTACAGTTGGGAAGGAATTGAAGATTGAAAGCTAAAAGCCACCGGGCAAGAACACACCCTAGACCAGTGGTTCTCATCCCTCCTGATGCTGTGACCCTTTAGTACAGTTCCTCATGTTGTGGGCAGCACCAGCCGTAAAACTATTTCTGCTGCTACTTTATAACTACAATTTTGCTACTGTTATAAATCACAATGTAAATATCCAATATGCAGACAGTCTTAGGTGATCCCTGGGAAGGGGTCATTGAAACCCCAAAGGAGTTGGGACCCACAGGTTGAGAACTGCTGCCCTAGACTCAGGAAAGCTGGGCAGTGGGACATGAGCTGAAGGTCAAGAGTTTTTCAGGTTGAACAAAAGTCAGCAAGATTGTACTCTAGAGAGTAATCCAGTGGGCGGAAGAAGTCGCACAGCAGTTAAGAGCACCTGCTGCTCTCGCAGAGGACCTAGGTTCAATTCTCAGCACCGTAACTCTTGCTCCAAGGGATCCAGCGCCCTCTTCTGGCACACACACACATACACATACATAAAAACAAATAAAAAATTAAAAATGATACCGGGAGGTTAGTGGAGCCCAGTTACAGGTGTGTCTGTAAGGATGTTCTCAGAGATACTTGGATCACGAGTGTTTGGGTCCAGTCAGATTTGAGGGATTCAAATCACAACTTGATGACTAAAAAGTCACGAAGTGTGGAATGTGGGGGCCATCTGAAGCCTCTAGTGTATACCCAGAAATGTGTATCTTGTCCCCTCTCTCTTTCCCTCTTCACTCTCTCTCTGTCGCTCTCACCGCTGTGGCAGCTCAGCAAAGCAGAGACAGGGAGGCACTTTCATATATATGCATATGTACACATATCCTGCCAGACCTCAGCAGGGGGATCCGCAGTCCCGGCCAGCACCATACTTGATCGACAGTGGAACCCAGAGCATCCGATCTCAGGTGTTTTATTCATTCAGCACTCCTCAGGTGCAGATCATGAGCAATCAAACATCCCCCACAGACATCCAACACCTGCAGACAACACAAAATGCCCAGGCCTGTGCATCCCTTTTTCCAACAGTGCAGAAAACAATTATTTTAAATATAACTAAAAATAAACTTCCACAACATGCCCCTCTCTCCCAGGCCCTTCTTCTGTGACGCCTCGCCTCCCCGTGCTTGGTGAAACAGTGAGTCAGCCAACAGTAGACTGTGCAGTCTGAAATCATGAGCCAATATCAAGCGTCCCTGCCTTACATTGTTTCCATGGGTTATGTGACAGTGTAAAAGCCAACACAGGCATGCACACGCGGGGAATGGTGCTGGCACCCTCCTTTCCTTCCCTGTCTCCTCACTTCCACTCAGGAGAGGGGAAATATTTGCCCTAGTGAATGGGGCCACGGGTGCTTTCTCCCCCTGGGGTCTCTGGGAGCGGTCCACTTGGCTGGAGAGAGTCTTCCTGACAGAAAGGAAGTGAAGCCACGGACGAGGCACCATGGAGGCTGGGTTCTGGCTCAGCATCAGTCGGCCAGCAGCTGCGGCACCCCTGCGGCACCCCCGCAGCACTCCTGTGGCAACCCTGCGGCACCCCCGCGGCACCCCTGCGGCACCCCCCGCGGCACCCCTGCAGCCCTTGG
Organism: Cricetomys ansorgei; assembly: GCA_026225945.1. Lineage (NCBI taxonomy): Eukaryota > Metazoa > Chordata > Mammalia > Rodentia > Nesomyidae > Cricetomys > Cricetomys ansorgei. Next base: position 2,920,059 of record JAMJFZ010003296.1, on the reverse strand, counting down.
CTGTGGATGCATGCATTTTAGCCACCAGAGCAACTCAACAGTGTTTTTGCCCAGCTTCCTCCGGGTCTACCCTTCCCACAGACACAAAGGAATTTTCCGTTCCCACGACATTCTCTGTGTGTACTTCACGACTTGTGAGTGTGAACTCCAGCGTGGCTCCACTGCTCGCCTCCCACCGTCTACATTCCAAGCTCTCTGCACCTGTCAGGTGACACCAGGCTGTTCAGAGACGTCATGACATCTTCCTCCTGATGATGCCTAGGAAGGGAGTTCCTTGACCAGGAGTTCTGCTCAGTTGGGGACATTCTTCCACAAGGTGAATTTCCCCAGGGGTACCAACACCTCTTTTTCCCTGTTAAGGTCCTCCTTACAAGGGACCCTGTGTCTCTACTGCTTGATGCTGCTCCATAATAGAGAGCCAGGTTAGATCTGATCCACGAGGGAGAATCTAAATCCACACAAAGGGAGATCACCAAGAGAAGAGTGGTCACTGAGCAATAGCGTAGCCTCTGCTAAATCAAGATCCGTGGGGGCGTCAAAGCGATGTCTGCACCTCAGCTTATTTGCTAGATTCTGTCAGTTAGCGTGACAGCAAGGAGAGTCACTCTTGACTCAATTATAAGTTTTTGCCGTTTATTTTAAAACACTTTATTGGGGCTGGAGTAATGACTCAGTAGGTAAGAGCACTTGCTGCTTTTCCAGAGGACCCAGGTTTGGTTCCTGGCAACCACTTGGTGGCTCACAACCATCCGTAACTCCAATCCAGGATTTCAAATTCCTCTTATGGCTCCTGTGGGCATGTAAGCTCATGGTGCACACACGTACACCCAGGCAAACACTCATACATATAAAACAACATTAAACAAATGAGGAGACTTTGGCAATGGGTAGCTGCCAGAGAGAGAGAGTCAGGAGGGGAAAAGCAGTGGGGTGGGGAGGGCATACAAGAGGAGGAAGAGGAAGAGGAGGAGGAGGAGGAGGAGGAGGAGGAGGAGGTGGAGGAGGAGGAGGAGAAGATGGTGGTGGAGGAGGAGGAGGTGGAGGAGGTGGTGGAAGAGGAGGAGGAGATGGTGGAGGAGGAGGAGGAGGAGGAGGAGGTGGAGGAGGTGGTGGAGGAGGAGGAGGAGATGGTGGAGGAGGAGGTGGTGGGGGAGGAGGAGAAGGAGGAGGAGGAGGAGGAGGTGGTGGAGGAGGAGGAGGAGGAGGAGGAATGGAGAATGGATTGATTTAAACATATCACATGTACGCAAAAGTGTTTCAAACAATAAAGCACTTTAAAAACACACCCCCAAAATGTTGATGACAGTGAAAATTTTAGTACCTGACTGAGTCATAATTTAAAAAAAAAAAAAAAAAGAAAAGAAAAGCAAATCACAGCCTAGAGCTCCACCCTCACCCTGTGTTAGCAGTTGGGTGGATTCTCTCTGTCCTCATCCTGTATGTTTGTCTTCACAGCGTCAGAAGCACAATGTTTTGCATCTTGCTTTTTATGTGTCTCAGAATGGCAACATTTTCCCTTGAGGTTTCCATTAGAGGGACTGGTACTTGTGCAATATTGCGTTTGGAGTATACATTGTTGTCTTCAGTCATCCGGTGCTGGTACTTGGTTTGCCATTGGTAAGTTTGCGTCTGGGAAGCATCCTCAGAAACATCGGAGGTCTTGTTCTAGTAGGTTGGAGTTACTAAAAGCCACTAATGGGTGAGTGGATTCGGCATCTTTTAAACAATTCTTATTGGTAGCAGTACACTCATTGTGTAAAATGATGGGTCTTGTTCACGTTCTCACATATAAACATATACTCTGTTCGTATTCACCACACCAGTGTCTTTTCTTGCCCCTCCCCCTTCCATGTGTTCTACTTCTTTCCCCCAAATAGTCTCATTTCTTATTTTCATGTCTTTGTTTTAAAAATCCATGTTCAATAAATGAGAGAAAAAATGCGATCTTTGTCTTTCTCAATCTAGCTGATTTTTAAAATTATCCAAATTTACTTATTGCAAATTTTACGGCTGCATATACTACTCAAGTCATTACCCCATTTCCCTCTCCCCCATTTCCTCCCTTATCCCCCCGACACCACTTTCCCTCTCCAAACCTCATGTACTTTTTACAAAACATGCCTAGCTGACTTAGTGTTGCATGCATGTGCATGAGCGTAGGCTCACACCCTGGAGCCCCAGGAGTCGCTCAGAACCCTCAGCTCTGAAGAAAACTGTCTCATTTTCCTAACAGCCATCAACTGCCAATAGCTCCTCAGAGAGGGGCGTGGAAAGATGATACCAGTCAAGGTCATTGACATCTGCAACACGGCGGTGCTGCTGCAAGCATGAACTCGAAGAGGCGGTGACAATATGCACAAGACCAGGACAAGATGAAGCCAACCCGGATCCCAGCCAGGATGGGGAGAGGCTCGCAGAGACTGGCTTATTTTACTTAACATGATGACCTCCAGTTCCATCCATTTTCTCACAAAAGGCACAGTGTTATTCTTTATGGCTGAATAAAGGTATGTATACTACACACTCCTCATCTGTTTCTCTACTGACCTGTTGGTGGGCGTCTAGCCTGATCTATGTCTTGGCTGTAGGGGATAATAAACACGGATGCTCGGGTGTCTCTGGTTGGGCTGTATTGTGTATGCCCTTAGGCATATAGCCGGACATATATTTTTAAGAAATTCTATCTAGATTGTGAAGAACTTTTACATTGGTTTCTGACGTCAGCGTCTTTTCACCCTGAGGAGGGTCAGGCTACCTCACTCCCAAATTTACTGGAAGAAGAGGATACCAAGAAGTCAATGTGGAACTGAGACTCGCTGACTACTCATTCTGGGATAGTTAAGCAACAGCACCACAACACCCCAGAGGACCCGTGACAGACCCCACTTCTCTTTCAGCAGGACGGGATCTTCCATGCCACTGGGACAGAAGATGCCCGTGTCTCTACTGCTCAGATCTTCCAATTAAAATAAAAATCAAGGGCACAAACAGGGTATCTGAGTATCTTCCAATGCCAGGACAGCCTTCTGAGTACGAGAGCAAAGCACCCAGAGAGTCAGAAGCCCAGGTGCTCTATGCCGTTGCTGGTGCCCAATCTTGGCGATGTGTGATGTGGCATGTGTGTCCGCCAGCTCCCTTCCCGGTGGCCAGGAGTCAAGGTGCACTTTCTTACGCCCATTGGGGTAAATGCTTATTATACTCGGGGCTCATTTGTAACATAAGGTGCCTACTACAAGCCCACTGCTCATGTAAAATTGCCAATCTGTGGCAATAGTCCTTGTTTAGAAAACAAGGCTATCCAAACACTGTAATTACAACATGCACCGGCAGCCAAGGGTTCCCTACATTAATGCAGACTGTGGATACATTCGTCAAATCCAGTTTTTTTTTTCCCCCCTCTCTCTCTCTTTGCCTTCTTCTCTGGGTACTTTTAAGTTCAGGGACAGAGAACATGTCTTCATTAGAAACATTAACATTCACAGGCTGTAGTAAATTTTGACAGTGAAAAGGTCTCCGTAACCTTTAGTTGTGGAGAAATTTACTTCCCAAGAAAATTACATCTGGCACTGTCTTAATTAATGCTAGCTTTCTTTTCTGAAAATTGTGGGCTTGTCAGTAAAAAAGGCAGAAAAACTTGAATTTAAAAGGCTGGACACAAAAGACGCCGGGAAATAAAACTCCGTGAGGTTTCATAATATTGCACCGTTTTTGTTCCTTCCAGTAAGGAGATGAAAAGATCTCATTTGATTTTGCCAAATGCGGCAACATACATGTAATGTAGAATTGATCTGCATTTTTCCTCTTTTGTCTCTGCGTGTTATCACGGAAAGTATGCCTGGGAAGGTATTCTATTTTAAACGCAATAGGTCAAATAAAATCTATATGTGCGAGGGGTTGGGGAGGGGGATAATGTATGGCTTCGTTTCTTAAGCCTCTCTCTACCTGCTTGTATTAATCGCCGCTCACAGTGGGGATGGGGATGTGTTTTCTCACAGGAATTCTGATCTGCTGTGCTCTCTTCCCGGCTTGAAAGGGGCTCTTAGGAGGATGGGAAGCCTTGGCTCTGCTTTCAGCTGTTTCTCTTTCACTTAGCTCGGACTTTTATTTTGACAACAGGAAGCTTCCGGGTTTCTGTGTGGTTTCGGGGTCCATTTAGGTTCATTTTTCTTCTCTTTGATTGGTTACTTGATGGTCAAGTGTCACTTTTCTCTAGTTTGAGGAAGAAGCTTCACATACTACATGGTCCGGGTTGGCTCTTTGTGGTGGCACATGCATTGTGTCATATGACAGTGAATGATACTTTTTAAACATGGCTTACACGCTAGGTGTGAATGGAGCTTAAAGAATAGGCAGGTACATGTTCTGAGGGAGGCTCTGGGACCATTCAGACTCTCTGAAAGTTGACGATAGGAGAGAGAGGGTGGCTTTCCCACAATTCCATAGCAGAATGGTGGCTCAGTCCCAGGCTTCTAGGTTCTCTACTTTCATTTCACAATTTAAGACAGGTGTGGCTTGGTTTTGTTCTGTGGTTCTGGTGATAGAGCCCAGGACCTCCTGCATTACTAGGCAAGTGTTCTATCACTGAGCCATGGCCCAGCCCCTCACTGGGGATTCTAGGCTGGTGCTCTACCACTGAGCCACACCCCCAGCCCCTCACTGGGGGATTCTAGGCAGGGGCTCTACCACTGAGCCACACCTTCAGCCCCTCACTGGAGGATTCTAGGCTGGTGCTCTACCACTGAGCCACGTCCCCAGCCCCTCACTGGGGGATTCTAGGCAGGTGCTCTACCTCTGAGCCACGTCCCCAGCCCCTCACTGGGGAATTCTAGGCAGGGGCTCTACCACTGAGCCACATCCCCAGCCCCTCACTGGGGGATTCTAGGTAGGGGCTCTACCACTGAGCCACATCCCAGCCCCTCACTGGGGGATTCTAGATAGGGCTCTACCACTGAGCCACACCCCAGCCCCTCACTGGGGGATTCTAGGCTGGTGCTCTACCTCTGAGCCATGTCCCCAGCTCCTCACTGGGGGATTCTAGGCAGGGGCTCTACCACTGAGCCACACCTCCAGCCCCTCACTGGGGGATTCTAGGCTGGTGCTCTACCTCTGAGCCACGTCCCCAGCCCCTCACTGGGGGATTCTAGGCAGGGGCTCTACCACTGAGCCACGCCCCAGCCCCTCACTGGGGAATTCTAGGCAGGGGCTCTACCACTGAGCCACACCCCAGCCCCTCACTGGGGGATTCTAGGCAGGGGCTCTACCACTGAGCCACACCCCAGCCCCTCACTGGGGGATTCTAGGCTGGTACTCTACTTCTGAGCCACGTTCCCAGTTCTCATTGGTAGATTAGAAGGCTGGTGCTCTACCACTGAGCCACACGCCTACTTCTGCACTGGTACAGTCTAGGAAGTGCTCTACCACTGAGTTACAGCCCTGGTTTCCTTTCTGTTTGTTTCTATTTAGACAGGGCCCAGCCAAAGCTGGGCTTGAACTTGCTATCCGCCTACTCCAGCCTCCCAAGCATCTGGGATTACAGGCCTGCCTCTCCAGATCCACCTCTGACAACCTTTCGCCTGCATGGCGATGCCTTCACATACAAACAGTGGTGTCACTCTTCTCTCAATTTGGGTCCAGCGCCTCCCAAAAACATTCACAATCACAGTGGGAGCCTCCAGCATTTAGCGATGTCTCGCCAGATGGGTGGGAGCCCATGCATCTTGCTCTCAGTGGGGACTCCCTGGGTGCTCTCTATCCTTCAGGGTCAGGCAGGAAGGCTCTCACGGGCTCCAGCACACTAGGACGTCTCCCCTTTTAATGGAGTGAGCAGGCTCGGCCTTCACCAAGCCTTCATATTGAGCTGGAATTTAATTACATGGCTTTGTTTCCATTATATGCTTTTTTAATGGTTATTTTATATTTATGGTAAGTGCTATTAGTTTTTTTTTTTTCATGGTAATGATATAAAGCTTCTTTTAAAAATTAAATCTATTTAAGTAAAAAAGGATGAATATAAATTAAATAAAGATATTAAGTAAAATAGAATATCAGTGGTTCTTGGGTGTGGCCCCAGATGGTGAGGGTGGTGGGTGAGAGCCTCGAGTTCAAGTTGGGTAGAAATGAGTTGAAGAGACAGAGACTCTCAGGAGAGGGCAGTTGGATCCCTAACCCGTTGTGCCTGGCGTTTCCCCTGACTCCCCAGTTTGTACAATGGTGCACCCATCACACGTGATTCCCTTGTGTTTGTCTGATGCAGAGGCAGAGCCTCTCCCTCATTCAGGAACTTCACCGCGGAGCATGTCAGAGGGGTCCCTCCCGCAGCCTGGCCCACCAAGTCTTCCCAGGACTCCATGACTGTCTGATAAGAGGCAACATGTTGACTAGAAAAGCAGCTTTTCAATAGAACACAGGGTGATCAAACACTCATGGCTGCTTCTCCACCTGACCAGTCCGAGGCAGAGTTGGAGTGAACCTGGGCCCCATCTCTAGTGTGCTGGGTTATGCTGAAGTTGATGTCCTCAAGGCTTTCCTGACTGAAGAGCCCACCCCGAACTGGCAGGCCAGTGTGGGGAGAGGAGATGAGAGATGCAAAGAGGAAATGAAGTGCTCCCTAATGCCAGGAGGGAGAGGGGTCCCCTCAGAAGGACAGCAGGTTCCTCGTGGTGGATAGTATAAGTGGGGGAAATGGAGGTGGAGGGGACCCAGGTGGCCACTGAGGAGTCTGTGGGTGATGTGCACATACTGGGATCAGTGGGGTCCATGCAGCACCCTGGAAGACTGGGACTATGGGGGCAACAGTCATGTAGGGTAGGTGGGGCTATGAGGTCTGTGGAGGGCTATGGGAGCTTCTGGGTCTGGGAAGAGAGTCTCTTGGACAGATGGTTTCTAAACTATCTATGACCCACCTCTGCAGATCCCACCTGCCTGCCTGTAACTGCTCAGGAAATGAAATAATGCCAATTTGAAAAATTAGAGCTAAAACCAGAAGAACAAAAATCTAAAGATCTGAGATGAGCCGATTACTGAGATGAGACTTGGCTCTGAATGTCTTGGGGATGAAGGCAAAGAGAACAGGACTTCCCAAGTGTTAGTGCAGGTGGCCTGGGGCCTGTGTGCCTGTGTGTGTGTGCATGTGTGTGCATACATGTGCATCTGTGTGTGCATGCATGTGGATGTACATGCACGTATACTTGTGTGTGTGTGTGTGTGTGTGTATGTGTATGCATGTGTGTAAATGCTTATGTGTGTATGTGCATGTGTGTGTGCATGCAGATATATGTACATGCATGTATACTCATGTGTGTGCATGTGTGCATGTGCATGCGTGTGTGTATGCATGCCTGTGTTTATGTGTACATTTGTGTGTGTGTGTGTGTGTGTGTGTGTGTGTGTGCATGCCCGTGTATGTATGTACATGCATGTGTGTGTTCATGTGTACGTGCATATGTGCATGCATACATGTGTATGTGCATGTGTGTGTTATGCATGCCTGCATGTGTGTACACGCATGTGTGTGTATGTGTTACTTGCGACTGTAACTAGGGCTTGTACAGGGCTAGGGAAACTCTGCCCACTGAGCCATACTTCCAGACCCTTGATGGAAGATTCTAGGTAAGCACTGTGCCACCCAGCAACACCCCCAGCCCTTGTTTTACTTTTATTTTGGGACAAGGTGTCATTAAGGTTGCCCAGACCAGCCTTGAACTCCCTCTGTGGCTCAGGCTCTGTGGCTCAGTCAAAGCTGGCTTTGAGAGCTTTGACTCCTCTGGCCTCAGCCTCTCAGATAGCTAAGATAACAGGCCTGAATCACCAGCCTGGATTACCAGCCAGAACCACCAGGCTCAATCTACCTGGGATACTTACGAACATGCAAGAGGTGGTCCCCAAGGAGCAGCGCGGCAGCCGTGAGCTCTGCATAGGCAGCTAGCTCCCGCAGACTCTTCCTTGAGGAAGGACTTGAGACTATCCAGTGCCATGGCCTGAAAATTGGGAAGCAGCCAGCCAAAGGAGGAGATCTTCTTGGTGTTGAGAACAAAACAGCTAAGGTCTCACAGAAGAGCAGGTACCCGGAGTCAAGCACTCAAACTACGCGAGGTTGGGGCCAGCAGGGGTGAAGCCAAATGGAAATATTTGCACGGGGTACCACTTTTAAGTCAGGAGTGCCTCCCTGTTTTGTAAGGAGTGAAAGGACATGCTCCAAAGACAAAGGAAAGACTTCAGATACACAAGTGGATTTCTCCCAGAAGTTGTCCTCGGAAGCACAGCCTCCCTCCAGTGAACACCCGTGCACGGAGCCTCCAGCTCCACTTGACTCAGACCCATAGCTGATGCTTGATGCAAACTTGTATGTCTCCTTAGGCCTCTGTAGCTGCTGAGTTTGGAGCCAGAGGGAAAGATGCTAACTCGTGATGGCACAGTCAGAGCTTCAGTGTCCAAGATGCTCTGGGAATAGGAGCAGCTGTTTTTCTACCCAGTATGCTCTCTGAAACTCAAGAAAGATGTCTTTTCTTTGTAGCAGTGCAGACCAGTGTCGCTATGGCTCAGACCCCTCTAGACCATCTGTCCAGAGAGAAGCGAACAAATCCTAGGAGCAGGGACAACATACCTGGGGCCTTGGCTGAGACCCTGAACCTGGAGGATTCTATCTGTTCTTAGATATTTCTTGAGGGCTGTTGAGTGACATCCACCTGAGAGCAGAGAGATGATTGGATGCTCCCAGGAAGCTGGGAACCCTGGAAGTGACAGTTAAGAGATCCCTTTCACATGAACCAAAGATATTAAATTAAACTAGATTACATTTCTAAAGTTCTGCTGTGCGCTGGCAATCAAGGTGTGTGCCGTCACAGCTTGAAGCAAGCAGAAGTTGTGAGTTTGGGATGGACGGAACTCAAAGGGGAAGGGGAGGGAGGGAGGATGCCCTTGGAGTGAGGTATTGGAGGCCTGCCACACTGACACGGCCTGGTTCGTGCACAGCCGTGCATCTCTGTCTTTGTGGGGTTCTTAAAAGGATTTGGAGGCTGAAGCACAATCAAAGAGGACAAAGAGTGTAGAATTTGCAGACATATAAAATGAGACCGTGCAGGTTCGGGGGGACATGGTCCTGTTCCTTTCTCAGGGCATTCTTCAAGGCTTTCCCCCACTCCGAAGCTTGTTTTTGACACACAGATCCTCAGAGGAGGAGGAGGATCCACCAGCCTCTTCCATAGAACGGAGTGGCCTCCTGAGAGAGGCTGCACCCAAGCACACTTGGGAGACCCTGCCTTTCGAATCACCAGCTCACTCCCACACTCCCAGCTCGGTCCAGCTCTCCAGGCAGACACCCGGACCTCAGCCTGTTTCCTCCCTCCACTGCCGCATGCTTCTGTCCCCCAGCGTCACCCGGAGTGAGTGTGGCCACTCCACAGTGCCAGCACATTCTGCCAGTGCCCACAGCTGTGTGAAACCGTGGGGAGCACTGGATGGGAGCCATGCCTAACAACTGACAACATACAACACATATATTTGCCCCTAGATAATGTACAAATATGTTTTACAGGGTTCCCTAATGATGATCACGGTATTTCATTCTTCTGGCCCTTCTAATAATGATAACAGTCTGCTGTTATTATTTTTTCTGACTGTTCTCAGTAAGTGTGACATTCAGTTCAGAGAATCGAATGTCAGCAAGAAATCCATATGCGTTCCCCCAAGCGAGGAGAAGCCCCTGCATTTATTTTTAGGTTGCAGGAAGAATGAAGTGAACTCACCTGATTTTTTTTCCCTCCCTCTCAGAAAGGTGTTTGGCATTGAGTGCCTTTCTGATGTTCATGCAATCCGACCCCTTCACAAGCTGCCCTCCTCTAAGTTGGGAGAACTGGGGTGTGTGTGTGGGTGCAGGAACTTGACAGGCAGGGACTGCGCTCTCTGGGCTAGGTGTGGGGAAGGGAGAGAAAGGTTTCCTTCCTCCAATAACGGTTCATTTCCAAGCGGACCATGTACCCCAAGTGACAAATGGTTTGGGCCCCTCAGCAAAAGACTCAACTAATTAGCAGGCAAAGAAAACACATTAGGGTTCCTCACAGACACTTGGCAAAAACACTAGCTTTTTATTTGAGCTTTTCTTTTTCCACAGTTGCTCTGATGTCTGGAGGACACGTGTGACTTTCCAATGTAGTTGTTCATTCTCCCTTTCCATTGTTAGGGAGACTGAGCACCAGGGATGAATACCCAGAAACAATATGTATTTGTGTGTGTGTGTGTGTGTGTGTGCACATGTGCAAGTAAATATATATATATTTACAAGTACTTGTATTCACAATACAAATAGCATATGCTCACAAAGTATATTTAGAATATACATACTATATACACAAATTGTATACATGAACAAAATATAACACACACACACACATATATATATACAATTTGTGACAGTATATGAACATGTACATTTTTTTAACAAATTACCCATCCTGGGCATACTTAAAACTATACATGTTCTTACCAGGAACCAAGGGTTTAGAGAGGTGGCTCAGTGGTTAACAGCACAAGCTGCCCTTCCAAAAGAACCGGGTTCCGTTCCCAGCACCCACGTGGCAGCTCACAACCATCTGTAACCCCAGTTCCAGGGGATCCGATGCCCTCTCCTGGCCCAGGCAGGCACTGCACATACTCTAACCGACCCCACAAGCAGGCCAAACGCACGTGCACATAAAACAAAGATAAAGAGAAGGAACTTTGCAGAGCTAGGGTTGATCAGAAGCCAGAACAGAGTGAGTGGGGTGTGGCTCTGTGACAGAGCACCTGCCTAGCGCCGCACAAGGTGACTGAGGAGGGAAAAAACACACACCAAGAATACACAGAAAGGAAAACGCTAGTTAAAGTAGCGTGTTTCCATGTCTCTCCATAGACTGGTTTGCTTGTTTTAAATAGGACCTCACTCTATAGGCCAGGACGGCCTTAAAGCGGTGGTCTGCAACCTTAAGACAGCTCCTCATGTTGTGGTGAACCCCCCCAGCCATAAAATTATTTTCGTCGCTGCTTCACCAATATAATTTTGCTGCTGTTATGAATCGCAATGCAAATATCTGATAGGCAGTTGGTCTTAGGTGACCCTGTGAAAGGAATATTTGACCTCCAAAGGGGTCGTGGCCCACAGGTTGAGAACCGCTGCCTTAGAATCTCAGTGCTCCTCGTGCCTCGGCCCCCTGAATGTTAGGGTGAAAGGTGTGAAGGACCATCCCCAGCACTAAATAGGATCAGATATTTTTAGATGTATTTACTCATATTTTATGTGTATATATGAGTGTTCTGTACCCTATGTATGTCTGTACGCCCTCCAAGGACAGAAGAGGCTGTTGGCTCCCTGGGGATTGGAGTTAACAGGGAGTTGGGGGCTGTCATGCGGAGACTGGGAACTGAACTTGTATCCTCTGCAAGGACAGGAAATTGAGCTATCTCTTCTGCCACCCAAATTCCTAGTTTTAAGATGAAACGTAGTTGACTTGGCCTATTAGCCCAGGGCAGTCATTTTGACCCTGGAGGGTGAGTTAGGAGGAGGGCGAGACCCGTTTGGGTTATGTATATAAGACCTTGTCTCAAAAGTAAACAAAGCAAATACAAAAACACCACGAAAGCACATCTGTTCAAAAATTACCTAAGTTCGACCAATTGGTCATCTGTTTTGATTTTGTTTGAAGCGTCCAAACTTGTAAGTCTTTTCCTTCAACAACAGATGGCAAGAATCGACCGACCCTGTGTCTCTCTGTGGCCATCTGATGGCTGGGGATTGTCAGCCAGGCCACGATGTTGCTACCGGAGGCCACAGCTGGGCCCGGGCGATTTCGAGAGGCTGGTGATGGTGTGAATCCTCTAAATGAAATCCAAGAGAGCAAAATTGATCTTCTGAGGAGACCCTGGAGAGGCGGGGCTGGTGCCTGTGCCTGCCCCGCTGTGGCAGACTAGGATGACCACACGGAACGAGCAGGCAGCTCCGGCTGGAGACTTAGGGTGTGTATTGACAACCCTGCACTCATGATTAATCACGCATCCGAAATATGCGTGCCTTGGAAATTGACTGCAACACAGCAGAAGCAAAGTTTTCGGCTATTCTCATATAATAAATTGAAGCTATATCTCTAAGCAGAATTGTCTTCAAGATTCCAATTGCCTTGTTAAAAGTGTTGTTTACACAATAGTTAGCAAAAACGGAAGTAATTGCATACAGAATCCGTTCTAAGCAATTCTTAATGCCCCCCCACCCCCATTCTTTATTGGCTTTCCATCTTCATTACCCAATATTTTGGTCGCTGTCAGCAGAAACCTGACTAGTGAGATGTGGCCAGGACCCCAAGGCTCGGTGACTTTTGAGGTTCGGGTGAGCACATTTTTCTAAATAGGAAGATGGCGTGTGGGAGCCCTGCAGGCCCAGACGGAAGGCATCTCGTCAGCCACAGGGCACGGCTTGCATGGACAGTACCAGAATGGCTTCTGTGTTGTATTTCATTTCCTAAAACAATATTTACCTCTTCAGAAGCCTCTCATTTCTTTCTTTTTTTTTTTTTCTTTTTTTTTCTGGGCAAAGCAGCTTTGTACACTCACAGTGCTACAGCGAGCCACATCTGTTTTAGATGCTGCAGCCGGCAGGATTTTATTTCATAAATATCATCGGCGTCCGGGATTTAGCTTTCAGAATGCAAATTGTGCTGGAGAGAGTAAACAGGAGCCTGGCAGAGGAGAGGGCTGCGGTGCTGGCTGCGGTGCTGGCTGCGGTCTGGTCTCTGGAGACCCTGCTCTCGGTCCCTGTGGAAAAGCTACCTGCCGGAGAAGGGGAGAGGGTGAGGGCAGTGTCCACCACCTACCGGGTGCCCTCCCGCACACTCAGGCTTCCCAGTGGCTCCTGGTTGCTCTCCCTGGAAGACAGACCTCATCCGTAACTATCAGGAGAGGCCTAATTATAGAGCTCGGGGATTTTAATGGCACAGGAAAATTTAAATGCGGTGTAAAATATGAATATTCCTAAGCCAGCAGTCAAAATACGAAATGATTGGCTTCCAAATCAATGAATTATAATTTCCCAGCCCGCTCTCCAAGGTGGAGCTTTCCTGCCTTCCTGGGAAGAGTTTTCTACAGGCGGCATATTTTAACAAACTACGGCTGGGTCTTGTTTGCACAGCCTGGCTCTCCCTGATGTGGCTGCCCTGGTACTGAGAGCAGATCAAGAAGTGCTCAGAATTAACCCAGCACGGGGTCCTGCTGTAGTGAGAGAAGTCAGGTGTTCCTGAGCCAGACTCCAACAACTACAGGGGCCCCCCATAACTGCAGGAGAAATTACAGTAGGGTTTCAAAGTGTGGGGGCGGGGCTACTGGGCCTTTCCCATGCACCAGAACTTCTTCTTTCAAAGTCACCCTGCCCTTTATACGGAAGGCTTCTCCTGCAGGTGCCTCAGTGGACCGTAAGGGAGATACTCCCCCTCCTGTCTCAGGACCCCTTTCTCACCAGGCTCCTGTTCTGGAGAAGCCTGGCAATCTCTTTACCTGTGGAGGAGATAAGGCTGTGCCCCAGCTGCCATCCACGCAACCCTCAAACTGGAGAGTCACACCGTAAATCCCGTTTTATTTTATGGACAAATAAATGCTGGAGTAAAATATTCCAGGGCCGTCTCTCGAATACTTGCATAGCAGCCGTGGTGTAATAACCACGGTGACATTAATTTACTGCATTGTGCCGTGGGAAGAAAGAAGAGGAGGGAGAGGGGCATTAAAAGAGAAAAATGACTTTCCTGCGAATTTATTGGGACTGGCCTCCCTCATTTTCAGCCATCATTAGTTGATTAGGTCCTGATGACAGTGCGGACAATTGGACTAGAATAGTCGGCCGGGAAACGCCCTGGAGGTACCTTGTTAATTGAGATAATGTTCAATTTGTAGTTACTGAACGTAACTGCAGACAGCGAAATTGGTGGGTACTGCCTTGGAATGGAGCAGGGCTAGTCGGTAGGTAGAGGTCCTGGGATGGGGTCTCTGGGTGGGTCTGTGGCATCTCCTGCGATGCCGGTCACTTTGTGTCAATGCCGATCAGGCTGATGAGCCTGTTAAAGGAGGCTGAAGGAAGTTATTAATCCCAGGAGCACCCATCAGCTGCCACGGAGCAGCTGACCGCCAAGAAGTCCCCACCCTAAGCTTAGACTTTGGGATTGAAGGATAAAGGGTTATTCTGGAAGTTTCCAGGGTACGTCCCAAACTATAGTCGAGTGACGGGGTTCCCTGGTTTCCAACACAGCCAGGCCTTGCTACCCTTGATGCACAAATCGTTTATATGGAACCAGAAAGAAGAAACCTCAGTGCCAACGACTACAGTGGACTATCCTCGTCTGTTTTCTGTTGCTAGGATAGAGTACCTTGCATTGGGTAATGCGTAAAGAAAAACAGGACTCTGGCTTTAACCCCATCACCCAGTAAGCAGAGGCTGAAGGATCTCTGGGAGTTCCAGTCCAGCCAGAGCTACACAGTGAGACCATGTCTCAATCCCACTCCCTTTTCAGCGCACAGTTCTTAAGGTTGAAGAAACTGATGCTGGTGTTTGCTCCACTTCTGGAAAGGGGATGAGTGTTTCATGGGGGCAGAGACATGAAAGGGAAGCCGGTGCGCTCGGAAGAGAGCGAAAATAAAGTCAGTCCGCTCGGGAGAACAAATCCGTTACTAAGAGAGCTAGCTATATTAATCCCTTCGTGAAGGTGGATCCCTCTCCACCCTAAAAGCCTCCTGGAGACTGTTCCACATCTCAACACTCTCTTACCTCTGTGTGTCTTTGAGGGGGACGAACCATATCCAGACCTTACCACTGGTCTGTGTGAGCATCTCAGTCTAGGGAGAGCGAGGGCTTCCGTGCAAGCTCTCTCTGCAGTAGCCTTGGCTGTGCCATCTACCTAGCGAAAAGAAAAGGACAACTACTAAAAATACAGCCTCCGGTGAAACATTTATAGAGAGCTGTGCTCACAGTCCGCCCTCACGCTGGAGAGTCACGGGGAGTAGGCGCTCAGGAGAGAGAATGGAGTCTGGCATTTTCTGAGCGGCTTAAGAAGGGCCACACACAATCCTTGATACTTGACGTCACTGTGTGCTGTTCGCCTCAGTTAGATTGAAGGAACAAACCTTGGAGAAGGAGCATGGAGGCCCAGAGGCTGTAGGAGCCTACAACGGAGAAGTGGCCTCACTTAGCTGTTAGGAATCTGCAGAAAGAAAGCCCAGAGCTGGGGTACCCTGCGGTGGAATCCAGCTGTGCCTCTTACTTGGCCTGTATGCCTGGATCTTTTTTCATTTCTAAAACAGAGATGAGCACAGGAGAGCACGGTGTGGACTGAATATCTGTTAATAATTCTTATTGCTCTGAGTGGGCGTGGCTCTTTTTTTTTTTTCCAAATTCAAGTCCAAAGTAGGGAAAGCCATGAGCGTCCCTCGGCTCCCACAATATGCTAAGAGGCCTCCCTTCCTCCTGCGCCACCATGCCTGTCACATCTGGACAAGCGGACAGATAGATACACGGGCCGGAGGGGTTTGACAAATCCACTCATGAGACGCAGAGTGTGAAGTGGCGGTGGCCTTTTATCCCCTGCCGTCTTTCCGGGCCCTTGAAGGGATTAGAGGTGGATTAGTGTGAGCCGAACTGTTAGCACCTGTTTATAGGATAATGACTCTATCCAGTTTGGCCCATAGAGGCTTCCATCCCTGGGAGCTTTGTTCTCTTTCATAGAGGGTTGCAGAGAACACACCCTTAAATCTAAATAGACACAGTGAACCCCCAATATATACATATATACACGCACACCGTTCTTTCTTCCCGTTCAACGGGAACAGTAATGTTAAAACTGTGCAGCCACCGAGAACTGAAACTCCCTTTGCCATCTTCAGCAGTGGTCTCTCCATTCCCCTTTGCGCACACACACGCAGCACTTTGAAGTTTTCCGAGCTTTTCTCACCCCTCCTTAACTCAGATGATTGGCAGGACAGTCTGTGTGAGTTGGGTAGAGAGAGAATCCAACACCCATTATACAGGCAGGGAGACGAAATGCAAGGCCCAAGAAAGCCAAGGAGCTTGCCAACACGCATGTCAAGTTTGAAAGAAGAGCCAAGATCAAACCCAGCTCATCTGGAAAAACCCAGCATTCATTTCACCGCCTGAAGCCGGCTACAACCTGCCCTATCTGCCCAAGGAATTTTCCTTAACGCACCGAGCCCCACTACCCGTCACAGAAAACATCTGTTCAGACAGATGTTCCAGAAGGTCCTTGGCTGAAGTCCCCATCCTAGTTGCAAGGTTCCCAATGCGCATTACACTTTTTGAAAAAGAAAAAAATAAGAATTATCTTTATTTGAGGTATAATTCGTACACACAAGATAAATAGCCTGATTTGTTGAATTTTGAAAACATGCCGTTTTCAAACGGCAGTTTGAAACGTGCAGTTTTTTTATTTTTATTGATTGCAAAGTAGTATTCCACCTTGTGGATGAACCACCAAATGGTGGCTTTGTACCCCCATTTTGGGTGCCTTCGTGGGTTCCAGCTTGAGGACACTCTGAATAAAGCGGCCGTGAGCACTTAAATACAAGTTTTCTTTTGCCTTAAAATATGTTGAGTTTGTCTTAGAAAGACACCCAGGAGCTTCATCGCTGGGCCAAACAGGCCACCAGTACTATCTGAGCTCTAGTTGCTCCATGTCTCTGCCTAGACTTAGTATTGTGTCGTGAGAGACTTAGGAAAGTCCTGGATTTATCCTCCCGTGTGTATGTAGCTCTGGGATGCTAGGTCAAGTTAGTATGGTATTGCATTTACTTAGAGGCTAATAGTGTTGGACAGGTACTCATGCTTTTGACCTTCAAATACCTTTTGTTGTGGAAGAATGGTAAAGATCTTTAGTGTATTTGAGCCGCTTGCTTTCTCATATTTAAGCTGTACCAGTTCTTTATATAGTCTAGAGACACACCTCACTCATACACATACATTGTGTGTGTGTGTGTGTGTGTTTTTATTATTTGAACTATTGGGATGGAGCCTTCCTCCTGCCAGGCAAGGTATCTACCACTGAGCCACACCCCAGCCCCTCACTGGGGGATTCTAGGCAGGGGCTCTACCACTGAGCCACGCCCCCAGCCCCTCACTGGGGGATTCTAGGCAGGGGCTCTGCCACTGAGCCACACCCCAGTCCCTCACTGGGGGATTCTAGGCAGGGGCTCTACCACTGAGCCACACCCCCAGCCCCTCACTGGGGGATTCTAGGCAGGGGCTCTACCACTGAGCCACGCCCCCAGCCCCTCACTGGGGGATTCTAGGCAGAGGCTCTACCACTGAGCCACACCCCCAGCCCCTCACTGGGGGATTCTAGGCAGGGGCTCTACCACTGAGCCACATCCCAGCCCCTCACTGGGGGATTCTAGGCAGGGGCTCTACCACTGAGCCACGCCCCCAGCCCCTCTCTGGGGGATTCTAGGCAGGGGCTCTACCACTGAGCCACACCCCCAGCCCCTCACTGGGGGATTCTAGGCAGAGGCTCTACCACTGAGCCACACCCCAGCCCCTCACTGGGGGATTCTAGGCAGGGGCTCTACCACTGAGCCACGCCCCCAGCCCCTCACTGGGGGATTCTAGGCAGGGCCTCTACCACTGAGCCACACCCCAGCACCTTACTGGGGGATTCTAGGCAGGGCCTCTACCACTGAGCCACACCCCCAGCCCCTCACTGGGGGATTCTAGGCAGGGGCTCTACCACTGAGCCACGCCCCCAGCCCCTCTCTGGGGGATTCTAGGCAGAGGCTCTACCACTGAGCCACATCCTGGCCCCTCACTGGGGGATTCTAGGCAGAGGCTCTACCACTGAGCCACACCCCGGCCCCTCACTGGTAGCTTTCTCTATAGCTGAGATACACCCTCAGATCCATTCTTCAAATAAAACTCCAAAATATTTTCACTAGTTTTACCTTGTCTAATTTTTAAAACTATTTTTTCTCAACAAGGAAAAATTTGAAATTTCCTTAAGTCCATTTTATTTTTCAGTCTTCATTTTTAGTATTTGTTATACTCTGAGAAATTCTGCAGAATTTTCTTCTCAATCTTCTTCTGCTTAGTTCTGTGTATTGCGTGATATCACAGAAGATGTCTATACTGTTCATGCAGATACATGGTTGTTTTAGCGCGGTTTATTGTACATGTTTCTCTCTTTCCCGACGACCTTGGGAGCTGTGTCAAAACTCCATCCGCCCTAGGAACATATTTCCTTCCCTAGGCTCTCTACTGTGTTCAACTCATCTGTTTCCTTTTCTGTGACACCAATACCAAGCCATCTTCATTTCTGTGGCTTTACAGCCATTTTAAAAATGGAGTAGCCTAAGTCCCCCACCTTTGATTTTATCTTCAATCTTATTTCTACACGCGTGTGCATCTCCATACCACGTTAAGACACAGTTTGCCAGAATTCTTAAGGGATTTTGCCGGAGATGTTAAGTCTATGGATTAACTTGAGACAAAGTTAAATACTAATACTATCGAGTGTTCCATCCTTCAACTCTGAGTAGCTAGGTGTCGCTTTCCTACCTTCTCTCAGCAATAAGTTTACTCCGTTCCCTTAGTATTCTACTCCGTACATTTACCTTCAAATACTGTTTTGAGTACAATATATGCATATATATCAGACGGGATTTCATGCAGCCTGGGCTGGGCTTAAATTTACTGGGGCTGAGGAGGACCTTGAGCTTCTGATGCTCCTGGCTCTAGCTGAGGAGTACTGGCCTCACCTACATACCACACCTGCCATTATGTGAGATCATACCCAAGACTTCCTGAGTCCTAGGAAGGCGCTCTCCTAACTGAGCTGCATCTCCAGCCCCACAGATTTCTGATACAGTACAACTCGACTTTGTTTTGAAAAAAAGGGTTTCATTGTGTAGCTCAGGCAGGTGTAGACCTCACTGTGTAGTTCATGTTGACCTTGAACTCACGATCCTTATACCTCAAGCTCCTTTGTGTTGGGATTGAAATAGGTGCTGCCACGCCCACCTGTGATTTAGAAGGTTTTGATACTGTTTTTAAAACTTTCTACGTGTTTGTTATATATTTTATTTTGACTACATCACTAAATCAATTTTAATTATGATTTTGATACATTATTTGGATGTTCTTCATCGATTGGCATGTTATCTATGAACTATTTAGCTATCCATGCATACGTGTGTGAGTGTGTGTGTGTGTGTGTGTATTTCATTACTGTACTACAGAGGATCTCTATTGCAAATTTTAATGGGGACAGTAGGTCAGACATTTTTGTCTCTTTCCCGTCCTAAGGGAGGCATTCTGTACTCTGCCACTAGATACAACACAAAGACTAGTTTCTTCCTAGGCATATCTAGCCCAGGAAGTCCCTTTGGCAGATACAGCTCTCCCCTCCCTTTACAAAGGGGCTTCATTCAGGCAAGGTAGTGGATAACGTGTAAGGGGGAAATGAGGCCACTAGATGAACCTCACAAACATCCAGGCTCAGCAAGGCAGCGCCTGAAGAGCATCAGTTGTTTACCCCGCGACCACCTGCTGACTGGGAACTTGCTGTTCCTACCTAGCATCACTAGAGAGTGTCGCAGCATGTCCCTAGCCTGGGAAAGGATTAAAATTCAAAATTCAAAGTACAGTTTCTACTGAATCCGTGTCACTTTCACACCATCCCGAAGTCAAAAATTTATAAGTTGAAACATAGTAAGTCAGGCACCATCTGTATGCCGCCTTTGCTGAGAGTTTCTTGTCTTGAATTGGTGCTGAATTTTGTCCAATGCTTTTTCTGTGTCTATTAAGATGATTGCAATTAGTTCTGCTATAACAGGGTGCATATTCCTGAAAAGCACGATGCTATTTTAAATCTTGCAAGGAAAACCTCATTGCTTATAGAAAAGTTGGGGTGAGAGCACAGCAGACAAAATCTGTATCGGTGACACACACACACAAACACACACACACACACACACACACATGCGCGCGCACACACACACGCGCCTAATAGAACAGCAGCCCTGGTTTGTGTACATCCTGTGGTTGGGAAAGGCAAGATGAGGATAATGCACACGCCATGTATTTATCCTGGAGAACACTGAGTTTGTCTGTGGAAGAGTGTATCAGGAAGGCTGGCGCTCAGGACTTCACGTGAAGAGCAAGGTAGAGGGAGGTGAGAGGTATGGGGCTCAGTCAACATGTGCTGTGCTGACTTGTTGGGGGCTGGCTGAGATGGATGGCTCTGCATGCCACTGCACCGCTCACAGCGGGTGAGAGCACTGCTCCAGGTTGGCGTTGTAGTTGACGAAATTGTTCATATTCCGTTTGCACAATTCGAATTGCTCCTTCATGGGCTGTACTTGTTGAGACAGAGGCACATTTTGGATAGCAGTCCCGGCTTGCATTTATTCTTTATTTCACTTTTCTAATGACGGGGAGTTACATCAATTAATTTTTGACTGTTAGTGACTGTTATCACTCCTTGAGTAAGCCCACTAAATAGTGATGTATTGTCATATTTGTGTTTTGATGGGCTGGGTTTTGTAAAAAAATATGTCCAGAAATTTCGTTATTGTTGAGTGACAGGATCCCAAACTGGTCTCTGACCCTCCGCCCTCTGGGTCAGCATTCTAAGTGCTGAGAGTACAGGCTAGCCCCCCTGTACCTGACTTAGTTAAGGGATTTTACACCCACACCGTACACTGATGCACAATTCTTCTTTATTCGCAGTGATATGTTTGTCTGCCTCTGATATCAGGTCCGTGCTAAAAAAATTAGCAGGGATATATTTCTCATCTCATATTTTCTAGAGTTTTTACGCACAACTGATGATGTCTATTCCATAAATAAATAGTGGAATTCTTCATTCAATCAGCTAGCCTATTTCTGTCAGAAGTTTTTGAATTATGTATTCAATTTCTTCAATAAAAGGCTATCCTCGTCTTCCTCATTTCCTCCCCCTTCTTCCTCCTTTTTCTCCTTCCTCTGTTGCTGATAGACCCCAAGGCATCATACCTGCCTGTCCAGCCTTCAACCATGAAACTAAACCCAAACACCATCCGTCTCATCTTTTCTTCTTGAATTTGCTTTAGTAAGAAGAATCATTCAAGAAACTTGTCAATTTCACATAACATTTTTAAAAAATGTATCCACAAAAATTATAATATCGGTCTTACCTTCTTCACGTCTGTAGGGTACGTAGTGATGTCTCCTTCTGAATGCCCAGTATTGGGAATTTTGTATCCTTTTTTATTACTAGCTACTCTGTCAGGAACTCTCTAAGTGCGAATCCTTTAAAGCATCACATTTTGTTTTCCAGTTTCTTTTAGCCACTTCTCTCTTTTATAGTTCACTAGAATCTGAGCTTTTATAATTTCTTCAATTCTGCGTTTCATTTACTCCTGTTAATTTCTTCCAGTCAAAGGTGACATCATCTATTTCTGTGTTTTCTTTTCTAATACGAGCTAGTTTGCATCGTAACTGCTCAGGTACTACTGCCTTGGTCACAAGTCACACATTTTGATGTTTTCATTTTATTCTGTTAGTATTTCCATGACTTAATTCTCTTATTCATTCCTCTTGGAGTATTTTTTTTTGTCCCAAAGATATTTAAGAGTCCATAGTTTAATTTTCTAATATTTGTGTTTTTTCTTAAAGATTTGTTTGTATTTATGTCGAGGTTTGCTTCAGGGCAGATAGAAGATACACTTCTTTGGTTTCAGTTATTTTATATTTTTATTTTTTGTTCATTTTGCTGTTTTTTTATTCCAAGACAGAGTCTCATTATGTAGCTCTGGCTGTCCTGGAACTCACTATGTAGATCAGGCTCACACAGAGATCCACCTGCCTCTGCCTCTGCCTCTGCCTCTGCCTCTGCCTCTGCCTCTGCCTCTGCCTCTGCCTCTGCCTCTGCCTCCTCTGCCTCCTCTGCCTCTGCCTCTGCCTCTGTCTCTGCCTCCTCTGCCTCTGCCTCTGCCTCCTCTGCCTCTGCCTCCTCTGCCTCTGCCTCCTCTGCCTCTGCCTCCTCTGCCTCTGCCTCTGCCTCTGCCTCTGCCTCTGCCTCTGCCTCCTCTGCCTCTGCCTCTGCCTCCTCTGCCTCTGCCTCTGCCTCTGCCTCTGCCTCTGCCTCTGCCTCTGCCTCTGCCTCTGCCTCCTCTGCCTCCTCTGCCTCTGCCTCTGCCTCTGCCTCTGCCTCTGCCTCTGCCTCTGCCTCTGCCTCTGCCTCTGCCTCTGCCTCCTGAGTGCAGGGATTAAAGGCATGTACCACCTCATCTGGCTTTTTTCACATTTTAAACTGTTTTATGACCTGGGATATGGGTTCTCTTGGTGAATGACTAACACTGACACAGAAAAATATTTGTCTACCATTTTGGTTGTTTTGTTTTGTTTTTTTATATGCCATTAAATGTTATTGAACTTCGGTTGATAACAGTATCTCAGGAGACACTTAGCTCTTAGATGACACAAGGCCTGGGCAGCATCAAGAAGAGAAGGGCTAAAGATTTAGTTCTGTGATAGAGTGCTTCACCGGCATGTGTGATACCCTTGATTCATTCCCCAACAGAGGAAGAAGGAGGGGAAGAGGAGAGAGAGGAGGAGAAAGAGGAAGAAGAGGAAGAGGAGGAGGAGAAATAATCCTTTATTGAAGAAACTGAATTCCTAATTTTCAAGCTTTTGGCAAAGAAAGACTAGCTAACGGAAGGCAGAATTCTATAACCCACGTAAACCACCACTGCAACGCTTTAGCTGCTAATGTGACTTCCATGGACGTGGACCTAAAGAAGAGATGACGGAGACAAGCCACCTCTGCTGGTCAGCGCACATCTGCTTGCGCATCAGAGTATTAAAGCTTCTCAGCCTTGACTTTTTTTTTATCTTCTTGTTTTCGAGATAACTGGTAGTTTTTAAACGATGTTTAGATCTTCACCAATAGCTGTCCTTTCTTCTATTCTCATTTTTTTTTTTTCAGTCCCTGTTTTGATATTTCTTAAAGCCACAACACCATAGCTGCTATTCGCTACCCCGGGGTGGAACCCAGGACCTGATGTGAGCTACCCACGTGCTCTACACCCCCAGCCCCTTGCTGTGTTATTAGTACATATGTGTCTAGGTGTGCCATGTCTTCGTGGCAAATTTATTGATGTACCACCTCACATACCTCCTTGGCATTGGCAATGTTCCTCAATTTTAAGTGTATCTGGTCCTCACATAGCTGCCCCAAGCTTTCCTTTGCTTAGTACGTACGTGATGAAGTATTTCTCCATCTTTTCATTTTACAAATAATTATTTTGGAACAACATTGTGTCTACAGAAGGTTTGAATAGATATGACTAAGATTTCCTATCTGCCCTGTCATGCACCTCTCTCTAATGTTAAAGCTTCACTTAACTATTTACGTCTGTCCAATCGTTAAGGGGACATTGAATCATTATTTAATAAACATCAAACCTTATTTTCACGGGCTTCCCGCCAATCCCCCTTTCTGTCACGGGGTTCGATCTAAGAGCTTACCTTTGACCTGAGTTACCACGTCTCCATCGTCTCCTCTGGTCTGTGACAATGTCCCAACATTTTCCGTGTGCTTCTTCCCACTGCCCCACACTCTTGAGTACTAGTCAGAGAGTGTGTGGACTGCTCCTCGGTTTTGGTTTTTTCCTGATATATTCTAACGATTGTGTTGGGGTCATAGAAGACAGACATCCTTCCCATCGCAGCCTGTGAGGGGAAACTGGCATAAAGTGCCATCACTGGTGATGGCAAGCTAACTGTCATATACAAAGACACTTTGGGTTCGTTACTTCTTTTATTGATGTGATTTAATTTTTCTTTTCTGAAAAGAAAACCCAAGGCCCTGTGCATGCTAGGCAAGCACTCTCCCACTGAGCTGCGTTCTCTGCTCTCAGTTTCCGTGGTGGGGTCTCACTGTGTATCCCAGACTAGCTCTCAACCCACGATCCTCCTGCCTCTGCTCTCTGGATGATGGGACCGCAGGCTTGCCCCGCCATGATAGAGTTTAACTTTTTATTGTTCAACTACTCTCTTCAGCCAAAACACATTGCTGGCAGCCATCATCTTAAATTCAACCAGGCTTGGATCAAAAAGAGTTTTCTTTTCGTTATTCGATAAACAATACAGTGCAATGCCTATTTATACGGCATTTGCATTATAGTCAATGCTATTAGTACTCAAGATACGATTTAACACACAGAGCTTGTGAGTTATGTCTAATGGTGCCTTATGTAAGCAATATAAGCACACGCAGGTTTAGGGGTCCACTGGGGGTCCTGGCACCACTTACTACAGACACACAAGATGAGTCTATTTCATTCAGTTCCTTAGAGCAATACCTTGAGACTCTTCTGGTTTTGTACTAGTTTTATAGATTAGGAAATGGAGGGTTAACCGGGCTATAAATGACCTTCTTAGACTCACAGTTAGTAAGTGAGGGGCCACGGTCTATACCCAGGCAGCTCAGCTTCTCACAAATGCCCAGGGCCAACAACAATCCTTCCAGAAGAATGCCAAGAGCATAGGTAGCCACCAGGACCAAGAAGGAGGAACGCTGGGTATCCCCAAAGCCCTCCATTCTCCAGAAGGCATCCTCCTTGTTAATGTCGAGGTTAACATCACCAGAGAAGTAACTTTCCGCCATTTCCCCTTCTCAGGCTGCGATGAGAAGGACGTTTGCCTTCCGTGACCTCAGTATGTTCATTACAATTATATCAGAAAAAACCAAATTTTGGAACAATCCATTCAATAGGTAACCAGTACTCCATTGTGGTGAGGTATACCTGTGCCTCATTCAGGGAGAAGAGACAGGAGGGCCGTGGGTTCCCTCTCTTTCCTTTCTCTCTTGCAGTATCCAGTTTTGATGGGCCAGGCCAGGGCAGAAACAAAACAGCAGAAAGAAGACAAAAACAGGAATGTCTTGCTTATAAACCCAGAAGTCCAGTCTGGGACCGGGGTGGGGTTGGGGGCAGGCCAGGCTGACAGTGCCAATTCCAGAGAGATGGTGTGAGAGCAGAAGACAGTGAATCTACAGCAGTAAAAGGTGAAGCAAGGGGAGCTGTATGAGCGAGGGTCTGCGGGGTCCTGAATATAGGCTGTATTTCTAGCCTAGACTCCAAAGAGGTTGTATAGTCCCCAACCTAAAACTTTTGGATCCAGTAACAGCTAAGGGGGTGGGGGTGGGAGAGACCCAGGGTTTCATTATCTGGGCCAGACTGGAGTCCCACAGGTTTGGTGCTATCTCTGTTCAAGATGGGTCCTGCAAGTGACAGAACAAAGGCATCAGAATGGCCCCCTAGCACCTGCGTGTACACTGTGCCTGAGCTGATGGAGCTTGGAGACAGGAAAAGTGTTGCCCCAGGAATACCCCACAGGGACAGATCTCCCGGGACCACACAGGGAGTACCAACACTCCCTGGGAAATGATAGTTTCTCTTCTCTATTTTGCTGAACTTGTACAGGTTAAATGGACTTGTATTTTCCTAATGCACTCTGACTGTAACATCACCTGAGACCTCCAATCTGTGCACTGATTTAAGTTGTCCAGACCTCTGCTGTGTTCACGGCTGTATTTAATTCTCCCAGTAGACAATCAGAAAGGGAGGCCTGCCGATCAAGAAGCTGGCAGGGTTGGGGATGTAGCGAAGTGATAGAGTACATACCTAGAATTCACTGTTGTGGGGGGGAGTGGCACTCAGTGGTACAGTGCTTGCCTAGAATTCAACAGCAAGGGCTTGTGGCTCAGTGGTAGAGCCCCTGCCTAGAATCCCCCAGTAAGGGGCTGGGGGCGTGGCTCAGTGGTAGAGCCCCTGCCTAGAATCCTCCAGTTAGGGGCTGGGGGCGTGGCTCAGTGGTAGAGCCCCTGCCTAGAATCCCCAGTGAGGGGCTGGGGGCATGGTTCAGTGGTACCGTGTTTGCCTAGCATGTCATGTGAAGACCCTTGATCTAACAACAAAACGAAAGTCACAAGTATCAGTCACAATTCATTTTCTCCACACACCGTATTCACAAGACAGCTTCGTGGAAAGAAGAGAGTGTCTTTTTAAACTCGATGCTAATGCTCTAGTATTTCCGAGGCCACGCTGTGTCCCGGCACCTGGGGCACACGGATGCGTCAGAAAGGGGCCCTGCCCTGGTGGGGCTGACAGTCCACAGCAGTGCATGTATGCTAATTAGCATGTATGCAAATAAGTCAGAAGGGCTTAAACCATCACTGGACCTTGAGGACTGACTCACTCAGGAAGCTTGCCTCCTCCCCAGCTTTCTCACGACCCTTCAAGCCCGTCGACCCAAAACCGTTAGAAAAGCACAGCACAGCATCCCTGGCCCAGATGCTTCCCCTGGTGACGTAATTGGTGTGTGGTCAGAGAGCGACCACGGGAGGCAGTGCCAGGTACCCCCATCTCTGCTGTCGCGGTTTCCATCCTCACCGTGGTAGCTCTTGACCTTGCCGTCATTACTCCCGGGAGCCCCTGTTTTGGAGTAGGTTGTGGGAAGATTGGAAAACAGGACCTGGATCCGGGTAGAGGTCAGCCTGACTTCAGGATGGAGCTACGGCTCTTTCCTTCTCACACTCCGAGTCTCCCCCACAATGCTCGCCTCATCGCTGGATCGCGTCTCCACCGCTCACTGCTCGCTGGCATTTCATTGCATTCATCAGTGTGTAAAAAAAATTTTTAAAAAAATCTACCATAAACTGGAAGGTCCATCATTTGACAGAAAGGTGCACTAGCACCTATCTGTGAGCAGGAGGCAGCTCCCTCTCTCTGCCGGATGCAGACCGAACTGGACCTCATTTAACAGAGACCCCCAGCGCCAAGTGGAGGGTGTAAAATCGCCCATTGTCTCCTCATGGAAACCTGATGTCATCTACATCTTGTGCCTCTGCCTCGGTCTCGAATCTGACTTTCGTTCTAACTGCAGATTGCTCTAACCAGTCCCAACCTGACTCTCCCCTTGTCCTTGCTTCTTGCCTCTTAGCAAGTTGAAAGATGAAGAGGAAGACAGTTGGGTGCATAGAAGGCAGCTGCAACTGTAAAGGAATTAGCACAATTAAGGAAAACCTAATTTGAAGGTCTTAATTTTTGATATTGAACCCGACATGTAGGCCATACAGGGGTGCACAAAACTCCCCTTGCTGCTCAGGGTACCGATGCCCCTTCCAGAGGATTCCTGGGTCTGTAGCACATACATTCCTTCTGGTGCTGGCCATGTCCTTGCCTTAGGGACTCAGAGGATTTGGCAGGCTGTATGGTTCTCGTGCACTCGTTAGCCACGTGGGACCAGTCAAAGACTAGTGTCCCGGTACTGGCTCAGCTGGGCTCAGCTGTTATACGGACACAAAGATTCATCTACACTTTGCATCTAAAGTGTCCCTGGAAGACTCCTGTTTGGTTTGGTGGGCAAATGATGGCTTTGGGGAGGTGATTGGACCATGAAGGCTCTGATGTCATCAGGCAGGTGGTAGAAGGCAGAAGGTGGGCGTGGCGGGAGAGGAAGGTCACAGTGAGTGTGTCTCTGAGGCACAGCACTTACCTTGAGACCTGCCCTCTCTGCTCGCCAGAGTGCGCAGTTTTGCCCCCATTAACACAGTGCTTTGCCTCACTGCCAGCCTGTGAGCACAGAGCCACGTGACCATGGGTCCTGTGAAACCGTGAGCCAAAGGAACTCCTTCCTTAAGTTGGCGTCCCCAGGCATTCTCTCACACAAGGGAAACCCAATCCAGCTCTCCATTTTAAAGATAGGATTTTGTACTTCTCTGGAAAACAACCAGGAGACAGGGCCACACTGGCCTCTTGTGTTACTTTTTTGAGATTAAAATAGAATTACCCCACACCCCGTTCCTTTTCTCCCTCCAAGCCCTCTCACATTTTCCTCTTTGCTCTCTTTCAAATCCGTAGCCTCTTATTTTTAAATAATTGTTACTACACACATACACACACGCACACACACATATATAAACACACACACACATATACACACATACATACACACATACACACACACACATACACACACACATACACAAACACATACACACACACACACACATACACACACACATACACACACACATACATACACATACACACACACACACACACACACACATACACACATACACACACACATATACACACACATCCACACACATACACACACACATACACACATCCACACACATCCACACATACATCCATACACATACACACACACATATACACACACATACACACACACATACACACACATCCACACACATATACATACAAATACACACACATATACACACATACACATATGCACACATATACACACATACACAGACACATAAACACACATACACACACACATACACACATACACACATACACACACATACACACATACACATACACACACACATACACACACATATGCACACATACACACACACACAGACACATAAACACACATACACACACATACACACATACACACATCCACACACATACACACATACACATACACACACACACATACACACACATATGCACACATACACACACACATATACACACACACATCCACATACATACACACACATACACACACACATACACACATATACACACACATACACAGACACACACACATATACACACACATATGCACACATACACACACATACACACACACATATGCACACACACATATACACACACATACACACACACACATACACACACACACACACACACATACACACATTTTTAAATACATAGCTATAACCCATTCAGTCTGTATAATGTCACATAATGTCACAATGTTTTCAGGGCTGACTGCTTGGCATTGGATAACCAGTTGTCATTCTCTTGCATGGAGAAGACTGCTTCTTCTCTTGAGGCCTCCTGGAAGTTCTCCCATCCTGATGTAGGAGCTCTACTGTTGCTCTGGTCCTATTGTTTTACAGCTAGATCTGAGCCTCACTTTCCCTGAGATCTTCGGTCCGGATTCACCTGGCTCCCAACCGCACTCTCTGTCCAACCATGCTCCCGAACCTCTTCCCTCTGAAACACCCCAGGCCAAAGGTCACTTCTCCACCATTAAGTGGCTTTGAGACATACTCAAGATTTCTGTGCGTCTGTCTCTTTGAAGGCTTATATTTTATCTTTTAAAAGTATGATTTCCATTTAAGGATATAAATTTGTGCTACGGTTCAGATATCCCCACAAAACTCCACAGCAGGATGTAATCCCCACTGTGACGTAAAAAGAGGTTGGTCCAGGTCAGACCGGAAAGGTCCCTTGAAATGATAAGCCTCTGAAGACATGAAGATTCTACCCTCATGAATGGAGTCAGCCAATCAGAGACTCTTACGAAAGTCATCAAGGCTGTCTATGATTGTCCCTCTCACCTCGTGATGCCCTGGGACCCCAAGTATTCTTCAGAGGGTCTCCACTAGCAAGAAGGGTGTCACCAGACATACCCTCTGATCATGGACTTCGCAACCTCTGCTGTTTGTTAATTGCAACAGAAAGAAGACTGAGTCTAGTGTGTTTAAAAATGGAATGGTTTTCCTTTAATATGAAATAAATCTAGCCCTCCTTGGAAATGGACCAGGCTGCTCATGACTTGGGGTGTCACCCAGGGGAAGTTCAGGATGCTCTCAGGGCTACTGTTCAACACATCCTTAGTTTCTTTTCTGAATCTTCCAAATTATTGACCTTTGGCACTTTTTATAACCAGAAATAAGAGGTCCCGTGAACGATTCTTAATCTGGGCGTGTAGGTGACTTTTGGCTTGACCACAGTGCTTGTGTGGAGAAGGGGTCATGCCCTACACCCACATGGGCCTGGCTGGCCTGTCCGTCTCAGGAGCAGCTACTTATCCAGCCCCACCCTCGGAAACTTTGTGGGTTATGGCTTACGAAGGGTTCCGGAGAGTTCAGACGCAAATCAATAGCATGCATTACAAGAGCGTGTGAGCTAACAAAGGTGCCGGTGGGTCATGCATCTTGAAACAGCTTCTCAGGGACTTTAATTGTCGGGATGTTCAGGAGAAGACGATGACCTTAGGGGGCATTTTCTAGAATAGAACAGTCTATATATTAAAGGCAGCAAATGATTCATAACTGGTTAGCGGCTGGGCCTATAGGTCCCTGTTTCCCGTGTGGATTTCTTTTCTGCATTGCAAACTCTTACATTAAATTGTGATAAATGAAGGGTGGGGGCTACTCATACAAATCAATGACTCCAGTGTGTATGTCATTAGCCTGAGAGATGCAGGCAGCGGTCAGTCCCATAAATCATGTGATGATCTGCTGTCTGCAACACGATGCAAGCAAGCAGGCGCATTAGGAAGGTTAAGGAATGAAATTAATCTGTGCATTTTCCTCTCCCCCACCCCTTCCTCCATCCCCATCACCTGGTCACACGGAAAGAATTAAAATCACCTGATCCGAACCGAACCAGCTTCAGAAGAGCAAATTGGTCAAGTTCAACTTCACCTTTCAACTTCTAGTTAATTATGTATTAGGGGATTAATTTATGGGACTGGTGAATAGGCAGAACCTACCATCCAGGTGCCAAGATTATGAATCATTCGGGCTGTGCCACAGGCTGCCTGAGGCAGAGCCTGGGGTGGGTGGGTGAGGGCCAGGGGACCGTCCTCGTGTGTGTTTCATCCTTTCGTGACCTGAGATTAGCAAACAAACTCACGGAGGGTACCGCTGCTTGCTTGGGTCATAGTCCTCAGCCTGTGGTACACAGGGATTCCAGAGATGGCTGCGGTCCTTGGCTGCTGATATGTTCTAGAAGGCTGTGTTGGAAGAGACCTTTACACAGGACATGTGGTCAGAACCTGCTGCAGGTGGCTGATGTCCCCGTAGGAACCGTGGTTCTTAGGTTCCAACACTTTGGATTAAATCTCACCTGGTAAGATTTCCCACTGCTCAGGCTTCACTCTGATACAGCTCGCCCGTCTTAGCTCAGCCTGGTACCTCCACCCTTCAGTCTCCCCAAATCAAAGACTGCTTCCCTACTAATCCCTTAAGTGCTTCATTCGTAGACCTCTTGCCCCTGGAGTGTCCCTCTCCATAGGTCTGTCTCACTCTGTGTCCCTTCTCTCCTGTGGTCTCAGCCAGTCGAGAACAGCTGTAGGCAAAACAGACCCATGTTCTGATGAACATGGAGGCAGGGGTGACTCAAATCTCAGTGTTCCTTCCTGGTGACAGATGGGCACAGGGCCATGCAGGAGACGGCGTCTCTTCTCCGCTCACATCCTGCCTGGCACACAGAAATAGTTTTCGGTGGAGTCCCAGGGCTAGCATTGCCTGCCTTGAGCCATACAGGAGGATTTCTTAGGAACGTTAGTCTGTTGAGAATGATAACGGAGTTGCTGGATGGAGTTTACATCGACCCTGTGTTTATAAAATCTTGTGACACCCACTCCTTGTGTATGCGCAGCACACTGCAGCTTGCTGCATGCTTTTCTTTTGGTTAGACAATATTATTTAACCTTCCCATGGCCCAGGATCTGGGTCGGAGGATTCTCATTTGACTCCAGAGGAAACTGAGGCTCAGGAGCTTAAAGGATTTGGCAGGGTCAGGTTGCAGGGAACGCTCTGTGGCCATGAAAACCACATGGGGCCACTTTGGGGTCCCCTTGGGTTCTCTTCCTGTTGTATAGCTCTGAGTAGGTTTCTGAGACGTAGGTCCAACAGAGCCCTAGAGTCTTGCAACAGCTGCACAAATCATGTGAGTCGGTTAAATCAAAATTCGGAGCTCTCATTGAAATGGGGGATTTTAGCTTCTCTTGAAAACCTCAAGCCCGAGTTTTTTTTTTTTTTTTTTTTTTTTTTTTTTGTGGTGGTAGTGTTGGGCTTTGGGTCAATGCAGGATGCGGTTCCGAAGGCACCAGCCTTACCCAGGCCAGCACCCACACCCCCCCGATGCCTCCTCACTCTTCCTGCTCAGTGAGGTAATCCACACCTCTGGGTCCTCTCTTCAGCATCCACGTCGCCACTGTTCAGGCCACCACCTTCTGCCCAAGCCATCTCTGGCCTTCTCATCCAAGGGCTTTGGGAGACCCTTTGTTGCTTCCCTTTTGCTCAGCTCTCAGCTGATCAACACACGTAGCGATAGAGCCTGGCACCCCAGACACATCCGCGCGTGACCCTCAGGTCTCCATCGTGAGAGTAAGGTCAGAAGGTCCCTCTGTGTTCAGACGTTCCCTCCAGCCCCAGAGAGTCCTCACATACACACACACACACACACACACACACACTACAAAGTCAAATATCTAAGTCTTGAACATTCATTTAAAAATAGCTGTCAAGGGTTCTGAGGTCCCGTTTGAGGGAGCTGGCTCACTTGTGTCTCCATTTCCACCACCCCCTCCTCACCAGTTGAACCTGGAGAGCTTTAGGGAAGACCCACCCCAGCTCCTTCCACACCCCTTCTCGAGTCCCTTCCGCTCTGTCTTTCCAAATCACCGCTGCTGTTGATCTCCCAGATCCCGGTTACAACATATGTCCACTTCCTATGGTTTCAGTCTGTGTAAATCTCCTTCGGATTTTCCCCATCCTGTCTGTATTTTGGACGTGTGTCCACACCCAGCTTCGCAAGGTGGGCTTCCGTGAGAGACATGCCACTGGATCTCCTTACTTTCCCTGCGACAGACATTCACGGCCAGCCTTCTCTGAATGCATCACGGGACACAGTTGGAATGAATGACACCTTCCAGGGATCCAAATAACCACGTGTGAAGGTGCTCACCACGGCCCGCGCCTAGACGGACCTTTGCTGTTTTTCCTGCTATATTCCACAATTTCCCCTGTTACTTCTCACAGAGCTGATGTGGCCTGGGCACGCCCCTCCCTTTCTAGCTGACATGTTCCCATGTAGAAGCCCCAGGGAGCCTCAGTCCACAGCCTCCTCATCTCAGGCCCATTAAACCTCTCACTTTGTATTTCCTAATTCCTTTAAGAAATCCCAAACCTGTCTCCTTGGATAGAAATAAAATAAATGTAATATCTATTGCTATCGCTTAAACACAAATTATAGTATTTTTTATTAAATACTCTGTTGTCAAATGCTTGACATTCTTCATAATGGATTTTTTTTAAAAGGCAACTAAAACTAGTTATTTTCTGTTACCTTAGAGGTTTGCAACGTGGTTTGTATTGTATTTACTTGTTACGTTCTGCTTGTCCAATTTCATTATAAGCCCGAAAATTATTTTCCCTATTAAATTAAAAGACAGTCTCCCCTCCCCCTGCTACCCTTGAGCCTTTATGAAAGGTCAAGGTCTTAAGACAAGAATGCTGGGAGAAGCCAACTAGTGGTTGGAGATACAGGCCTTCCGCCAGGCTGTAGCCTGCACGGCACAAGCCAAAACAGCCCCTGCTTGAGATGGGGTCAGGAACACAGCCCAGTGGCGAGTGAAATGGAGAAAGGCTACCTGGTCCACCTGCCCGTCGCAGCCAGTCCCCCAGCTGGGCTGTGTGCCGTCATCTCCCCAACAGTCCCACACAGCAGCAGCAAGGTCTTGTGTACCCGTTTTACGGACGGGAAAAGCACCCTGAGATAAGGCACTTTGGGACCACGGTCCACATAGAGTGCTTTGAAGACTGTTCAATGTGCCAGGCTTCAGCTGACCCAGGTGGGAGCTGGACCTGTCTGACTGTAGAGTCTGATTCAGAAGATGCGAGGGAATCCACATTAAAAGTTTGAGGGTGACAGGCATCCTTGCTCCTCTTCAGAAGAGAACGCACATTTCCCAAAACAAACAAGGTTTTTGCTTGTTACTCTGTGGACTTCCTGATGGATTGTGTCTCAACTATGTTCCCTAGCTGGTTCCTGTGTTCTAGGTAAGAGACCTTTGGACAGTACAAGTTAGAAATTTGGTTCCTTTTTGATGTTGTTGTTGTACTGAAGATTGAACACAGGGCCCTATACATACTGGGCAAGCCCTCTACCACTGAGCCACGCCCCCAGCCCCTCACTGGGAGATTCTAGGCAGGAGCTCTACCACTGAGCCACGCCCCTGGCCCCTCACTGGGGGATTCTAGGCAGGGGCTCTACCACTGAGCCACACCCCAGCCCCTCACTCGGGAATTCTAGGCAGGGGCTCTACCACTGAGCCACGCCCCGGCCGCTCACTGGGGGATTCTAGGCAGGGGCTATACCACTGAGCCACACCTCGGCCCCACACTGGGGGATTCTAGGCAGGGGCTCTACCACTGAGCCACACCCCGGCCCCTCACTGGGGGATTCTAGGCAGGGGCTCTACCACTGAGCCACGCCCCGGCCCCTCACTGGGGGATTCTAGGCAGGGGCTATACCACTGAGCCACACCCCTGGCCCCTCACTGGGGGATTCTAGGCAGGGACTCTACCACTGACCCACACTCTCAGACTTTTTGGTTTTAATTTGAGGAAAGTCTTACTAAGTTTCCAGGCTGATCTTGAGCTGACTCTGTAGCCTCGCAGTGCTTTGACATTAGAACCTCCTTCCTAAGCCTTCCAAGTAGATAGAGCGATGGCTTGTGACTCAAGGGCCATCAGATTGCTCTCTCTTTCTACGCAGCCTCATCTGAATAAGGCCTGACAAAATGCTTGTGTCTCCCACGCCTACTTCTTCCAAAACTATTTCCTGTAGCCGAGACAGTCTCCAGACAAAATTTGCTATGGATAAGGGTAGAATTTGAGAGTGAAAATTCTTCCAGAGCTAAGGCAAGTCCTGGATTTCTCTGAGCCCTGGAGGGTTTGGAAGGTAATCTCCTGTAGCCTTTGCTTCCCCTCAGACATTCTAGCCATTGCGGTTACTCCTCTGCTGCTTAACATAACTTTGCTTTCAAAGAAGAGCTAAAGGCTTCAGCTTACAGCATCCAAAGGTTGTCCCATAAGAGCTCAGACCGCCTCAGGGCCTGACAGGAATGTCACCAAGGCCCAGTTCGTCCCCATGTAGATGGCCGAGTTCTTTCTAGGGACTGTGCATCTGTGAAACGGCTGCCTTGTCCTTACACCAAGGTACCTCATACATTTGTAGTACTCCTCTCCCTACACGTTTAGCTGTGGGACCCCAGCTTGACCTGTGCTTGCTGTTTAATCTCACAGAGAACAGGAGAGGAAGCCAGCTGGGCATGAGCATGCACATCTGTATCCCCTGCACACTGGAGGCAGAGATAGGATTGGGAATTCAAGGTCAGCCCTAGCTACCACGCAGCTCAAAATCAAAAGGCAAGAGGAGACCAAACAAGAATGGAGTTTTTATACAAATACTTCATCAGGGTCTTCAAATTGCTATCCAGACCACTGTGGTTCACCCCCACCACCCCCATTAGCCAATGAACATATGAATGAGAAAGCTTATGAATGGAAAGAGGCGGCCCTGGGGACGAGGGAGTGACTCTGTCAATGACGTTCTCACTGACATTCAGCCTGAGTCTGATTTGCAGAGTCTAAACGTTCTGGTGCACACTGATAAGCCTAGCACGTGGAAGGCGGAGACGGGAGAATTTCTGGGGCTCCCTGGTCAGTCAAGCTAGTCTAATGGATGAGTTATGGGCCAATGAGAGACCCTGTCTCTGAGGAGGTTAGCCTTCCTAAAGATGACACCTGAGTTTGTTTCTGTTATCCACACATGTGTTCTCACAGGTACACTAAGACACACCCATACAGAGATGCACACTTATGTGCACCTGAGAGAGAGAGAGAGAGAGAGAGAGAGAGAGAGAGAGAGAGAGGAGAGAAAGAGAGAGACTCCCCTTATCCCTCCATTATACAGTAGGCCATAGTGGGATGGCATAGTAGTCCCACCAATAAAGGCTTCACAGTGCCCAGACAGGTTGCAAAGGGAGAAGCCACTGACCCCAGAAGTGGTTTTTTTTCTCCCCAAGGATGCTAGGTAGCACAGTGTTCCCCCGGGACACAGCATAGCTTGGTGCTGATGGAGGTGCTCCGTGAATCAGTACATCATAAGTCTGCCAGACAGCACTTAGGCAGGTAAAATGCATGTATGCTATTCATTCGTGAACCTTCCTCCAAAAGCTTAGACTCTCCACATCTCGCCGTGCTGACATCTTTCAAATCAATTGGTAACGGGTCAGGATTGAGCCAAGCTTGGCGAGTGAATTACCTTTTAGCCATCCCGTCCACTTCAGGGTTGCAGCCACCAATAAAATCAATGAGGAAGGATTCTTGTCTAGCGCAATACCTACGGTGACTCCTAATGAAATAAGCCATCGGAGCCTTTTAATCAGCCCACCTGCCTGAAAGGAGGAAGCCATCCGGGAGGAGGCTTAGACTCTAGGGATCTATCTTCCCCTCGCTGGTCAACACATGAGTGCTTCTTTAATTGTAGTAATGATGCATTTACCCTAGACCCAGACACTGGGGCAACAGGAGGCAGCAGTCCTCTGGGGCAGAGGGTCATTGTGACCTCAGCTGGGGCTATGCAGGTCCCTGAGCTGGGCTGCATCAGCGGGGCCTGGGTTGGGGGCCTTCAGGTTAGGGGTCTGTTTCACTCCCCGACATGTGATAAATCTCTGCTGAAACAGAGGCTCACGTGGAGGAGGACCTGCTGTGTATCTGAATTCCAGAGTAAGCCCAGGGTAGGCTGCATATAAACTCCGATCCTGGGCTTCTGTTCCCACCCCTCTCTCCTCCCTCCTCCTCTGCCTATGACCCTTTGACAACCCAAGTCGATGCAGACATTAAGAAGCTCCGACACGTTTGAGCACATCAGAATCGACTGGAAGCTCTCTGTTAAGCAAGTTCTGTATCCATCCACTCATCTCCTCTGAGCGTCATTGTGGTTCTGGCCTCCTTTCCACACCATCTCCTGATCCCCTTGGGAAATGCACGCTGCTCTTTCCCTAACCTCAGGGATGGAGCCAGAATCCAGGTCCAAGATCTTCTCACCTCCACTGGTTCGCTAGCCTAGCTCAGCCCATGCCGACCACAGAGACACTCGGGACTCAGGATGAATAACGGAGAAAGACCCAGATTTCTGTTTTCAGTGGAATTTGGGAGCCTGACCGTGTACTTTGGTAGTCCACCAACACAGGGAGATCCCATCTGCAAATCTCACACGCTAAGGAAGTTGTGCCGAGAGGTTTAAACAATGGTCCTGAACCCCCTGGCCACTGACTGAGATTCTATATCTGTCTAGTCGCCTAAAAAATAGCCTTTTAAAATCTTGTTCTGTATTCCTCTCTACTCTCTCTCCCCCTCCTTTCTCTCTCTCCCACTGAATCCTTCATTAGCCCCTCTATCCTGTCAGCCTTTTGTCTTTCCCTTCTTTGATACCCTTTCTCCTTCCCTCCCCTGCCCTCCCCACCCTCCCCTCTACTCCCCTCCCTTCCCCTCCTCTTCCCCTCCCCTTCTTTCCTTACACACAAACAGTGGATCCCAGTGGCTATCCCTCAGCTACAAGGAAGTAGCTTTGGGCACTGAGAGACTTCTGGCTCCGCGGAAAGGAAACTCTTCCAGGGGGCCCACCGAGGAGGTAACCTGAGTAACCATGGCATCCACTCATGGGGTTTCTGGTCTCTGAGCCCTCAACATAAACCTCACAAAGAGCCTTGCAGTAACCCATGGGCTGAGGGGTAGGGGGAAGAGAACTGGTCTTCTTGGGAGGTAAGCTTATCAATCAACCACCTGTCCTGCCAGAGTCAAGTCACGTGATCTCTTGAGTCCTGCTTTTTTTTCCTGATTCTGTTACTCTTAACTCCAAGGAAGCTCCGGTGCACACAGAAGAGCCCAAGATGAGCCTCTTAGCAGCCGTCTCCCTCCAACTCTTCCCATGGCAGCCTGCCATGTCCTTAGGGAAAGTCTGCTTTGATTCTGCTTTCCTGGGGTCCACGGAGGCGGCATGCAAGTTAAGTGTAACCAGGTAGGAGATACAAGCCCGGTGAATTTCAAAGTCAAGACCAAAGAAGTTGTGCCCAAATCCACGTCTCCTTTTGGGTGGGATCTGCGTGAAGGCTGCCTCGCTATCTGCACATTCAGATCCCAGTAGTTCTCCTCCACACCCAGATCTCTCCCGTGAGTCCAGTGGCCACACAGTACGGTGGAGACTCCAACCCGGGCCATGTGCTGCCTACGGATCCGTCTGTAAGAGGCGGGCGGGATGCCTGCCGCCCTTTGTCTACCTCGGTGATGAATGCTTGTTGACACGGCTAAACAAAGGTATTATTAGCAGATTACATCGGAGAGGCTGGACCACTTGGAAAGAGGGCAACAAGAGCCCTGGGCCTGCTCGACTCCCAATTACTCCACAAAGCCTAAAGCATCGGGTCAGGGATAAAAGCGAATAAATGTTTCTAAATTCTTATCTTAAACACACTTAAGCTTAAAGCTATTTAACTGGGGCTTTAAAAGCATGTGCGCTTCACGGAGCCCAGATACCTGCCTCATTCCCTTTCTCTTATTTTTGCTTTTATCCTTTTAGTCTTGAAGAAGCCTAATTAGAAGCTTGAGCAGGGCTCTCTCTCTGCCCTTAAATCAGTAATTGGCTTCAGTGCAGAGACTGTCAGGAAATTAACACATCACAACATGACAGCTGTTAATTTTTTCTCCTTATTTGTCATGTGATTCACTGCTGATTTACCAGAGTGCATAACAAATTAGTGGGCTGTAATCAGAGGCCTCTCTTCTCTGAGCTGTACCGTCTCCATTTCCCCCACCCGGTCCTCCTCTCCATCCCCCCCCCTCTTTTTTTTTTTCCTCTCTCTCCCACCAAAGTCCATTACTTCACCGCTTCACAGAGATGGCTGTTCCTAGGTGTGTCATTGTCAATAAATCAAAATAAGCAAATGCTAAAAGCGCAAGAAGCTCTTTAAACTTTGATGAAGGCTTTTAGTTACATTTTTAAACTTACACTCATAACTGGAATTTTTTTTTTTTTTTAAATTGTCACTCCCTGGTAGTGATAGACTGTCAGGTTTCCAGTCATTTCCTCATCCCGACATGCCAGGGAAGGTGGAATTTCCAAGTGTCATTTGCACAAGTGCTGGCTGAGATGAGGTGGAGGAGGTGTCAAGGAAGTGGGGGAGGGGGAGGGGCGCACCGCGGATGCTAACGGGGGTCCTATGAAAGAGGTCTTGCTTTTCTGGGTGAGTGATGGAGGGGAGAGATAGGACAGGTAGATGCAGAGACGTGGAAGAGGAGTAGACCTGGCAGGAGGAAGTCCTGGGTTCTGGGGCATCGCCATAGCCGACACCTCTAATTTGACTCTTTGCCCACTGCGATGGGTCACATGAAAAAAGGTGTGAGCCTTTGTTTGAATGTCATTGCAATGACAGCTGGGACCACCGAGGACAGCCGTAGGTGGATTCCAGAACTTTACTCCTAGTGCAGCCAACCAGAAGCACTGTTGGTGCGTTGGCAGGATGCCTGCAGAAGGAAGGGAGCCCAGGAGAGTGGCGGGCAGTACGGGGCTTCCCGAAGTGGGCTTCAGCGTCACTCCGATGAGGGAAATAAATCTGGACTCTTTGAAGTTGTGCAGAATCTGTGTAGAGAATTGTTTCCTTCTCATCCAGAATCTCCCTGGACTGAGAAGTCGATGTCTCTCTGAGTCCAACAGAGAGGATGGTAGCTTCCTACGGGGGCACAGCCTCTCTGGGCTCTGCCAATGTGTTCTCTGAGCTGAAACCAAGAGTGAGAGGCTATCAGGATTGGCTTTTGCCATCTGTCTAGCCACCTCATCTGTCTACTGATCCACCCAACCTGCATCTACCCACCCGTCTACCTACCCATCTACTCACCCATCCAGCCACCTCTCCATCCATCAGTCCACTAACCTGTCCACCCACCTGCTCATCCACCCATCCAGCAATAAATCTACCCACTTATCCATCCACCCATCCATCCATCCACCCACCCACCCATCCACCCATTCACCCCATCCACCCACCCACCCATCCACCCACCCATCCATCCATCCATCCACCCATCCATCCATCCATCCACCCATCCATCCATCCATCCATCCACCCCCCCCTCCAATCCAACCACATACCTCCATCTACCCATCCACTCACCCATCCATCCATCCATCCACCCATCCATCCATCCATCCATCCATCCCATCCATCCATCCATACCCCCATCCGATCCAACCACATACCTCCATCCACCCATCCACTCCACCCATCCATCCATCCATCCACCCATCCATCCATCCATCCCCCCTCCGATCCAACCACATACCTCCATCTACCCATCCACTCACCCATCCACCCATCCACCCACACATCCATCCATCCATCCATCCATCCATCCACTCATCCATCCACTCATCCACCACCCACCCACCCCCATCCATCCACCCACCCATCCACCCCATCCATCCATCCATCCATCCATCCATCCATATCCATCCACCCATCCATCCATCCCCACCCATCCATCCATCCATCCATCCATCCATCCACCCATCCATCCATCCATCCATCCCCCCTCCAATCCAACCACATACCTCCATCTACCCACCCATCCATCTATCTACCCATCCATACATTTACTTCTCTCTCCACCAATCAATTTTGCTCTCTGTTCATCCATTCACATGACCCTCCAACTACCCACCCACACATCTGTCCACACACTCAGCCTCACAGCTGTCTGTGCATCACTTCATTTACTCACCATCCACCCGTCCGTTTGTCTGTCTCTCATTTCTTCACACAATCACGCATCCATCATCCATCATTAGTGTGCTTTGTATGTAGCTGCAATGCGTGAGGCCATTTCATGAACCAGACAGGGAAGGAGAGAAATAGAAGGATGTTGGAGAAATTGATTCAAGGTAGAAAATACTAGCATTAGAAAGGAAGTTGTTAGACCTATCTTCCCCTGAGAATTGCCTTTTGAGGGGCACGTGGAGGGGGAGGGGGGAGGGGGAGGGGAAGGTCTTGCTCTCCTAGGCGTAACCGTCAACACGTATCCTGCCCACATACTGGCCTATGGAGCCATTCTCCCAAGGACAATTCCACTGTCTTTCTTGGGCTACTTTCTAGTTTGGCCACTTGAAAGCAGTTCAATTCCATGTACCCATCACATTGCCAGTTTCACTGTGTCTTAGATGTTGGTTTGGAGACCGGGAGCTCAATACAGTCAATACATTTGGTTTTGTACCTTTGACAAATGTACATATCTTATGAAAACCATGATAATTAAAACATTCTTTTTAAAAAATCTGGACAGATAGAGCTAAAAAAACCCACCACCAACAACAACAACAAAAAAAAAAACCAAAAAAATATGCTTTTTTTTTTCTTCTGGTCTTTCCTGAGAACTGAAATATCCTGTCCCAAGAGACAGAAAATTGCCATCTCACATTAGCTATTTGAATAGTTAGGACTTAAAAGTCCAGATTACGCAAAACCAGTCAAATCTTTTGAATATTAAATGATTGTCATTTCTCCGCCACCCCCTTTTTTTGGGTAATTTATACATGTCAATATGTTTACATACAGCATACTTCACTTTATGTAAATCTCTGCTAAGAAAGTTTCTTATGTCATTTTTTTTAAGCTCAATAAAGAAACCCCCCCCCCAATTTTACAATGACTGTCCAATTTTGACTGAAGGAAAGTGTCATCCACTCTTAGATAACGCAGAAGCAGTCTTCAGGTAGAGCGTTGGCTTGACAGCGGCACAACACGCCCTGCATCGAGGCCGCCATCGTGGGAGTTCGAATCCCCACGATCGGGTCACCTTGGGTGTGGATCACTGGCTGCTCTAGGCAGGTCCCCAGGGGCACGGGGCTCCTGAGTTGATGACGCCGGGGATGAGTCTGATTTAGGAAGTGGTTCCAACTCGGAGTGAGGATCTCGTGGCCCAGTGTACCCCACAGCCTGCCCTCCACTGCTGACTGACATTCTAGGGGAAGAAAGAAGTGTGTCCTTCTCACCCTGGATGTTTCTGGACTGACAGTTTGAGTCCAGCAGAGGAATGACTGAAGCTTCACACGGCAGTACCGCCTCCCGGGCCTCTGTGAGCATGTGCTGTTGGATATTACGGATTTATATTGAACTAAGGGTGAAGGCATATTGGGGATACACTTCTTAATCTACCCGTCCACCCATCCACCCCCCTCTCCATCCAGCACCCCACCTACCCACCCATCCACCTACCTGCCTGTCCACAGTATATGAGGCACGGATAGGCAGCCCACCTACCCACCCATCCACCTACCTGCCTGTCCACAGTATATGAAGCACGGATAGGTAGGTGGATGTACCTGGAGACAAAGCTGAGACCATGAAACCCTTTACTTTATCTCTGCTCCGAACCTTAACCTTCAGTCACCTAGTTCCTGGTTTCTCCCCTTCTTCTGTTCTGTGCCTGCTATCAAAGACCGCTTCTCTGGTGTTCCTGGCTCCGCCAAATGGCTCTATGGGCGTTGTGACCCATGACACTCAAACCTACTAAAATGACATCATTTACTCAATGTCCTCGTTATGCTTTTATAATGTGCTTCAGAGACAAGTGTGGCGCTAGGGTGACAGGCATGTTCTTTGATCCCCAAGGCCTTTAGAAAGCCTGCTTGGATCCCT
>JAMJFZ010003296.1:2727500-2875000 GCA_026225945.1 Cricetomys ansorgei | reverse complement strand
CTTCTCGTCCATTAAAGACTGTCTGCCTTCTCAAGGATTTTCTCCCCATTGGCTATGTAATCTCCTTGGGATTTCATTGTCTCCGACTTTGAGCCTACTTTTTATTCCCTGTAGGCAAGCTCTTCCACTTCAAATATGATCTCTGATCGAAACTCCTTGAGCATCAAATTTTGGCAGTGTTCTGCCCCTCTGAGATCCCTACGACACCTTGTTCCAGTCTTATGTACTTCAAGTTCTTCATCTTGCAATCGATGGCTAAAGGTCACCCTGGGTCCCTTCCCCTCTCCCTTCCTCCAGCACGGCTTTCTAAAGTTTCTACGGCCTCCCCAAACAGCACCACCAATCGGGGACCATGTGTTCAAAGACGTGATCCTATGGAGGACATTCAAACTGTCACACGTGCTTTCAAGGACTTTTACTATGGGACTCGGTGCCCTCCCTAGAGTGGACCATCTTCTATCCCAGACCACACGTTACCCTTACTTAACTCCCTGAAATTTTTTTCTTTCATGTCTACACCTTTGTCTATAGTGTCCCTGTTGCTAGGACACCATTGTCTGTCTAGTCATCCCCAGGTTTAAGCTTCAGAGTTGCATCCTCTGTGCAAGACGTTCCTAGTGTCCTTTCTCTGACTCTTAACTTCATGCCTGGGGCCCAAACTCAGCCAGATGTAGCAGTTTACATCCCGTGGTCCTGTCTGTGTTCTACACCAGGCTCTACTCTGTATATCCTTAAAAAGAATGTCTGTCTTATGTGCATCAGTGTGAGGGTGTTTGATCCCCTGGTACCGGAGTTACAGAGAGTCGTGAGCTGTCATGTGGGTGCCGGGATTTGAACTCGAATAGCCAGTGCTGTTTCCAGGTGGGTGCCTTTAAAAGATGGTGCCCAGTTTGACGTCTGTCTTTCCTGCCATGGGGACCACAGGCTCGTGAATATGATCCGACCCCCATCCATTGATTTAAGAAGAAAGAGATGATTTCAAGTTCTCGGTTGATACCGAGGCACAAGCTCCCCTATCCTGGATGAAGTCCC
This sequence comes from Cricetomys ansorgei, assembly GCA_026225945.1. Lineage (NCBI taxonomy): Eukaryota > Metazoa > Chordata > Mammalia > Rodentia > Nesomyidae > Cricetomys > Cricetomys ansorgei. The sequence continues at coordinate 2,873,968 of JAMJFZ010003296.1, read as the reverse complement.
GCATCCTTGCTTCATGTTCACCAGTGGGTTCTCCCACGATCATAATCCTTACATTGACTGATGATTTCACGGGGTCTGGCATCTGCCTGCTCTCCAACCTCATCTCCACCTAGTCGTGTCTTGCTATCCGTCCCGACAATCTTTTCAACGAACCCAAAGCTTTGGCATCTGTCGCTACCTCTTGCTGGGATATCCTGCTGTCTACCCTTCGATCGGAGTGGACTCCCATGGATCTGAACACCATTCCCTGTCAAAGGGCCTCCCTGAACCGTGCTTTCTGATGTGGCTCCTCCACTCACTGTTATATTAACATCCTGTGTTTTCCCTTTGGGGTCTGTGTGACACTTTCAAGTTGCTTGGACTTGGGAAGATGTGTGTCTTCTTTCCTAGAACACAAGACAGGAGTGAGACCTGATCCCAGCGCCCACAACGGGGTGCTAGAATTGTAAGAATTCAGGAGACACTCAGTAAGTGAGCAAATAAATATGCAAATCAGAGGAAGTTGTTGCCTCTTGGACAAGAACCAAAGGAGAAACCAAAGGAATAAAATCCCCTTGTCCAGACAACTTGTTCCCACCACCCAGTAGTGACAGCCACCGCAAACCCCGCCCCGCCCCCGCCCGGTTCCTGGCAGAGGGACCCAGCTCAGATTCGGAGTTGACCATTTCTCTCCAGCTGTAGGCACCAGATTCACCGTGACAAATGGCCTGAGCAACTCCCTGCACTTAACAGTAAACCTGATCCAAGTGGAACTGCAGCCAGGTGGCTTGCGGAAGCACTGGATTTATGCCTTCCCGAGAAACCACAGAACCTGGATTCGCCAACACCATTCCAGATACATTATCTCCCAATTTCCAGGAAGTATTCCTGCTGAATGGAGGGGAGGCTCCTGCTCTGAACGGCACCAGCAGCCACCGTGGTCAGTCCTCATCCCAGGAAAAGGTGTCTGCTCATGCACATGGAGGGGTTCCATCGAATCAGCAAGGGGGGTGGGTGGGGCAATGCAGACTACCTGCAAGTGACGGCTCACAGCCTGTGCGGACTGTGCTCGGAACTGCACTGTGAGAGCCAGACAAGCCCACTCAGCAGAGCACAGTTGTCCTGTCTCCCCTCAGTGGAGGATGTCACAGTGCTGGTTTTGGGTACCATGCTTGCACTGTCAGTAGGGGCGCAGAAGGCTGTGTCTGTGCCTCTAAATTGGTGAGGATCGGGTTCTCAGTGAAGAATGGGTTTTAGTGATCCTGGGTCACGTTGACAGCCCAGGATCCCCATAACAGAGCTGACTTCGCCATCACGGTGAGCTCCTTTTGCAACCTTTGTCTCTGCTTTCTTCTTCCTCCAGCCCTTGACCGGAAACTTCTTCCGGGTCTTAGAACGCCATCTTTCATTGCTGGCTTCTCTTCAGGTCTTGGGGCTGCAAGGGAGGTCCCCATACTCACACATTTACCACGTGTCTTCAAGGAAGGTCACCTTCCTTATGCAAAGACCAAGCTGGCCTTGGCTACTCCCAGAGACTCAGAGTACGAACACACACATACAAACACACATGTGAACACACACACAACCACACGTACTTGGACACACTCTCTCACCCATCCTCACATCCATGCACACAGACTCACACACAGGCACACGTGATCACAGACACTCAAACATTCTCATGCACACTCACAACCTCACAAGCACATACACACACAATCACACATACTAACACACATGTGCATACACACTCTCACATAGCAACACACTCATGGACATACATTCACACTCACACACATGTACATACTCTCATACAAACACACACACACACACACAGATGTGCATACGCACATATACACACATACATACACACACACACACACACACACACAGATGTGCATACACACATACACACACACACATGAAAGCACACAAGGCACACTTTCTCTCTTAAGTAAAAGGGACAGCCTTCTCTTTAAGGACTGCCTGTAGTGAGATGTGCCCTTCTTTTTTTAAAGAGTCTTTCCATCTCTGAGTCAAAATAGAGATTTTTTTTTTAATGTACTCACTTGATCAAATGAAAAGATGGTGGCTTCCAACCAGAAACCAAACTGGTTTTAAAATTTGATGTCTGCTCCACTAGTGTGGACAGAAGCAGGAGGACATGTGGGACCCGGGGTGTGCTGGACCCGGGGTGTGCTGGACTCAGCAGGGCATGCTGGACTCCAGGATGTGCTGGACTCTGGGTGTGCTCTGGGCGTGCTGGACCTGGGGCATGTTGGACCCCGGGATGTGCTGGACCCGGGACTTGCAGGACTCTGGGTGTGCTGGATCCCGGGGCATGCTGGACCCGAGACATGTTGGACTCCGGGAGTGCTGGACTCCAGGTGTGCTGGACTCCGGGTCATGCTGGACTCTGGGATGTGCTGGACCAGGGACGTGCTGGACTCCTGGACGTGTTGGACCCGGGGCGTGCTGGACTCGGAGCGTGCTGGTCTCTGGGCCTTCCTACCAGACTCTCCTGTTACTACCTCTAGTGTACTTTTATGAAAGCTGTGCTATCACCTCTCCTGGGTACTGTGTCCCTGTCAGCTCTCTGTCCTCAGCAGAGGCGACACTAACCTCTGACTTATATCTTGCAGGACCATCTAGAACTTTCTCTCATTAAACTCTCCTTTCACCTCTTTGGGGTCCTTTATCTGTCCATGCCACTTCCTGGGGAACCCGTCACCCTACACCGGTTAAGAGTGCAGTCTCCAGATGCTGTCTTGGCCTATGTATCTCACCTTAATGCGCACAGGACAGCTCATGGTTTAGAAGCCACAAACTGGGGGCCTTGGGATGCACCCAAATAACAGACAGATTTACAGGGAAGGGAGGCTTTTTCTTCTTGTTTACATATGCAAATACAGAAAGGTGAAGGCACTGTAGTTGGATAAATATCTCCCAAAGGCCCCTGTGCTGAAGGCTTGATCACCAGTCTGAGCCACTAACTGGGAAGTGGCAAGACCTCACAGGATGGAAGTTAGGTGTCTAGGGGTGTTCCCTTGAAGGAAATATCGGGAACCCCCATCCTCTTTGTTTCCTGGCTACCATCAGGTGAGCAGCTTCCCCTACCAGGGGCTCCTGCTGTGATATATGGCCTGAAGCCAGGTGCCCAAGAACCAGAACCAGAACCAGGACCTCCAAGGTAGTGAGCTCCTTGAACCTGATTGTCTCGGGTGTTGTCACAGTGATGGAGAACTGACTGACAGGGCAGACAGTGCTCTGCTTGTGTTCTTCCCAATGGAGGCTGGTGGCATGCTCCTTCTCCTGGTGTCTCACGCCTGACTCCCTGCACTGGGAACTTTCTTCATCCGCTGTCTCCCAGCGTCTCTGGTTGCCGCCCCTGGTTGACTTAGTTATCCTTATTCAAGGATGCTAACCCCTTGATTCTTCACAGAACTTAAGAAACTGTGACCTTGGGCCACAGCTGAGCACCTTTGGTGTTTCCTTGACTTCTCTTTCTGTGTAATGGGGATAATGGGGACAGGATCTTTTCTCTGAATATATATATATATATATATATATATATATATATATATATATATATATATATATATATGCCTTGAACTCCTTGAAGAGAAGGTAACATAAAAATTCAAGGTGTTATTATTAGAGAGGAAGAAATTTTATTCTATGCTAATTAAACTCACACCTTACCACTTACACACAGGGAAGAGGCGGCCTGACAGCCTGACATGTTAGAGAGCGGGAAGAGTTCTGCACATGAGCACGGGCTGACTCCGCCGCCACCACGCCGGGGCCGTGATGTGTGTGCTGATCTGCCTTCCCAAGCTCTCTTACCCTCGTCCAGCCCTGGCTCCGACGTTTGCCTCTGATGGAGCTTGGCTCTGAAGCACATTGTCTATTCTCCAGGAATGTCAAGGGATTGTCGGGCTGGGGTCAGGCGGGTGAAGATTTAGTAAGGCAGCCAACCAAGTTTCCCAGCCCGTGAGTTGGCACCACTTAGGAAAGGGCCTGCAAGATGCACACAGGAAAACAGATATTTCATTTTCGATAGCTTTAGCACTCCTTTGGGGATGCGGACATTAAGTCTTCCTCAGCCACCAGAAGGACTCTGCCTGGGTGGGCTCCGGGAGATTCGGTGGAGGGTCCGACCAGGCAGAGTGTGTGCCAGATCTATTGATCCAGTGACACCATTGCAAGGGATAATTGTGGGAGAAGACACTATTTTTTTGATTCTCTTCTTCCAGGTCCAAAGAAAAGTCTTTCCAAGGCAGGTAATGGAGCTGTCACGGAGGAGAGAGAAGTGGAAATTCACGGTTCTCCTGTGAGGAGAGACATCTGTGTTATTGCACCCTAAGCCAATAGTTTTTAAAACAAAGTCATAAAACAAGCTACTGTGTATGAGAGACTTAGAAGTGAGGCTTGGCTCCCCGCTCCTCTGAGGGGAGGAGTCCTGAAAAGGAAGAGAAATATTTTTACGCAGAAGGGCAAGGCCTAGCTTCAAGTTTCAGACCCTGAGGGACAGAGGCGTGTGATGTAGCAGGGAACAGGACCCTGGGTGCGCATCGCGAGGGGAGGCCCGGAAGAACACGGGCAGTCAGAGAGCAGACAGGACAAAGGACACGTCTTAGGCCTTTTGCAGCAAAAGCCCTGCAAAGCGGGGTATGGCGTCACATACTCTCACGTTGACACACGCACACGTGTTCATACCCCCTCACCACGTCCATATGCACATTCACACGCGTGCATACACATGCATGCAAATTCACATCTGCATATGCACTCACCTGCACGTACATCAACACACACATATGCACATGCCTGTCACACACAGTCACATGCATACCCCTACATGCACGCATGCACACGTGCATGAACTCACACATATGTATACAGACATACATGTACACATCCACAAACATTCACATATGTGATGCCCATGTGGACATGCATGAGCATACATGCGTGTATACACGTACATACAAGATACACATATATGCACATGCATACTGACTCTATGAGCATAGTCTTCACAAGCAGGTTCTTATCGCATTTCCAGAAGCTCATGGAATGCCTGGTCACTGTCCCCAGTTTTCAGACAAAGAGCCGCAGCATGGATGGACCCTCGATCCTAGATGAACGTCACCGAGCAGGTCTTCCAAAACCACACCAGTGCTTCCCTTTGAGCCACGCCTTCTTTCCCCTTCTCTCTCGAGGTTGGTCTGTCTGCCCGTCTCTGAAGCTCAGTCCCTGCTGCGCCGGGTGGCATGCACCACTCCCTTCACCGCAATCTGTTGAAGTTGGAAGGTTCCAGAAGCCGTGTCAAGCACACACTGTAGGTGATGAGCAGTCTCCTATGGAAAGCACTTCCATTAATGGGTTACCATGCAGACGGCCAGTTCCTGTCCTCGCTGCTTATTTCTGAGGGGTTACTTTGAGTCTCAGAAGCACAACAGGAGGGTAACTTCCTCTGTCTCCCCCTGGACTCCTGAGCTCTGCACACTAGGGTGCATGAAGCCTGACCTCCCCACAGATGCGTGAAGAAGAAGGCTGCCATTTTGCACCTACATCTTACCCACAGTACCGCTGTCAAAATAACCTCAATTATAGCAGTCCACAGCCTCCTCCGTGGTCCTGGGCTCAACACAATCTGAACCAGCATCTTTCCAGTACTGGAGATATTAAAGGGACAGAAGGCAGGGCTAACAACCCAGCACAAAAGCCATAACAACAACTCAAAAAACCAACGTGAGCCGATGTCTGAGGAAGAAGAGAGGAGGAAGAGAAGGAAGAGCGTTGGATTAACGGAAGAAGACAGTTGGATACAGCTCAGGATGCAGTAGACCAGTGGAGAGTACCTCACCCACGCTAGTGTTGAGTCTCTGAGGTCACTGGGATAGGCATTAGGGCAGGGACACTGCGTTAGCAAGGCGAAGTCATTTCTACTAGATGTACCCCAGGAGCCTGTGCCTTCTGCCTAGGTGTGAGAGCTGGAGCCTCGCTTCTCCTTGGACTCGGTGTTTTCCGCCTGTGCGCTGGCATGGCTTTGTCAACCTCCCCACTTCGATGTGGCTAGGAAGGAGAGACCGATGAGAAGCCCCGTAAATTGTGTCCTTATTCCTCTGGAAGCGTTCTGTGATTTCACCACTTTCATAGTATCAGACGTGGGAGGGTCCGTACCACCACGGGCAGCACCACTCCCTAGGCAGACGGGACTGGGCTGCCTAAGAAAGGTGGCTGAGTAAGGCATAGGGAGCAAGCTACCAAGCGGATGCCATCCATGGTCTCTGCTTCAGTTCCTGCCTTAGGTTCCCTCAAGATGGGTGATGGGCAGGAACCCATAAGCCTAGTAAACCTGTTCTTCCTCAAGCTGCTTTTGGCTATGAGATTTATCATAGCAACTGAAAACTAACTAGAACAACCACCAACCATGGATCCAGTGTTCAAGGCAGGAACCTCTTGGACTGGTACCCCTAGAACCAGAGTGGGCATAGCTCACAGGAAACAAGATTTTTTTCCCTCTGGCATCATGCCAGTAGTGCAGATAACACCGTGGTCCTCCATCCACTCAGATGCCCCTTAGCATCCATGCCTCCATCCCCAAGGTGCTGTAAGTGTAGGGTCAGATCACGAGTTCCCCGTTCACGGAGCAATGTCCTCTGTTGCTGACAGCTGCAGGTCCTGGGAAGCCATGCCCCATCCTCTCTTGAGGTAGGCAATGACTGGGACCAAAGATCAGAAATTTTCCCAAAGCTGCAGCCCATGGCCCCAAATTCCTCCTAGTGGACCTGAAGCTATGGGTGTTCAGATCGTGTCCAACCTGTGCCCTCTGCATTCTGAAGCTCTTAGCCGGCTTGGTCCTAGAGCACTGTATTCCACGAGTCTCTTTGTGTGGGTCTGTTTCTAGAAGCCCAGCTAACAGCAACTTGAGGGGGGCGCGGAGACAGAGTGAGAGCACTCACTGAATCTACTGTCTTAAGCCTCACGTGCTCCCCGTGAACGCCCGAAGGAAGGGTGCTTAGGAACGCTCAGCACACCCCAAGCTTAACAGACAGCTTTCTTTTAGGGAGAAAAAGGGGGTCCTAGGAGTCACAGCAAAATGAATGGAGGGATGGAGGAAGAGAGAGGGCTGACTTGGGATGCAGGCACGGCCAAGGCCTCGGCTGACGCTGCCATGAACTCAGCTGAGTTCTGGGCCGTACTGGGGACCGAAATCTTGCTCACCTCACTCCCGGGTGACACTGTTCAAGCCTGGGGCTTTAGGGAGGTGACTGTGTCACTATGATGGAGAGCTAGCTCAGAAGCAACATCCAAGCACCTAAGAAAAAGACCCTAGAGGACCCCCTCAGCCACTTTCCACCTGAAGACAGAGCAGGAAGATGGTCGCGGATGGATCAGAAAGAGCGCTCTCAGATATACACAGCCTCCATCTTGGAATTCCTCACCTCTGGAATCATGGGAAATAAACTTCTGTCATTTGTAAGCCCCACAGCCTAAGGTATTTGTGTTACAAAAGCCCACACAGATGACCTTGGGAGTAGTCCTGTCTCTTTCCACCCCCTTTATCGGTCACTGGATGAGGGCTGTCCCTGGTGCAGGATGTGAGTTTGGGGAAGCAGCTCTGATCAGCAGAGGGTTGTTCTTGAGAAAAAGTCAGCTTGCCACTCTGTGCAGACAACTTTCCCAGGAGCTGGGAGACGTGCTTCTTAGCTCTGGAGGGGTAACCTGCATGGGCTTGGACAGCCATCCCCTCGCCCCAGGTGGAGTAGAACCCTGCTTCAGAGTCAAGCCCCCTAGTACAGTGGAATTGGAATGTGATGGACTAGTTCCAAGGCCTGGCTTGGTGTCCTACAGCAGATAGGGGAGCAAATCAGACGTGGCACCTGTCTGTAGCTAGGCCCTCTGGGAAGGCATGCCCAGCAGCTGGCTACACTGACCGGAAACCTGCAGGGGTGGCTGTGTAGACCACTTACCGTGCCTACTCCTCAAGCTCTGAAAACCCACCTGTTTTTTTAATACGTGGGAGAGTATTCCAAGAAGAAAAGTCTCTGACGTGTCCTGGCTCCAGGTGACAGGTTTCTCTCGTTTTCTGTGCGCAGAAGCTTCTCCTATAGTCCCTTGCTACAGGCAGATGTTCTGGACTGTATGAGGGGGGAATAAAGGGATGTTTGCAATGGATATTAGTAACATTTAATTAGCCTTGGATTACTTATTAAGTGACGATTACCCTTATTATGTCTGTCGCAGATGAGTGACTACATACTGTCTATGGTTTATAGATCTGAAGTTCCCCACCGAGTGTCACAAATTCCCATTATGTCCCCAGCTCTGGGAACCGCCTTTGGAGTTTCAGTGGAAGCAAATTGGTCCCTCCACATAGCTAGATATCTCCCCATTGGCTTGGCAGGGAAAGGGGGCAGTAAAGGGGGAACGGCTTCCTTCCGGTGCGCTCGGGGAACACAGGTACACTTCTAAAAGGCTCTCTGAGTGTCAGGAGGAGAGACAGTCCTGAAAATGAGGTCCACAGCTTTTCTGGGATGTCACTCTGGGCAGTGGGGGCACTTAACCTGGACCTCGCGGTCCTTGCAATGAAAGACTCCTGGATATCGGTTTTCAAAGTCTTCATTTGATTATTGAGAAAGCAGCTGTAGAGAGGAAATGCGGGGTCCACAGACGACTGTGTCTCTGAACTGTCCTACCAAGCAGGAGGCTGTCCAAGACACAGAAGCTTAGACAGCCATTCTACCGAGAGGTCCTTTTCATCCTGATTCCCACAGGTCCTTTTCCTTCTTGTGCCTTCCTCCCCTTTTCTTGGAAACTGTCCATCTCAGGACTGGGCTGCCAGGTCCTCCAACACACCGCTTCCCCAAGGGCGAGGTCGATACATGGATAGATGGGTGCCCTATTCCTCCAGCCTGTGGGTGCTGAAATCCTCTCTCGAGATTTTCTTTGTGGGACTCATCAGACCCCTTAAAAAGAATATTTTTATTGTTCTTTGAGAATTTGTATATTCATACCATGTATATTGATCGTGTTCACCCCATTTCTCCCTCTCATGCCTTCTACACCCACTCAGGCCTCCCAATCATTGAGTCCAGTTTGTGGACCAGACCCTTTTACACCACACGCCAGCTCCAACACAGCAACGGCGCTATTACAAACGGATCTTCCGATTTCCTTAGCGAGATGCATTTTTATAAATAGTGAAGGCTAGACACAAGAGCAGGCATGGACCCAAAGAGAAATCACAGCAAGTCCTACCTCAGGGGAGGCATGCAGCCCCACCACAGAGGCGACGATCAGGGTCGGCTGCCTCTGGGGATGCCTGCTCTGATGGTAACCCTGGAGACTCAGGCAAACCCCCATGTTGTCTCTCTCCCCAGTGTGCCGATTTCTGTCACTGAAGCTTGGAATTTGAGCCCGGCAGCAGCCCACACAGATGTGCAAGTTAGGTGTAAAGAGACTCATAAGACAGTTCGGTTTAAATAGGAACTATGAAAAACGACTGAGGTTTAAATCAACATTATCGATTCAGCAGGATCAGTTTGTCACACTTACTAAGTAAAAGGTTATTCGTCGTGTCCCAAGTGGCAGGAAGAGGCACTAAGCATACTGGGTCAGACCCACCACCCCCATGTGATGGGATTTTCTCCCTTCACTGGCCACAGAGAAACCTTCCCATCTGGGCACGCTGTGTGCTGCATAGCCGGTGTGCCGAGAACATGGCGCTCACACACCAAGCGTATCGGCTCTCTTTCCCTCCACAGCAACTGGGATTGTGTGACGTTGCCACACTGATGGAACCGTGAAGTCAAAGACGGGCTCGGACAGCAGGCCCCGCTAGTCAGGGTGGATGCACCCTGACTCGGACACAGTGTGAATGGCTGTACTCTCTTGGTCAACAGTGAAGGCGTGAATGATTGATCCAGAGTTCCCTTTGATCACTGGCATCGGGCCCTCTGAGGTCCTCAGAACAGAAAAGCAAATGTTACAGGGCATACGTGTGGGCTGTAAACTGGTTCCTGGAACTGAATTTGCATTCTGCCTCTGTGCTCTGTCAACTTGGACAAGGGACTTCACCTCTCTGTGCTTTCTCTGGCCTAAGTGACGGTCTCCCGGGTCTGCTGTGAATGTCATACGCAGGTTAAAATCCGTAGTCCGCTTAGAACAGAACCCAACTCCGCGTGAGCGCTGTATGACCCATTGCTCCTGGGTTGATGTGGCTCTCTGTAGATCACCCCTATGCATTATGAATAGCATAAATACATTCGGTGTGTTTTGTTGGTTTAAAAAAAATAATCAGAAGCAACTATGTGTCACAAATCATCTCTCAACTAGCTTTTAAGTGATCCGTGTTTCATCATTTCCTTCCGCTGCACGCCCCACGCCCGGGCCATCTGGGTCACACGCGGTATTTCCAGACAAGGAAGAGGTGGGGGAGGAGAGCCTGGCTCGGGCGCTGGTCAGTGGGTCCACGGCTGAGGCTTTCAGAGCCGAGTACTGAAGAAGTCTGGTGCCCGCGTCTTGTCCTCTGCAGTCACCAGGTGCTGGAGATCTCACCAGTGAGCACAATGTCACAGAATCGCCCATGCATCAGGACGTGTGTGTGTGTGTGTGTGTGTGTGTGTGTGTGTCTCGTGTGCAGTTACATCAGGACCTATCTGTGTGTGTTGGAGCGTCCTCTGGGAGCAGAGCCATTTACAGTGGTGGTCACGCCAGGTATCCATGTTTAAAAGAAAATGTTCCTGATTATCAGCAAATAGCCAGTCTCCCTACCATTTAAATCCCGGTGTCCTTGACCCAGTCACCTTCTCCGACCTTCTCTTACGACATGACAAAATGTGGGGGGACCGGCAGGGATGAAGAGGGCATGGCCAGGCACAGCAGCCGCCTGACGCAGGTTCCTTCTTGGAGAAGATGAAGCGGGCGCCTCGCTTAGCCGCTCTCATTAGCAGCCTTCCGTTGAAGTCTCTGCAGCAGCTCTCGCTGCAAGGCTTTGCCCTCCCACCACGGCAACCTCTGTCAGTCAATAATAACAGCTTATTTAAAAAGAGCAGCCTACACTTGTTTGCACCGTTATCACCAGCCACTCAGTTCTATTCCCAGAAGACTCGGGGAAGGTGTGCGTGCGACCTGCTTCCTGTTTCCAGACCCCGGGAAGGACAGGCACGTCTTTAGCAAACACTCACAGTGTAATTGCCAGGCAGTTACAGTCCACGACAGTAAAATACCGCAGTTGGCCACACGGTAGGTTCATTAGTCAATAAAGCATCGCGCGCATTTTATTGAATTGTAACCCTATTTTGCCCTGATGCGGACCTCGAGCAGCCTCCGCCTCCATATAAATCTGAGTGATTCATTCAGCATTCGGAGTCGATAAGAGGAGGACTTGGTCCAGCTCCCATGCAACCCGGCCCCACTAGCCACCCTGGCCCCCCTCTTGTCTGTGGGGACATTTTAATAAAAGCTCAAGTCAGAGATAAATCAAGGGGTGAATGGCAGGGTGCACAGCTTTCCCACAAGCCACTAGGACCATGCGTGCGTGAACCGAGTCTGCTCAAGGTCTCTACCCAAGGAAGACCTGGGGCCGTCAGTGTCCAGCTGCTCTACCCGGTCATCTGGACAAGGGAACACAATATAAAACCTTCTCGTGTCCCTAACATGTGACTCCAGTTACTGCAAAGACAATGAAAAAGATGGCATCATTTAAGTCGTCCATTTCAAAACCCCAACTGAGCCCTGTCGGGGAAATTTCTGGTCTCAGTGTCAGCTCTGAGTGCTAAAGCAGCGGTAACAGCAGAGGGCCGGCAGCGTCCTTCATCCTGATCTTGGTGATCATCACCACGAGCTCACAGAGGGCATCTCGTCTCCACATGTTACACGGACTGAGTCTCAGGTACCCTAAGCAAAGAAGACAGATCAAAAAGTGGAAGCATATCCACAACACAACCCCCTCCACCTAAGGCTCAGGGAACATGGCTGAAGAGCGGATAGCAAGGCTGAAAGGGCCAGAGCAGGACATCAGTAGACAGCGTGCCTTTCTTATATGACAGGGAAGCAATATGGCTGCCGGAGCAAGACCTGCATAATGTCAGCAGTTGACATCCCAGCACGGACAGAGGAATCTCGCAAGGCCCCTCACTTAGATGCAAAGCTATAGGCACTTAACGGACGCGAAGAGAGGTGGGATCGGACTTCTCCAGGGACCAGCCCTCTGACAGATTATCCAATCCCAAGTGGTCAGTCCTAAGCACATACATGCATAAGCAACGCAAAGTAGACTCAGCAGGTTGCGTTTGTATGCGTATACGTCACAATCATAATTAAAGGAGACATCGTGAAGCTGAGAGGGACCGGGGTCATGGAAGGAGTTGAAAGGGTCAATTGCGGGGTTGGAATGATTGTAAATACAGTACTCATGATGAACTTCTAAAACAATAAATAAATAAAGTAAATGTGAAAATGCATGAAAAGTGGCAAGGAGTGAGAAAAAAGGAAAAATTATAAAATAGTATGAGAATGCAGATGCTGATAAAAAAAAATCACTGATTTTTAGAAAAGAAAACATTTTAGCCTGTGTGTGTAGCAACTAGAAGGTTAGAAATCCAATCGTGTTTTATTATACCATGTCCGTTACTTAGTTACATACGTTGTTGGCACGGGGTTTGAGACAGTGTATCTCTGTGTAGACCAGGCTGCTCCTACGCTGTGATCCTGTTGCCTCCGCCTCTTGCACGCTGAGAAATGTCATTTTTTAATTATTTGCTTTTGTTTTGTTTTCTGAGACAGGGTTTCTCTGTTGTAACTCCGGCTGTCCTGGAACTCACCCTGTAGACCAGGCTGGCCTCGAACTCCCAGAGATCGACCTGCTTCTGCCTACCGAGTGCTGGGATTAAAAGCATGTGCCACCGCTGCCTGGCAGGTAATTATTTTTTAATGTTAAAATATTTTATTGTTTTTTTTCTGGGACCTCGGGTATATGACTCACTATTCTAAAAAAAAAAAAAAAAAAAAAAAAAACCCTCAGAAAGTAGGAGAAAAATACTAAAAATTGAGGCAAACTCAAAATTAAAGAAGTCAGGGCAGTTAAGGATCCCTAATACACAGTCCTTACGCACGTTCTGCCCTGCTCGGTCAAGCTGAAGGGCATGGCGTCTGTCTTCGTGCCCACTACTCTGAATGCCACCAAGCCTTCTGTCATTTTCGGTACATAGACATGGTGCCCCATACGTCACTTGGCGGGGTGCTGCTTGGCATTTCCTTTGCATGTACTGCACGATCGACTCTCTGGAGTGGCCTGCTCAACGCGGTGTGCTCTGCAGAGGCAGCCGTGGTTTCAGCGCTCAGGGACATGTGCTAGGAAACCAGGCTGCAGTCTGCTTCCTGTGGGACTCCTGAGTCCTGCAAGAACAAGAGACTAGCACTCTCTACTTCCAGGGCCAACCCCCAAGGGAGCCTGCCAGGGTGGAGCAGAGTGTTTTCAGAGGCACAGATAAACTGGCTAAAGCAGGGGAGACGCCAGGCTCTGTGGTTTTCCCCCTAATGCCTTCCCTGCCCATTTCTCTCTGCTTGTGAACAGTGGGCAGAAGAAGCATCTCTCTTCCCGGGCTCTTCTTCTGCCAGACACAGGCTTGACGCCCATAACTAAAATTCAGGATCATAATTTAATTTGGGGGGATCCGTCGGCAAATGCTCATTAAACTACTGGGTCTTTGAAAATGCTATCTTTAGATTTTTTTTAATTGACCTATTATTTTGCTTGCTTGGGCTGCCAGAACCCCCACCGCAAACAGGGAGATGCTTGCTACCTGGACGTTCTTTGATGAATAGTTTTAATTAAAAAATTCTGTACCATAAGTATTTTAATGTTACCAACATACCAAAGGTATGGGGCCATAAATTTAAAAACACATTTAAATTAATCTATAAATATGCTTCAAAATTGACAGCGTATATTTAAGCGGGGGGCTGTGGCATAGATAGCTAATGATGACAATTAAGAATCGTGTGAAATAAATGAAAATCAATACTCAGAACAGTTTGGGGGAAAAGAGAGACATTGAAAGAACATGGAATTTGTCCGTTAGAGGGAAAAATTAGTGGTGTTTACACTCCTAAATATCGGCTACAGAACAGGAAGGGCAGCTGGGAGCGTCCCAGGAACCATGCTGGGCTTACAGGACAGACCTACTTGGAAGGCGGAGGGCTCTGTTAAAATACCTTAAATAAAAAGCACGCCTTGCTGATCGCACACCAGAAAGGTGGTCAAAGGTAAGCCATCCACCTAGGTGCTGGGTGCTTGGGCTTATCTGATGACTCCTGCACCCTAAGCACCGTGGCACACAGCAGGGTTCTCTATGATCCGGGAGGTGGAGCTGTGGGGACCAAGCCAGGTGCCCTCCCCGAAGAGGCAAAGGATGTCCAGGGGTCTCCCTCTGCCTCTTTGCAGAAAGGTAACATTTGCAGAGAGATGTGAGCACGCGGGTCCCACTAATTCGCAGAGCCCAGGCAGGGGCAGTGTGCTAACCTTCATTACCACATTCATATTAAAACACAACTCTGCATCTTTCAATCATGCATTTCCCTCTAATTAAGGCATATTCACTTTTTTCTCCTAATTAGGTATTCTTTGTTGCATAATGTTTGCTCTAATCTTTCGGAATCTTTCTCAATATCCAGTCATTACGGGCTCCCCTCGAATTCAACCAAAGCATGTTATTTTTTCTGCTAATTACATCCCCATTTACAGATTGGCGCCTCTTCTGATTGGCTCCGTGCACCAGTTGCTATGACTTCATTAGTCGTGTGTCTCCTGACCCTGTTATTGCTCGTGACAGGACTTGCTCCTCTTGTCCTGTGGCTTCAGATCCCTGGGTCACTTCTCGCCGGGGTTGAAAGAGTGTCAAGCCTAAGGAGGTTTGGGGGTGCAAGAATCGCCCCTGCACACGGCCAATTACTACACAGAGCAATGCCGCAAATTACTTAGACTGGCTGGGCCTTCCTCTCTCTCTCTCTCTCTCTGTCTCTCTCTCGCTAAATGAATGTTTTAAAGGCATCATTAACAGGTTAGTTACATTTTTTAAAATGCGCCTGATACGTATATTTAAAAGAGCTAACTGTGCCCCCTGCTTCTGCCACCAGAGAAGCCATCTTTCAAATATAAATCCTCAGAAACTCACGTCCTACATAGGGCTGCCTGCGCATGAGCAGAGCTCGCCACTCTCAACACTGTTAATTCTAACCTCAAAGAGAGAGAGAAGAGAATTTAAGCTGGGCATGGTGGCATGTGCTTATAATCCCAGGAGCCGGGAGGCTGAGGCAGGAGAACTGTGAAGTCAAACCCAGTCTGGGGTATATAGCAAGACCTTGCCTCAAAACTAACCCACCCACCAACCAAACAAAACGATTTAAACTCTCAGGAGTGGTGTTCATTGACATTTTAAATCCAAGGCATACACAAATAAAACCACACAAATTAAAATGAAACTACACAAGCCTACAATATATTAACACCGATGTTGTTTAAGCTCTCCGGGCAACCAAATTTAAAAAAAAAAAAAATGAGAGAGAAAGAGAATTTAATTGATCAGACAAGATATGCATATTAAGAGATAATTAAAATGAATGAATTACATCGGAAGGCTGATCCTATCTTTTTAATAAGCAGAAGGAGGGGTAACAAGACGTGAGAATTTGGGGGTACCTAGGGCAGACAGTGTCTTGCAGATCCCCCTACTTGCAAATTCTAGGCCACGGGTATATAACCCAGTTTCCTGAAATAAGAGGCCGGCAAGAATCAAGCCCGCAGAGTTTAAATGCAAGTTAGTTAATATGAAAAATGCTGTATCTAGTTGTTTGCAAAATTACTTTTGTTGATTAAAAGGCTCTTCAGAACTTCCGGCTGGTGAAAGGGTTTTAAATTGTCTAATGCTGATTGTGATTGCTATGCAGAAAAAAAGGCAGTGCAAAGCAAACCATTATATCGCTGAATCTTTGTTAAGCAGGCCTTGAAAGTGTCTGACAGCATAATTAATCTTGTGATATGAACAAAGAAACCAACTCAATAGTATTGAAGATGCTTATTAAAAATACTAAATACCTTTCTCCACTTAAGAACCTTCTGGAACAGTGTGAGAAGTGGCATTACCTTTTTTGTTTTTTACAGCATTTTCAGCTAAAATTGATACCCAGGCCTCAGAGTAAAGCAGCAAGAAGCACGAGGTGGACAACAATAAGAATCAGTAAAATAAAACAGGATTAAAAAGTAAAATAAATCTCCCGTGATTCCCTGATCAGCAGTGCCACTGGTCTTGCCCGACCTGGTGGCTGCTGCCTCTGAGGACACCTTCCCCAGCGATGTCCTTTGGCGACGTTTAAGCAGAATGGATCACTGGAAGCACAAACCCACAGAATCTCAGGTGTTCCTGGAAACTGGAGGTTCTCATGGGGATCTCAGGTGGGAGTTGTGCCCAGACTAAGATTCCAGCTTGCTTGGAAGCACAGATGCTGCTTGATTTTTTTTTTTTTAGGGGTCCTTTATATTAGGGCAAAGTTTGAGGGTCAGATCTCAGTACCTTTGGGAACTCAGCCATGTGATATCTTGGAGGCTTGGGAAGCAAAGATCCTGGATGAAGAAACAGAAACTCCATGCAGTGTTCAACAAGCCCACTCCTTGGCCAAGCTCTCCACCCAACAAAACCTCACCTCCAGAGGCTTCACAACCTCACCAAACAGCATCAGCACTGGGGGATGAAGAGTTCAGACACTGCAGCCCTCATCCACATCACACCCTTGGTTACCCCATCCCCAGTATCTCAGCATGCGGAACAGTGAGCAGACCCTGGCAGGCACCATTGCCAGCAATGGTGAGAAACATTACCAAGACTCACTAGGGACCTGAGTGACGATACCAGGATATTCACATGGCTGAGTTCCCAAAGGGACTTAGATCTGACCCTCAAACTTTGCCCTAATATAAAGGACCCCTAAATAAGAAAAAAAATCAAATCCCACCATCTCACCATACCCGCCACAGACATTATCGCCTTCCTCCGGAACCCAGGACAAACCCTTCTCTTTGGCTGCTTTTGTCAAGTATTTGGCAAAAGTAACCGATTCAAAAGCTGCTGGTTTCAGGGGCAGGAATGTGAGTCTGTGACATACTTGCAAGGGGCGATAGTTGGGTAACTAAAGTCACACACTGCAGCCCCCTCGGCACAGGAAGAAATGAGGTTAGTTTGGGGTGTGTTGTGGGCTTGGCTGGACCGTTCCCGTCACTGACTCAGCTGGCTCCTCGTCTGTTAAGTTTGGCTGGACCTCCTCCCGTCTCTCATCCTCTGCTGTGGATTATGGTGACGGTAGAGAAACAACGAAGCAAGCAGAAACAGGACCTATCTTAAGACCTTGGCTCAAGTATAGGGTCGATCTCACGTGGTCATTGGTACAGAATCATCACGGGCTCTTGGAAATTACAGAGAAATGCATCTATGTTTGCATTTACCACACTGTCGGCCTGCGTGGTTGAGCTGAGAAAACTCACAGCTTAGTTAGAAATCAAGCCCTTTATAAGCTAAGAATAACAGGCGTGTATGCTTAACTTTGGTATCGAGTGATAAAATTCGGATGCAGACTGGCTTGTCCATGATGCCAACTGGAGGAGAAAGAAGCAGGGAAAATAGCGACTGGGAGGCGATCGGAACATGGACCAAACACAAACGGGAAATCCAAAACCGGCCACAAGATTAATTAATATTTATTTAATTAATTAATTAATTAATTTTTTTAAAAAAAATTGGAGGATCAGTTTATACCACAAGAGCAGTGGCAGGAAAGCTCACCAACATGGCAGGACAGAATATTTTCCTGCGAAAATCAGCAGTATGCCATTTTCCCCAGTCACAACTAAGAATTAAAACCTAACTATACAATACCATTAGCACTAACACGTATAGTATAAAGAAACAGGAAAAAACCCTGAAGACACGGCATCCTCTGACATTTATTATATCTATTATATATGTGGAATCTAAATTAAAGTGATAGTTGGAGTTTTAAGATAAAATCGACAAATTTGGGATCTGGAGAGATGGCTCAGTGGTTAAGGGCACGAACTGCTCTTGCGGAGGACCTGAGTTCTGTTCCCAGCACAAACTGACAGCAGCTCACAGCTACCTGTAACTCTTTGAGTGAACCGACGCCCTCTTCTGGACTATTCAGGTACTGCAAGCACGTGCTCACACTGCCCCCACCACGCAAACGCTACACCTAATTTAAAAAATATGTTGTTGTTTTTTTTTTAATGACAGATTTGTTATAAAATTGATTTAAGTTTACAGTAGGATTAGGTAACAGCAATACATAAAGCCCAATAATTTGATACAAAAACGAGGAATTTTAGAGTGAATAATTTGGGGCTGGAGAGATGGTCCGGTGGGTGACAGCACTGACTGCTTTTCCAGAGGACCTGGGTTGGTATCCCAGCACCCCAGTGGCAGCTCACAGCTTTGCATGAATACAGTTCAGAGGGATCTGACGCCCTCTCCTGGCCTCCACAGGTACTGCAAACATACGGCATACAGACATGCGTGCAGGCAAAAACACCCGTACGTATAAAACGATAAAAAAAATAAATAAAATTTTTTAAAGAAGGAAGAATTGATATTTATTCAGGCTTATACAAGATGCGAAGTCGAGGCAATGTGATAGGGTGGTGTTGGTGCCGAAAACATAAAGCAGTAGCCAGTGAGGCAAGTCTTAAGAGAAGGGACACATTCATTAGTGGGGGTTTCTGCAGAAGCCCTGATCACTCTTTAGAGAAACATAAAACAAAATCATGGCTTAATATCACATTCAGGAGGACTCAGAAGAGATAAAACCTTGATGGACGGAGGGTACCGTCCCATTTATTCTGGAAGACATTCAAGGCCACATACAGTCCAAACTACAGGGTGCTCAGCCCCAGACGGGCATCCGATTGCAGGGGAGAAAGGTGGGAATATCCAGAGATGGTAGGTCACCTTCAACAAAATGGTGTTTCCCAGACATAACGGGGAAGTTGCACATCTGCACAGCGTACACAAGACCTGCACAAACTTGCTCTAGACAACATGAAGTCCCAACCCCTGGCTGAAGAGATATTGGCAACCGATAGCTGTGGGGAGAGAGAGAGTCGGTTTTCTTAAAGGGTAGGGCAGGCAGGAGGGCCACCTCCCTTGAGCGGACAGCTCTACATTCAAGAGTATATAGGTGGCACAAATTATACTCAAGGATTTTTGGGTTGGTTTTGTAAAAAAAAAAAGACACCAAGTTGGGTGTCTAGGCAAAGAAAGGCAGTTCAGGGAGGAGTTGGGAGAGGCGTAGAGAGTGAGTATGACAAAATATAATTTATTAAATCGTCAACGCACTAATAAAAGTATTTTTAAATTTAAAAAAAATGTAACTTAAAAATATCACTATTAGAAGACAGTACAATATTCCTAACTTAGGAAATAATTCCAGATTCTTATCTAGAATAATTTCTAAACAGAACTTCAAAATCTCAAGGGTACAAGTGGGGACAGAAGAGGAAGACGGAGAAGAGAGGTGGGGCGCAGGAGGGTCAACAAGCTAAGTATGTAAGAACATGCCACAAGGAGCTGTCACTCTGCTTGCGAATTAAACTCAATGTAAAGGAGACAAGACCTCAAATCACAAGCAAAACAAATCAGACACCTTCAGTCACCTGACCCTTGGATTTTATGGCTCAGTGAAGGGACACTTTGGATAAAGGTAATAAGTCAAACAAAAGAAATAATAATTCCTAGGCAGTCATCCCTGGAGAAAAAGGACCAAAAAAAAGCAAAAAGAAAAAGAGTGTTTTCAAGCAATTTATTAGAAAAGGAAACTCCTTGAGTTAGTGAGAACAAATAGGCTGAAAAATCATGAGTCACCAGAAAAAAAATCCAAGTGAGAACAAAAGATTCCATTTTATAGCTAATACTCAGGAGAGCAACTGGACAGGTTAGGCCAGGCCTGGTGTCGCACATCTGTCATCCCAGAATTCTGGAAGATGAGGACGAAGTCCATGAATTCAAGGGCAGTCTTGATGCGGTAAAGCCTGCCTCAGAATCGGAACAAAAGCCAAAGAAGGACAAGGAATGCTTGGGTGGGCAGTCACAGTTGTTTGCAGGGGCGAGGGACCACAGGCACCTGTATTGTGACCAAGGGCAGAGGTGCCTGGTCCATCCGCCCTGAGAAGATGCAGCTGCCATTAGTGCTGTGGATGCAGTGCGCGCGTGGTCTATAACGCAGGTCGGTTCCCTGCAAGGACACTGCGCATCCTTCAGCAGCACACACAGAAGACGTAGATGAGCCACAGGCACCACAGTTGCCGCGAGATCCAGGCTACCACTCTCTCCCACGGGACACTTGGACTTGGGATGGCCCTCCAGAGCCATCGGCTTTGTCCCGTGGGGAGGGCGACACTAGATATGGCAGCTCTCTTCAACCTCCGAGAGACGCCATTTCCAGGACCAGGGGCATCCTTGGTGTGAAGAGGGCATCTCAGTTCCAGGCTGTCTCATGCACCGTGATACTGGAGGCTCGGCGGCCTCTCAGGGACGAGCTCGTGGACCACCGCAGATAGGGGCGCGCGGGCACAGCTGCAGCGCTGGCCGAGAGGAAGACGCAGGAAACGTGGAAACCCGTGTAGCCATTCAAAGGAACACATAGCAGTGTGGATCTTGGCTTTCATGCGGATTAAAATGAGTGCATGACGTCATGGCACACCCCAACGTATACTCCCCGAGAATACACACTAAGGGATCCACAAACAGCGTCAGAGCACTCACCGAGCGTGCACCGAGTCCTGAGATGGATTTCCAACCCCATCGAGGGGCTGCGGTGGCTGGGAGGAGGGTGGTTTGAACGAGAACCCGTGGACTCCAGCGTCTGAACACTCGGTCACCAACCAGATGGTGGTACTATTTCGGGAGGTTTCAGAGGTGTGGCCTTGTTGAAGGAAGTATGCCATTGGAGGCGGGCTTTGAGGGCTTCCAGCGAAGTTCTTCTTCCCTGCTTCTTGCTCTCCTGAGAGGCGGTGGGGAGCCCTCGCTTCCCCCTCCTGGTCCCCTCACCCCCCAGCCTGCTGGTGCTGCTGAGCCTCCTCGCCATGTTGGAAGACAGGAAGGGAAGATAGGGCCTCTTAAGGTTAGTGGTGACGATAACCAGTAAGGTTCAGGTTGCTCTGAGTCAACCCTGCGAACCGAGGCTCAGAAGCAAACAGTCCCAATGTCACCCTAAGATCAGTCTACGCATGTGTTCGTGGTGTTCTGCACGGAGTCCACAGAAGGTCCTCGTGGGGTCGTGGCCAGCTGATGTCTCCGGAAAGGCCGGGGCCAGTGTTCTGTTCCGCGTAGTTGGGACTTGGGTTTTCATGTTCCAGTCTAATTCAGGGTTTGTGAAGGACAAGAAGAAAGGGGCCTAAGCCCTTTCATCAGACTTTGGATCGGGCTCAGAGAGAATAAATTCCAGCATGGAATTTGAAAGGAAGCTGGTGGAGAGAGTAGGCGTGGAGTAGGAGAAGACCTCGGAGAGACGAGGGGAAGGGGTGCTGCTCCCCGAGGTGGAACTTATTCCCCAAGAGGCACCATGGGAAAGCCAGGCTTGACAGAGACGATGGGGAATGAAGTTAAAGGCACACTCAAGTATTTTTAAAACTGTGAAACCGCCAAAGAGAATTTGAGGCAGAAACTACAGAGCCCACACAGGGAAGGTTTTAGAAGAATACAGTTTTTAGAATATTCTTATCACAGGGTTGGGAAACAGAGAAAGGCTTTCCGGGAGTCTTCGTGCTGAGATCTCCGCGCCAATTCTGAAAGTCTAGATTCCTGGAAGTCACCAAAGGGGCGCCAGAAGGGGCTCTGATAGGTAGGAAGGGTTCTAGGACTCAGAGACGCCGTTCACAAGCCCCGCCCTCTTTGACCCTCAGCTTGTCCAGCTGTGAAACGACAAGGTCACATTCGGTCCCCTTGAAATTCTGGGGCTAGATGTAAGCCTGCAGTGAAAATAAGTGTAGATAAAAATCTCTGTTCCAGCGCTGGCCAAGAGATAAAAATCTCTGTTCCAGCGCCGGCCAAATGCAACAGCTGAGTCCCGTCACATAAGCAGCAAATGACGGGAGTCTTTGCTAGAGAAGAAGAGGGGGAGGGGTAGGAGGAGAAGGAGGAGCAGGAGAAACAAGAGGGAGAGAGGGAGGGGAGGGAGACGAGAAGGAGGGGGAGGAGGAAGAGGAGGAGCTGGGAGGTTGCGTGAGGAATTCAGAGGAATAGAAAGAAAAACAGTATTTTACCCGCCATGGATGACAGCCTTTACCATCTGGACCGTAAGCTGTTACCACCCTATAAACCTAAGCTTTTAATATATGTGTACGTATACATTAAACTATGACAATGGTTTATATACATGCATTTAAACTACAGATCTGTAAGTTGCAGGAGTTTTTTATTTGGTTTTTGTTTGTTTGGTTTTGGTTTTTGGATAGAGTCTCACTATGTAGTGTCAGACAGCCCAGAACTCACCTTACAGACCAGTATGGCCCTGAACTCACAGAAATACGCCTGCCTCTGCCTCCCCAGTGTTGGGGTTAAGGGTGTGTGGGTGTGTGCTGCCATGCCATAGGGTTTTGATGGTGGAGTGATAGGGACAAAACTCAGGGCATTGTGCATCAACTCTGTAATTCTGCAGTCCTAAAGTGTGTGTGTGTGTGAGTGTGTGTGTGTGTGTGTGTGTGTGCGCGCACGTGTGCAGCACCTGCAGAGGCCAGAGGATGGCACTGTTCCTCCTGGACTCCTTGCAGCTGGAGTTGCAAGCAGCTGTGAGCCTCCTGAGACGCTGGTCCAATGAGAGAGCAGCAAGCGCTCCACTGCTGAGCCATCTTCCCAGTCCTGCTTCCATTCTCCTTCTGGTTCACCTGCGTCTTCCTTTTCACCTGGATGGATCTAGCCATAATTTTCTGATTTTATTCAAGTTAAGCGCTTTCGAGTCTGAAGAGTTGAAGTTGCTTCTCCTTTTGTCTAGTTTCTTAACATACGGGCTGTTTATTTTATTTTAAATATTTTTCCTTTATCGTACAAAAATATTTAGGGCTACACATTTTCCTCTTGCAAACTGCTTTAGCTGCTCCTGGATGCTAAGCCATGTCATGCTTTCATGTTCATTCAATTTAAAGTGTTTTGGATGGTGTCTTGTTTCTTCCTTTTCCATCCATGAAATTCTTAGAAGTAATTTCCCCCAAATAATTGATGATTTTATTTGTGAATATTTTATTAGAAACATATCTTAAGTGATTAATTCATACCCGTTTAAATGCAACCATCCTTTTTTTATGGCCCAGAATGTCATTTCTTATGGTGAACTCCCAATGTGCAACAGAAGGGTAATGTATTTTGTGCCTGTTGGGTAAAATGTATAAGAAGTGTCAAGGGGCT
Source organism: Cricetomys ansorgei (assembly GCA_026225945.1). NCBI lineage: Eukaryota > Metazoa > Chordata > Mammalia > Rodentia > Nesomyidae > Cricetomys > Cricetomys ansorgei. The sequence continues at coordinate 2,850,515 of JAMJFZ010003296.1, read as the reverse complement.
GGAGAGATGTCTCAATGGTTAAGAAAAAAAGGGAAATTCTCTATATTTGTAATGTTTTTCTTAAAACAAAGATTGGTGCATAAGAAACTTTTGGATGTTTTAACTTCTCAAATAATATTTTGGGATAGTAAAACTTACTGTATCGGGGAATGGAAAGACGGATCAGTGATTAGGGACACTTACCGCTCTTTCAGAGGACCTGGGTTGAGGTTCAAGCACCCAGGGCGGGCCGCCCACAGCTGCCTGTAACTCAGCCCAGGATCTGATGTCCCCTTCTGGTTCCTTCAAGCGTGTACTCATCCGTCCTGGTACTGTGACTTTAGTTTACAATGTTCTTATAAAAAGGTTTAAAATAAATTTTTAACAAACTAAAGAGACAAAGAGGAAAAAGAAAGTGTCTTACCCCATTTAAAACGAAACATCAGTGAGGTCCCATTGGTTGGTTCAGGATTTCTGTATTCTTAGAGGTTTTACGTTTTTCTTCCATCAGTTTATGAGAATGTTGGAATCTCCAACTGTGTTTTCGTTATTCTCCCCCGCCCACCCCCAATTGTTCTCTGTGTACTTTGAACAATTTGGGAGCTTCATATATTACTCATGGGTTTTTTTTTTTTTTGTTTTTGCTGTTGTTCTTTAGGATTAGAATATTATAATGCCATGAAAAGTCCCATTTTTGAGGGTATTTCCTTACATGATATACTTTTCCTTAAAGTTATTCGGATATTTATTTTTAAACTAAGTTTTTTTTTTTTTTTTAACAGAGACCTTCTTATTCTTGGTATTTGGGACCAAAAAGATTTCATCGCAGTTCTTTAGCTCATATTATTTTGTATTTTCTCTTTTTGACTGACGTGAATAATTACATATAAATATTTTCCAAAAATATCCACAAATGACCTCGGCTTGGGACAGATATTTGATAATCAAGATTATTTTTAAAATGATCACCAGAGACCAATGTCACATGATATCTGCTCATGATTTTGAAAACTAATCCGGTATATTGTTTTAGATTTATGCATGGTAGTGTTTGCCTGTATGTATAACTGAACACTGTGTGTGCCTGGAGTCTAGAAGAGATCCAGATCCCCCTAGAACTGGAATTGCAGGCAGTTCTGAGCCACCATATGGCTGCTGGGAACCAAACCCAGGTCCTCTGGAAAATCATCAAGAGCTCTTAACCTCTGAGCCATTCTTCTACCCCTTGATATAATAAGGTTTACTACCCCAAGGCATCTTTTGGAAAATTAAAACATGCAACATGCAGAGCATTAGTTGTTGCATGCACCAATCTCTACCCAATTTAAGAAAAACCCGACAAATACGGAGAATTTCCTTTTGCGTTTTCATTTCCCACAGACCTCTGACAGCACAGCTAAAGTAACCTGAAAGATGGGCTTGCGTGCATATATTTCTTCAGATAAGACTGTTTCTGTCTTTTGCTTGTTTTCGCATTTTCTGCTGAAATTGACATTCTTCTTGATATTCAGATTTTTGATCAGTTTCCAGCAATATTTCAGGGAGTCTGTTTACACACATATTTACAAGGAGGGAACAGCCAGGACTCAGACGCAGGGACTGCAGCTGCTTCTCACCAACCTGCTCTTTCCTTGGTTCCTGTAAATGTTTATCATGACTTTGGATCCTGAGAGGCCACGCTTCCTGCTCTTATTTTGACCTCTGCATTCTCAAAACCAGTAACACTTCTCTCTTCCCTGCCAAGCTTCAAGCCAAACCCAAGATTTAGACCTTTTTTCCTATTTTTTTTTTCCCAATTGTCTCATATTTCTACCATTTATGCTTTCATTCTTTTGCTTCCCTTTCTTCCTTCTTTTAAATCATTTGGGGATTGTCCTAGTTTGCTTTTCTGTTGAGCAACATGGGGAGAAAAATGTTTATTTGGCATTACATGGGGGCGGGGGGGGGCGGGGTAGAGACAGGATCTTAATTCATGAACCCCGAGGCAGGAACCGTTGGAGGAATTCTGTTTACAGGCTTGTTTCGGGCTCACCCTCAGCTACCTTTCTTTTACACCCCAGGACCACCTGCCAAGGGCTGGCACAGTCCATGGTGAGCTGCCCCTCCACACACACAGCAGCCAGCCGTGGAGAAAATGCCACTCAGGCCTGCCGAGGGCCGATCTGAGGTTCTCGTCCCATGTAGCTCACGTTGACAATCGACATTAGTCCTCACAAGTACAGTTTAGAAAGTATTCTGTTTCCACCTGGGGTTGTTAGGCGGGCCGTCTTGTTCTTTGGGCGTGTCCACCTCCCCACGCGATCTTTGCATTCCATGATGCTACTCTGTGTGCCATCTGAGAACGTCAGCGTGGAATCGTCCGCTCTCCCCTCACACCTCCCGTTCTTTGTGCTATTAGTTCACACAAATGAAGTCGGCAAATGTTCTGAGCTGAACAGCTACCTATTTTATGTCATGCAATCTATATTTATCCTTCTACCATCTCTCTACGTCTACCTATCTATAGGCCTATCACCTATCTGCTTGTGTGCATCCTGTTATCTATCATCCATCCTGTTACCTAGGTACACTGCTCATCCTGTTATCTGTCATATTATATACCCATCCATCCTGTGGTTTACCCATCTATTCATTCGTACTATTCTACGCATCCATCCACACTATATGTTTGCTTATCCAGGCATCCTGTATCTAAACATCCTAATGTCCATCCACCTATCTATGTATCATTTATGCAGCCTATTATTTATCCATCAGTCCTATCGTCTATGCCTGTCTATCTGTCCATTACATTATCTATCTATCTATCTATCTATCTATCCATCTATTTATCTATCCATCTATCTATCATCTATCTATCCATCTATCCATCCATCTATCTATCCATCCATCTATCTATCCATCTATCTATCTACCCATCTATCTACCTATCTATCTATCTATCCATCTATCTATCCATCTATCTGTCTCTCTATCCATCCGTCACCTATCCCATGTACCCATGCTATTATCTATCTGTGCAAGCATCCTATTATCTATCCATTCTACTGTCTATCTATATATCCATCCTATTGCTACCCATTCATCTATTTTTCTATCTAACCGTATCTACACCTATTATCCTTCAGAAAATAAAACACGCTTCGCTACGACCCACTCACTTACCACCATGGCAGCCTTCACTTCATTTTCGTAGATCTAATTTTCAGCATAGCCGTGTTTCCCCTCTACCTAACGAACTATCTTTAGTAGCTCTCGGAGACTTCGCGTGTACCGTTGCTTCTGCTTGGAATGTTCTTTACCACTTACTTGCTGACTTGGTTCCTTCTCGATGCCCTTTGCTCAGACGGCGCAGTCAACATGGGGTCCCTTAACCGTGCATTTAACATTGCCGGGTTTAGCATCCTCTGAAATGCAACACTTTTCACAATGTGACCTAGCTGGTGGCTCGCTTTTATTTTTTCTTTAACTTAAGGTCCATGATGTCTCCTTTTCATTCACTGATGTGTCTATATGTGGTTGTCTAGAAACACAAATATGAGAAGCTCAACACTAGTGGCACTGGCAGGACTTTGCAAGTGGTAGATGTTTAGTGAATGTTGGATGAATGAATGAGATCTCTGCAGTGTTCCTTCAAAGAGGAGCTCTGATCCGCCCCCTTACTCAGAGCACACTCTCAGCTGAACAAACCACTCCGCTTGGTTGACTCCACTCTGTCCGTCTGAGTGGTTAACTGGCTCAGTGATCACGGGGATCAGCCACTGTGCTCATAATTTGCTGAGCCGAATGAGCTGTGTTAACTCAACTCCACGGCTTCCATAAACAACTCTCAAGCCGGCCAGTCACCTGGGATATAAATGTGGGGGTTCTACACCTGTCCCAGGTACTCAGGACCCCTAGTGAGGATTTCACTGCTTTAGTCCACAGTCGCAAGATGCCTCAGAGGTGAACACGGAGTGGATGTAGAATGTCCTGGGATCTTCTGGTAATTTTTACAAAGGAGGTGAAAGTCTTTTAGCAAAATAACTAGAAGCCGGACACAGCAGTACACTTCCGACATCTCAGCTACTTGAGAGACTGAGGCAGTAGAATCCTAAAAAGGAGTCCTGAATGGACAGCAGAGTGAGTTCAAGACCAGCACGAGCAACTTAAGGAGACATGCCTCAGACCAGAAGAAAGAGCTAGGGATGTAGCCGAGTAGTAGCATGCTTGTCAAAGATGTGTGAGGTCCTAGATTCAAATCCCATGACTGCAAACCAACCAACCAGAAGCCACACAGGGCAAAGCATGCTGGTAATCCCATCACTCAAGAGGCTGAGGCTGGGAGTCACAAGTTAAAAGTCAACTTGGGCTTCATAAGGAGAGTCTATCTCAAAAACATAAATCAATAAAGAACCAAACATACAAAAATCTAGGAATGTATGTATGTCACTATATGGCCAACGTTGGAACCATTTGGCATTGAAAAGCAAAAAAGCAGCAGTTCACGTGAATGTCCACTGGCCACAGCCTGCTTCGGTGTCTTCCTGGTGGTGGAAGAGATCCACTTACCAAGCTCCACCTACTCAAGAGGGCACAGTAGGCCTGAGTGTTTGCAGCATCAGGCCTGTCGGGCTCATGTGAAGCCCCAGAAAGTAAGAGCCCACTTCTCATTCATGAAGGACTGTGTCCTGCTGAACATGAGTGTTCACACCAGTCAACAGTGTATGACTTCCAACGCTGTCTAATTTTTTGTTTTTTGTTTTGCTCTCTCTGTCCAACCACTGCCAAGATGACATCCTCTGGCTTTAGGGTTAGGAACTGAAGTTCCTCTTGACAAGACAGAATCAAGCTGTGGACCCTGAGGACTTGGATGTAGGAGAAGAGGCCATACCCAGTTAAGCCTGGTGGTGTTTGTCACATGGTGGAACACTCCTGCTTTTGACTTTAAAGCCAGACTCCTGGACCCATTCCCACCTATGTGTACACCAAACATCTCCCCAGAACATCTCTCTCCTCCTCCCTTCCTGCAGACGTGGATCCCAATGTCCTTAACTTGTCCTGATCCAGTAAACAAGGCTTCGGTAACGTATAAACATGATTTATGGAAACAAATCTTCTTTCAAATCTGCTTAGAGAAGCCCCATCGCACAGCTGTAAGCTAAGATGAAGGACCGTGAGTAACAGGGCGCACATCTGTTAGAGGGAGGCCTCTCTTGAGTGTCTGTCACTCAAAAAGCAAGCACACTTGGTCTAGAGTAAAATGGTGACCATTGTTTCTGTGTCCTTCCTGCAAGCCAGGCAGTGTTAGGTGCCTTCCACCTGTTGTAGAAGTTTATTTTTATTTAAAATATTGTTTTGTGCACTGTTGGGGAAGGGCTGACTAGGCCTTGACATTTTGTGTTGTTCTGCTGGTGTTGGATTTGTGTGTGTGTGGTGTGGGGGGGAGCTGTTTGATTGCTCATGATCTGCACATGCTATCAGTAGAACACTGAGGAGTTCTGGACCAATAAAAACACCTGAGCTCAGACGCTCAGGGTTCCACTGTCCAGTGTGGCACTGGCCATGGCGGCGATCCCCTCTGCTGAGGTCCGGCAGGATTTGCACCTATGAGTATGTCTCCTTGTCTTCCTTGGTGAGATGCCACAGTAGGTGTATTGATACATCCACCCACTGGATTCTCACAACCGTCTCAAGGGCTGTGTCCAGTTTTCACAAGTTATGGATGAAGAGACTGAAGTTCAGAAAGGGGGAATAACTTATCCGTGGTGTCGGTTCCTATTGGTGCGATAAGACACCATGACCAAAAGCAACTTGGGTTTCTTGGGGAAAGTGTTTATGTTGTCTTACAGCTGGTAGTCTGTCATCCATGGAAACGGTGGAAAAATCAAGGCGGGGACTTAGAAGCATAAACTGAAATAGAGCCCTCGGAGGACTGCTGTTTACAGGCTTGCTCCGATGGCTTGCTCGGCCTGCTTTCTAATAGCACCTGGACCACCATCCCAGCAGTGGCTCTACCCACAGTAAGCTGGGACCTCCCACATCAATCACCAATCAAGAGAATGCCCCACAGGCTCGGCCCCCAAGCTAGTCTGGTGGTGGCATATTCTCAGTTAACTCAGTGACTCTGTCTCCTATCAAATTGGCATAAAAGCAGCCAGCACACCGTGGACACGGAAGAGTTGGGACACTGGCAGTCAAAGTAGGTAGAAGAGCAACAACCAAGCCTGGCCTCGGGTCCCCGCTTAGGTGTCCCCACTGGTCTAGTTGCTTGGCGAAGAGCACTGTTTGATCCCATGGTGAGACGGAGCCTAGAATTTACTGCACTAGATCAGTAGGAAGCAGTGTGAAGAGAGGAGGCAGATACAGCTTCCTAGTGAACTCAGGGGAATAGGGTACTCTGTGCCTCGGATTGTCAAGCCTTGGCCCTCGGCAACCCCCCCCATCAACTCATTCTGGAAGCTTTTCAAAAGCACACTCTTGTGTGCCACTGAAGGAGGTTCTGAACGTTCTGCCAGAGCCTCTCGAGTCATCGAACCCTTGGGGTAGACCCAAGGGTCAGAGAGGGATTAAAATGCCAGCCAGGAGGTAATCTGCAGGTAAACTGGGGTCCAGTGCCTGCACAGACTCCGGTAGGTCCCTCCACATAGTTCTGGAGGGCGCAGGAAGAGACAGGTCCTTGATGGGCCGGGGTGGAGGGTAGAGGTAGGGATGGGGAGGGGGTCTCTGCCACATGGTGGCTGGAACAAAATACATCCTTGCCCTATTGCCCAGTGAGAAACTTAGTGAATGTTAAGAAAGTGGCAGGCTGTTCCTGACTTAGCCACGCGTGGCTCTCAGACTCTACGTACTCTCATTCTTTAAGCAGAGAGAGAATGAAGGAAAGGATCAGAGGGCATGGTTCTTAAAAGCACAGATTTGCTCCTAAGGCAAATCCACCATTTGCTCGGGTCTCAATGATTCCGCTAATTCGAGGCTCAAGTGTTAAGATCATAACCGCCACCCTCAACAGTCAGTGCGTTAGCAGGGATTAGCACACACTGGTGCAGCCTTCGTGAATGGGGTTCGTGTCTTATAAAAGCGGCCCCACGGAGACCGTTTATTCTTCCACGGTTCAAGGACATAGTCAGATGTGGACCAGAGAGCAGGTCCCTGCCAAACTCTAATGTGATCAAAGCGAGGTCTTGGACTCGGACTCCTCCAGCCCGCAGAACCGTGAGGAACCAGTTTTGTTCATAAGCTACGCCGATTATAGTGTTTTGTGACGGGGATCCCAATGCTAGCCCACCTTACTAAACCACTGTCCTTTGCCCAGCAATGTCAGAAGATATTTTCCCACGACTGATTTATTTGTCATCCTACACCACACCTTCCTTCATCCATCCTTCCCGTGGCCTCCCTGTGGATAGCATTTAATTCCACGAGTCTTGGTTAGAAACCGTCTCTATAGTTTGTGTTTAGTTACTAGCCTGTCGATGGAAGTATCCCCTGATCTCACCGCAAGGCAACGATGTTATCAAAATAGATGAGAGTTACATGTGGAGAGCCACGTTAGTCAACCTAGCTTGCCACGCAGCTGCCCAACCAGGCCTATTCTGTGTAAACGCCGATGATCTGTTTGTTAAGCAGCAATAACTAATCCGTATATGCATTCTCTTTATCCGGTTTGAATCCTTGGTAGACGAGGTCCTCGTTCCTTAGGTGTTTGTGGTTTGAATGAATGAATGAGTTAGCTTTTGCTTTTAACTAATAATGTTTCAAGAATGGTGGGAAGATCCTGTAATATTCAGCCATGTGATTTTTCATGCATAAAAGTTAAAAAAGGAAGATAATAATTTCTCATGATATGGGCCATTATGTACTTAATGGCCTAGGAATCAGAGGCTAGGGTCACTTGCCAAGCTGTGACGTCACCCAGAGGCAGCTGATACCTCACAGAGCATGGTATCCTGAAACCCAACCTTTCACCTCACGTGGGTCTCTGACTGGATGGGAAGAACCAACAGGGCAGGAATGTTAGCGTGACATCCCATTCTGACTCCAGATGTACTCCACCCTGACCCTGAGGCACCAGAGTCCAGCCAGAGGTTGCAGGCCACAAGCTACACCGCCCTTTGCTCCAGTTTTTCAGAACACTGTGTCCTGATCTGAGGACACACATCTGAGACACATTCGAGGGGAATGCACGCCTCCCCAGAATGGCTTGATGCCGTCTCTCACCAGCAGTATCCCGGAAGGTGGACCATCAGGTGGAAGGAGTTCTCTTCAGAGAGCCGCCTTCCCCAGGGAGCAGCGACAGCTTGTGCTTGACGGGGAGCCCTGTTGTATTCTGAGGTGTGAAGGGAAGGCTGAACCGTGCATATGTCATACCGTACAGTTTTGCCTACAAACTCATGCAGCTTCATTGTAGCTGCGAACACTCTGCCCCTTTCCTCTTCACCCTTGATGATTTGAGAACATACAGAATTTATCTGCATTCCTCACTTGATAGGCAAAGGAGCACATGAATCTTGACGGTTCAACCTGCTGAGTTGGACGGCCACGTGTGAGGAAGCATCAATGTTTGAGGCTGCACAGCCTACCCTTCTACCCGAAGCCTTTCCGTCAAGATGGTGTCCAGACTTTGGGTTTCGTGAATGATTTATGTTGAGCCAGTTAGACTCAAAGGCAGAAGTCCTTCTGAAAGGAAGTTGACACAAACAGCGTTGACCAGATCAGTGGCTACACACACCACACACCACCGGGTGCGCAGAAGGAACGCAGAGTTTATCGTCCATCTGTATACTCCATGATTTGAGGACGGGGCTCAGCTAGGCTCACGGAACCCAGCTAAAAAGCCACAAAAAGTGTGCCTATCTTTGTCAGCTGGGACAAGTGAGCCATGGAGACTTTCTTCAGATTGTGAGAGGGAGAGAGGAAAAATATGAGAGGGGGGAGGGAAGAGGAAGGGAAGGGCAGAGGAAAAGAAGGAAAGATGGTGGGAAAAGGAGGAGCTAGCCTTATCGAAATCTTTTCAGTGCACAAAACTAATTGCGTTCATCTTGGATTTGGTGCGATGGATAATATTATATGCATAGCTCCTAAATGAATTATTAAATGTCAACTCAAGATGGCTTAACTAAAATATCCAATTTAATAACCCAAATGTATCTAAGGTAACAATAACAATTTTACGGGTGCATGTAGAGTTGTCAAGGCAAAAAATTACAGACAAGCTTGGGGAGTCCGCGTGGACTGTCCCCACGACACCACGCCTCACGTCCGTAACTCAGTGCCGGTCCTGAAAAATCACATTTCAATAAAGGAACCCCCTCCAAGGGAGCTTTGCTATTCACATCAAACCAGCAACCCACCCTTCTTCTTCTTCTTCTTTTTTTCCCTAAAATATAAAGCTAAACAAGATCTCAGTCACAACCAGCAAATCTTTATTAATGCATTCCTTGTGCTACTTCTGAATATTAATAAAAATTAATAATTAATTTTGCCTTTGGCGTTGCAAGATATACTAGTTTTAATTAGTGTACTGTACTCCTATACAATTAAAAAATAATTGATGTCCACGCTTATTGGCGGCGTCTGTGATCTTCTTTCTGTTGTTGTCAACAAATGCCTGAAAAAACACGGTTCAAGGATGTTGGGCTGTCCGCTCGATTTACGCGGCCCCGGTAACAGGCAAATCTTTTATGATGAAACAGAGCGGTTTTCTGCTTAAATTATCCACAAGTATATTAACTAGAAAGAGAAAATTAAAAGCTGATGGCTACAAGGAATAGCGGAAAGTCTATAAAAATGTTTTATCTATCAACAAATTTGCCTGGAAAAACTATCAACGGCCGACCCCATCTCGAAGCCGGAGTGTGGAGAGGCCATCTTGGATGTGTTACGTCCATTCTGTCAAGCATTTCATTCTGACTGCCTCCTGAATCCGCTTCGGTTATTTAAATTCAGCCTATCGCGTTAGCCTTCCGCTGCATCTTTTTAATCGTGTCGTGAACCACTTTATCCCAGAATGCTAAAGCACCTCCCCGTGTCTCCTTTCTCTTCCTTCCTCAACAGCACAGAAGTGGGGACTCAAGAGAGAACGCCTATTCTTAAAGAGGGTGGGTTGCTTTCTTTGACAATATTCGTATGGACAATCTTGAATACAGAGAGGTTGGTGGCGGGCTTAGAAAGAAATCGTTCAGATCTCACAGCACGTGTATTTCTTGCTTCTGTTTGTATTTGGAGAAAGACGATCTCTATCGAGTGGCCACCAGCATGTCTGTGAAACTGAGAGGTGATACGCTGATAGGAAATAGCTGGGATTAAAGAAAAAAAAAACACAGAAGAAAGGTCTGTTACAATGTCTGCATTGCATGTCTGAACCAAAATCAGGGGTTACTGAACATTTCTTTAGGGATAAGATCACAAACAGATACAAAGAGTCATATTTTTCCCCAGATCCATGGTGTGCCTAGGAATTTCAGCAAACTTCATATGAACAGATGACAGCTGGGCACAGTGACACCCGATGACAGTCCTGACGCACAGGAGACCGAGACAGGAGGATTGCTGAGTTTGAGGCTGGCCTGGACTGCATATTGAGATCGTCTCCAAAATCAAATCGCCACACCCAACAAAAAGACAAAGAAGACGGAGGAGACCACAGGCTCTGTCCTAAAATCGTAGCGCCCGGTCCGTTTCCTTACGAGTGTTACCTTCGTGAGCTTAACTCGGTCTGAAACAGCCTCAGCAGCACGGTTGTAACCTGCATCCCACTAACTCCGGTGCCTACAGACCAGGCTCTCTATGGTTTTCCTCACCGCTGCCTCCGCTCTGCCCAGCACTAAGCTTGGCTCACAGCTGGCATCCGAGAGCATCCATTGTTGAATCCTGCCCGGCACCGTCTTTTCCTTCCTTCCATTCAACGTTCCTGCCCATCGAAACACGAGTAGACGAAGAAGCGGTGCTTAACTATGTAATGGTCTATTACTCAGCGGTAAAACAAAACTGTTAATACACTCCGTCCTGCGAATGAAAGCAATAGACTCCGCTGGCTAAGACTGTCTGGAGGGAGGACGCACTGTAGCACGCTTGCATACAGGGCTCCAATGTTGCGGCGGGCAGAAGCTGCAGCATGGATGCCTGTGGACGTTGGCGGGCATTCCCAGGAAAGAGGCATGCTGGAGCTCCCAGGGCCAAGAACATGCGTGGCATCTCATCTCAACTGGTCTGATAGTGCCATGGAGATGTGTGTGTGTGCGGGTGTGTGTCCAGTGGTAAGTGGAAGAAGAATCTCCGAAAAGCAAATATGTCAGTGGCTTCCCCCCCGGTAGATTTTCCTTCCCCACCCTGTGTGACCCAGGGGCAGTGTCTAGTGTCTCTATGGCCTCGCACACAGGTACTGAGGCTGGGGGTTTCTTCGTGGCGATCACAGCCACTTTGGATGTAGAGACGTGCCTGGCTCTTCTGCCGGAGCTGTGAATAACACTCTTAACAGTACATGCAAATGCTGCGGTCTGCGTCTGCACGCCCAGCTGGTCTGCCGATCAATTTTTACTTCTCAAACTGGGTCAGTTGAAAAGGACGGAGCTTTCTGTTCCCACCACCTCCTTTACCTCCATTCTCAACGCGGTCTCCATTCTGTTCACCCTGGGAAACCTGCAAAGTCAAAAGCAAGCTTTTGGTCTCCCTGGGACCACCTTTCAGAAAGAACCATTTCTTTGTAGATCTTCACTGAATGAAGAGGTTTAAATTTCTTGCGTGCTAAACTCAGGCTGAGCTTGAGAAGTCCAAAGCTGTGCCCAAAACCACCTGAGTCCAGGGGCGATGCACAGACTCCTCCAGACAATGTGTAGCTCTTACTGACAGTCTTCTGTCTAAGATTACAAATGTTTAAGCCCCTCAGGTCAGTAAGAAACCAAAGCAAGGGAGAGAGGTCCTGCTAGAGGCCAGGCTGGAGTCTAGAATGTCTTAACTCACCAAGTTTGTCTGTTTGGTTTGTTTTCAGGGCTGCAGATGTAACCTAAGGCTTCATGAATGCTACACAAGATCTCTACTGCTGAGCCACGCCCCCAGCCCCTCACTGGGGTATTCTAGGCAGGGGCTCTACCACTGGGCCATGCCCCCAGCCCCTCACTGGGGGATTCTAGGCAGGGGCTCTACCACTGGGCCATGCCCCCAGCCCCTCACTGGGGGATTCTAGGCAGGGGCTCTACCACTGAGCCACATCCCAGCCCTTCACTGGGGGATTCTAGGCAGGGGCTCTACCACTGAGCCACGCCCCCAGCCCCTCACTGGGGTATTCTAGGCAGGGGCTCTACCACTGGGCCATGCCCCCAGCCCCTCACTGGGGGATTCTAGGTAAGCTCTCTACCACTGAGCCACACCCCCAGCCCCTCACTGGGGGATTCTAGGCAGGGGCTCTACCACTGAGCCACACCCCCAGCCCCTCACTGGGGGATCCTAGGCAGGTGCTCTACCACTGAGCCACGCCCCCAGCCCCTCACTGGGGGATCCTAGGCAGGGGCTCTACCACTGAGCCACGCCCCCAGCCCCTCACTGGGGGATCCTAGGCAGGGGCTCTACCACTGGGCCATGCCCCCAGCCCCTCACTGGGGGATTCTAGGCAGGGGCTCTACCTCTGAACCACATCTCCAGCCCTTGCTTTACTTCTGCTTGCAGTACAGGGTCTCACTGAGTTCCCCAGGCTGTCTTTGAACTGACTCTGTAGCCCTCGAAGGACTTGACCTCATAGTTCTTCTGTCTCATCAGCCTTCCCAGAGGCTGGAATGGCAGGGCTACACTATTAGGTCTGGATTCTATTTTTTTTCTCTTCATTTTCCTTTCCTGGTTCTTTCTTTGTGCATGCAGACAGCATGTTTAGGAGCTGTGGCTTCCCTACTCTATGGAGTTGGTTGGCCCTTGGGATCCCTGGTAAATTAAGAGTATCTGTATTACCCCATGACCTAAAATGTTCAAAATTAGTTCTGCTTTTGCTTTGCAGTTCTGATTTCCCCAGACCCATCTCACCAACAGTTTTTGTTTGCTGTTCCTGGTGTTCACCTAGGACAGCCTAGGTCAAATCTGTTCCTTGGGCAACACAGGGATCTGAATGCAAAGGATGGTGCAGCACGCAGCACATAGGAGTTGCTAGAAGAGGAAAGGTGTTCTGTGGGAACAACGGGAGAGAGAGACGTTGAGACCTGGGGCCATCAGAGAGGAACATCTTAGCCCAGTGAAACGGAGCTGCCTCTTTGTGGAAAAGGCAATTGGTGACAAAAGCAGAAGGTGGGTGGTCCGGGCTCAACTAACAAAGGTGTACCGTCTCGAAAGAGAATGAGAACTATCTCATCAAAAGTGCTGTCTGCCCTGACATTCAGACATGCCCGTCCTTGTCTGCATGCTTGTTGTTCTCTAGCCCCTGTGCACATATGTCTACCCCGGAGCCTCCTGCAACCAAAGAATGAACCAGAGGCTGAATGCTACAGGTGAAAAAGTCCCCTACACGCACCGTGGAGATGGGTTCAGAGGTGCAGGGTGGAGCCTGGGACCTCCGATGTGTCCCCGTCTTTGTGCCTTGTCTGTAAGCGGGAGCCGTCCAGCTGCAGAGAAGTTCTAAAGGATCCTGTGACACTGTGCGCCCACCCTGACGTGCTGCAAAGGCGTGGCCTCTTCCACTTCTCCCGTTAGGCTGTATCTCAGTGCAGAGCACTGGACTAGTATGCCCAAGGCCCTGGGTTTGCTTCCAAGCACCGAAAAATAAAACAGAATTAACCACGTGGCAGATGTTGCTATTTTTCTAGGTTAGAGTCAAAAGAAAGGGGTATTGACCTTAATGAAGAAGCCACAGAAGACAACGTTTTAAAAGTTGTTTTGTGATTTGTGTGTTCTCGTGCGTACGCTTACCTGTACGGACGTGTCTAGAAGCCGAAGGTTGACTTCAGACGCCATCTATTGCTCTCTGTATTATTTTGCTTTTGACTGTTGTGATAAAACACTCTGACTCAAAGGGACTTGGGAAGGAAAAGGGTTTCTTCCAGTCTACACTACCGTGATGCAGTCCGTTACTGAGGGGTGTCAGAAGGATGTAAGGCAGGAGCTGAAGCAGAAGCCAATGGAGGAAAGTGAGCTACTTACTGACTTGCTCTCTGGCTTCCTTTTGACTCAGACAGCTTTCTTCTACAGGCCAGGCTGCCTGCATAGGGCTGTTGCTGCCCATAGTGGACTGGGCCTTCCAACATCAATCAAGAAACAAGTAATTTCACACAGATTGTCCACAGGCCAATCTTTTCTTGGCAATACTCCAGTTGAGACTCCCTCAGGTGACTCCGAGGTTACATCATGCTGACAGGTGAAAGCTGACTAGGACGCTCTCCATCTTAGTGTCTGAGACAGGGTCTTTCACTGAACCTGGAGTCCGTGATGTTTTAAAATGTAAGAAACAATCAGACTTCACAGGATAATGCAAGTTGGCTATTTGAACCCTCACCTACTTCTTCACAGCCGAGATCTGCCCCCTGCACGACACGGCTCTCGGCTGATGTCTTATCCCGACCCCTGTCCACCGTGATTGATCTTACCATTCCTTGGGGTTCAGTGCCATCTTCAGGACTCACGATAGCAAAAACCATCTTTATCCTTATGCGTGGATATATGGCGTGGACCTGAGATTGCCACCCCAAGTGCAGTGGTGCCCCTAAGCATGGTACTGTTTGGGGATCTGCACCCGAGGGAGCAAGAGAAGAGTGGCACTTTCAGCGCTGTACACAGAGCGCTCAGTCAATCCATACCTCTGCATCTGCCTCTGCGCTCCGTGTGCTCCCACGCCACAGGGGTGTGTGGTGGGCTGGCATTGGCATACACACCTGTGTGCCAGATGAGGGGAGAGGCTCATCCGGTGATGAGATTGGGAGTCCTAGGAGCTTGGGCTGCAGTGATGGCTACTTTCATAGGCCACCCAGGACTATATCGTGAGACATAGTCTCAAACAAGAAAAACAAAACCAGTAGGGTACTGGCAACTTGGCAGCTCCTCTTACTCCTACTGCCCAAAAGTTCCCTGCCAAGCCGAGTCCTTCCACCCTTCCGCCTGTGTCTGCTGACACTCCCCTTGAGGAACCCCAGTCACTCACATTTGGATATGTCCCCTGTGATATAGCGCAGGCCGGCTGAGGAAGAGGGTCCGTCCTTGTGTTCCCTTAGCCTTGCTGTGCCTACAACACTGTAAGCTCTCAGTGAATACCCACGTCTAGATCAATCTTGTTCTGCACATCTCCATTCCAAAGCAGAGCCAGCTTGCAAGTGGGCTTCCGCCCTCACCGGTCGCTGTGATCCCGAGGGACCTGGATGATGATCGACAGGCTGTCTCCTAATGGTGTCCTCTGAGAAGGCCACCAGGCATTTATCCACCACTCCGAAGGATTTCACTGTGTCCACGATGGCAGAGGTGCCCCACAGCGTGAGAACAAAGTCTCTGGGGTACTACGCGGCTTTGCGAGTAGTCTAGTCTGTGATGGATCTCGTTTCAACTCCAGCCCATTCCAGACCTCTCTTCGTCCCACACAGAAAGACAACCAGAGCCAATGGCCTCGGCCCTGAATGAGGCTGCTTCTTACGTGTGGTTGACTTCTTGTGCGACGGGCTAAGGTGACATGTCTAACATTATAAACGGAAGTTTTATGATGATAAGATCAGTAGTTACTGAGATATTTATGTGACAAGCTGACAGATATAAAACTACAAAGTCTGCTTTTATGCCTCCCGTCCTCTCAGAGGAAAAAAAAATAAATATTAGGGATACTGACGGGTCACTTTGAAGAGAATTTACGATCTAAATTACCTAATACCTGGTGAACTTCTAATATGCAGGATGGAGTCTCTCAATGCTATTAAAAAGATAAACTCCACTTCCCTCGATTGTAGCGGATGGATACATCCTGAAGAGGAAACCAGGATGTCTTTCCTTTCTTCGGATTCTGGTTGGACACGGTACACGCGCTGGTAATCCCAGCTCTCAAGCTACCGGTGGCAAGGAGAGTTGTGAGTTCAAGGCTAGCCAGAGCTATGCGGTGAGATACTGTCTCAAGAACAAATAAGCAAGCAAACAAAGCTACAAACATAAAGACCAGGATAGATTACTTAGTTGTTTAAGTATTTGCCAGGATAGCATGAGGGTCCTGAGTCGGATCCCCAGAATCCATGTAGACAAAAAAAAAATAGTTGGGCGTGGTGGCACACCTTGTCTTCCTAGTGCTGGGAAGGTGGAGACAGACAGCTCCCTGGGGTTCTCTGGTCACCCCATTTGATGAAAGACCCTGTCTCAAAACAGATTGTATGGTGCCTGAGGAGTGACACCTGTAGTTGTTATGTGGCCTCTACACGTGCATATGCGCACACGTGCGAGCACACACACATGCATATACACACGTGCAACTGCGCATACATGAATGTGCACATACAATTTCAAAGTTAAAATCCCAAGACCCCACCAGAGAGGACAAAGCATCTTACCTGTGTATGTCACTCAAGTGTCTGTTCAGCCAGCGTGGGGACCACCCGGCGTTATCACGAAACACCACCCACAGATCAAAATGAGGCCGTGAAATGGATGCGCAGAGGTGGCAGTGAGCAGTCAGAATCCCCGGAGGCTGTAGAGTGAACATCCACCTCAACCAAAGCAGGGGGCTCTAGAGGATGTCACGGAAGATGTGGCAGTGGCCGCTGCCGGCATCTTTCCTTCCATCCAGGTGGCGGTGCAAATGTCCCACCACACTGGGAATACAGTGGTCAGTGTTTTTCTCCATGCCTGGCTATGCTGATAGAGAGTGGAAGCCAGTGCCAAGCTGACACCGGTGCCATCTGGGACTTGATGTTGGCAGCCTGACAACTCCACCCTCCCATGGAGCACAGCCAAATCCCCGGGGGCCAAGAGCACACCTCTCTTGCCAAGCTATGACCAAGCAAGCACTCCACAACTGTGGCTCCCTATCACCTGCAAGTGTAGGAATTGCTGTCCCCATCTTTGGAAGAGAAACAGAAGTCAATGGAGAGCTTTGTGAGCCTGCCACTGGTCCTATCTGTCGGTGGATGACAAACAAGGCTCAAAGAAGTCACACCTTGGTGTGCTAGTTACGTTCCCCTTTGATGTGAGAACTTCAAGGAGCAGAGACTTCTTTCGACTCACAGTTCAGTGGGTACTGTCCATCATGGTGGGAAAGAATGGGAATTTGGAATGATTCAATCCACGCCATCTGGAGCCCACTGCTTCCTTGACATCTTAACAGATATGGAAATTGAAATCCAGACCAGAAGCAGAACTGAGAGACAACTTTCAGCTTGTCCCTGGTGGCCTGCTTCCTCCAGATAGAGCCTACTTCCAAAGGTTCCATAACCACCCAAGACAGCTGGGGATCACTTAGTATCACTGCCTGACAGCTCCCATCCTCTTCCTCCAGGTTGTATGGCTATAAGAGCTCATGGTTGAACCTGGTCTCTGTCATTAACTGGGTACCAGAATGAGACCCTGATGTACAAAGTTCATCCCTCTACTTGTGCCTTTCCCTTATAATGGCGTCTCCCCCGGGGAACTATGGAGGATCAGAGTCAAGTAGGCTCATTTCTAGAAGGAAAAGCAGAATGACAGGCCAAACAGTGCCCTCCCCAGAGTCACATGGCTAGACAGTAACAACAGAGGGACTAAAGCCCGAGATCATTTAAAAACAATTTAAAGACCACACCACCTTTCTACCGCATCTGACAGACTTCCTTATTTCTTCTGCCTGCTGTCTAGTTTTTATTTAACTCTGCAGCCCAGTGCAGCAGATTGGTTCTTTTAAGGGTGGTTGCAGGGCATTGCCTTGCCTGCAGTATGTCTGTATCTCAGGAGAAAGCAAGGAGGTTGGGCATGAATGCTTCCACAAGTCTCTCTCTCTCTCTCTCTCTCTCTCTCTCTCTCTCTGTGTGTGTATGCTGTGCATCAACCCCAAATTAAACTCTTTTACTGTATCTTATCAGATCGATCGCCTGTGTAGTCCTCGGCTTTGTCTCATTTAAATAAAACTTCCATTTGTACCAATCCTATAAATAGAAAATCGTATTGATCAGGGCCCACCAGCAGCCTGCATTTCAGTTATCGCTGAAGCCTGACCAGTTAATGCGAGGGCTACAATTTATTATGCGGCCAGATACGGGGCCAGGCTGTGCCATTTAGATCTCTAAACAGAAGCGTGCTTAGCTCTGCCAAGCAAGTTCAGCAAGGCCGTCCCCAGGATCACAATTCTCTGGCGATTTGACATTTTAAAGCCGCAGATGCTCAGTGAACTGGCCTTAATAGAGATACCTTTGGCTCAGCCCGTGTAGAAGTCAGCCTTATTCAGAGCCGTGGTGACGCCTGAGATGCTTGCTAAGCCTAAGGTACTCTATTCTCCTAGGTCTCTCTGAGAGGCTATTTTGGCCCACGATTGTGCCATGTAACCAAAGATGTACTAACCATATCGAAGCATCAATATCACCAGCACTTGGTATGTGCTTACTGTGTACAGGATTCTTTCATCTCCTAGTGGAGTTGTACTATCAGAAGATGTACATTTACAGAATGTATTTCTTGTTCTGTTAAGCCACGGGCCATGCTTACCAGTGTGTATTCACGGTGCAAAATGATGGGTTTCCTTATGACATTTCCTGTATGCATACCATGATCATATTCACCGCTGCCACCATCCGGTCCACTCCCCACCCTTCTCCTGATGATTCCTCCCTCAATAACCTCCCTTCTATTTTCCAGTTTCCTTCCCATTCTAGATTCTGCCTGTGAGATAAATCATGTCATATTTGCTGTTCTGAGCCTGGTTTATTTCACTTGACACGGTGATCTTTAGTGCCACGCATTTTCCTACAAATGACATCATTCCCATCTTCCTTGTGGCTCAGCAAACCTCTGCTGTGTGTCATATACAACACTCCATGTTCATAGCCGTTGTAGTTCATCATTCTGTTGAGCACTGTTACAAACTGCCAATCATGCCGGCCTCTGACGTGACAGTTCATAATCAAAGGTTTCCCACCCAAGTTCCATCTGACAGACCTCTCACCCCTGACCCCAGCGCCTTGAGGAATGCTGACAGGTCATTCCTGCCAACAGTGGACAGGGTGCCACTCTGCGTGCACCCACGAAACGAAGAGTCAAGGGCGCGACTCTCCGTGGCTCTGTCCTTAGTACCGATTCTCTCCTTGTGTTCTGAACGCATGCTTGCGGCCATCAGCAGGCTGATGATGGTGCTGAGAGGCTGAGCTTCTTAGGGTTTTTCCCCACTGGACTTCTGCTCCTTTCTGTCTTCCCAGATGGCACGTACCTCCTTCCCCTGTGAGGCTCGGAGTTTTACTCCCTCCCTTAGGTGTTTCCTATGTCTTTGGAACCACGTAAGAGGCAGCAGAGACAAAGGTCGTTGCCTGTCTCTGTGTGGAATCAGAAGGCTGAGGGCTTCCTGCATGCACCGAAAACCAGGACTCAACACACCCGTTCAGAAAGCCAGTGCTGAGCCAGCGCGTTTGTGTACCCAGGCCCTCCGTGCAGCACCCTCCCCTCACAGCCTCCAGGGCCCCACACGAGGCTTCAGCACACGGCGCTGAGGTTTCCTCAGAGGCCATGGGGAGAAGAAGAAACTTGCCTTTCACCCACCCGCTGTCTGTCTCAGGGTCTGCCATTCCAGTGTAATTAACAGGTGACTCCCTTGCAGGCAAATACTGTTCCCTGACTTCACTGCCAAGCCTGATATTCAAGCTGCTTCAAGGCACAGTGATCTACCTCCCAACACCAAATCCTTTTGTTCTGAACCACAGGACAAATAGACACCAACTTTGGTGTGCAGCAGAGCTTCAGGAAGCCTCCCGTCTCTCTTTCAGTAGAGTTCCTCCAGCCTGAGATTAAATGGTGTTTCCACATCTTACTTAGGAGCCTTGCTGTGGACTGCTGATTTGTGTGTACCAATGGGCACACATACACACAGACGGACAGACAGAAGGACAGATACACACACACACACACACACACACACACACACACACACTTACTCTCTCATACAAATAATCGTAAGCAGGATAATATGTTCGCACAGACACATGGAAAATTGTATCGATCTAAACACACACATAAAATAACTATAAGCAGGATAATATATTCATGTAGGTGCATGTGTGTAGCAATATGCAATGTGCGCACACACACACACACACACACACACACACAGCCATATGCCAGAGGGTCTCTTTGTGTCACAGTGTTATCTAAGGTTGGATCAGGTCAGAAGAAACACCACTTCTCCCAAAGCATTCACGAGGCTGAAGAAACCAGGAGGCTGAATCCAGCCCAAAGCATCTGTGTTTCCAGGATTCTCTGAGAACAAAGGCTAAAACTCAGGTGGGTAGTTGTGCTCGATCCAAGTCGTTAACAGGTTCACACAGGCAGGGGGCCTTCCCAGGCAAAGGAAAGCGCACGCCACAGAAGTCATCGCTCCCCTTTGTAGCTATCTGTATGCCAAGCTCCTGCCAGGGTGCTTGTCAGGGGCAGGGGCCATCCCAAGTGGCCTCTCAAGTCCCCTTCGTGGCACAGGTGGCCGTTCTGTTCAGCATGATGATGAGTTGCTTGTTCGCCAAGCTGTTATACAGGTCTTCATGAAGTCTCTTTTTTTTTTTAAGTGTTAAATTTTAATAACTTGGGTTATAGGCAGGGTAAAAACAATATCTAAGTGGCATTTAAAAGCAAATCTATTAAATTTTAGGGTAACTGCATTACATGGGAATATCATCATTTGGATCCTGCAGGGGGCGGGGTGACTACTGTTCGAGAGGGGGGATATTGCCTGCTTTAGAAAACACAATCTAAACCTAATATCATGGCCGAGAAGGAGATTCTCTGCTCATTACCAGGGATTGATTGTTTTTATCTTACCTATAACTAAAGTTATTAAAGTTTGAGGACTATAAAATACTTAATGAGAAACTGCAGGATAAATGATAGCAGCTCACTCCTAGACTGGTGTTTGCTGATGATTAACTCCGAATCTTTTATAAGACAGCCAGCCTCCCCGTTTGCAGGGAGAGTGTGAGCTAAGTGGTTAAAGCAGGCAGTTAGAGATTAACTGGGTAACTATGGAAACTAACAAGCTGCCCCAGTGGAAGAACAGGAGTGTATGGTTTGAATCTGGAGGGCTCCCACTCTCAGTGCCCAGCCAGAAGCAATGCTCTGGGAGATTATGGACCTTCTGACGTGCACAGGTGACCTTGAGAGTTATAGCCTGGCTTCATGTCAGGTCTAGTGCCTGTTTCCTGGTCTACCAAGATCTAACAAGCCAGGATTCCAGCTCCCAGCCCATGTCAGACAGAGGCACCACTGTCTCTACACCTTCCCTACTGAGATGGTTCCCTGAACCGTACTCTAATGGAAATCTCCGCCCTCCTGTGTTGCCTCTTTCACAGAAACTCTGATTTCTTCCGTGCACGCCATACACGTGCTCCTGCAGGGTCAGAGAAAGTGGACACAAGAATAGGGGAGCTGTGGGCATGTAGCCAGCTGCAAAGAGAATACATTCCAGCCACCCAGCTGATGGGTTTGGTTCCAACTCTGCCAACTGAGGACACATACCAATGTGATTAGGCTGACTGCTGCTTTAATAGACGGACAACAAAGTTACTACCCGAGTCCATCTGAATGAGGAGTTAGGTTTCTGTTCCGTGGGACTGTGCACTGGGTGGGCATCACGTCATCTAATGGGCTCCATCCCATCTTCCTTAGATGTCCGTAGTCATGCTGGGTTCCCACTTGACAGAGCTGCCTGGATGCTGCTGTAGATCTGCAGATAGATGCGTTCAGGGGACAACTCAAAAATCCTGATGTCCAAGGGCCATCCTCAGAGAGCCTAATCTCAGTAGTCCAGAGCAAGGCTGGGAATTCATCTTCTCTCACTCCTTAAAACTGCACCCAGACCCACAACCATGAGTTTGGAGTCACAGTTCTCAATCTGGCCTGCACCTGGGGCAGCTTTAAAAGTTCTGATGCCTGAGTCCTAACTGCAGGGATTCTGCTATGATTGTTCTGGTGTGTGATCTCTGATCTGACTACAAGAGATCACTATGGTTCCCCAAGTGTGTCAAATTTGCAGCAGAGGCTGAGATGGCCCCCAGTTTCGGAGGGTGTTCATGATAAAACCTGGAGGTATTGCAATTACAGAGGAGGTACAAGCAGATTGGAAGTAGTCACCTGTGGTAAGACACCTGTGTGTCGGGGTGGTGGGGGGGTCTCAGAGAAAGGAACGTTGACCCGCCATGCTCCCGGAAAGACTGAGAGTACAGAGATATCTTATACACTGCCATAGATGGGGCTTCCCAAAATTCCAAAGTGGACGAAGGGAGCCATCCAGGGCTTTGTAAATTCCCAAGAGACATAAAATGTCCAGGGGATTGGATGAGGACCCGACAATGGAGGAGATCTTGGCAGATTGAGTTGGAACCAGGAGTCAATGGTCTGGTCTGGAGTACCATGTGGAGAGAGCTACCTGTTATTCTCTGAGCTATGAACAGGCTTTGAGTGATTTGGGGAACAGGTGGGTATGTTTGGGGAGGATGAGGTTAGGGATAGTGACTTGCAGCGATATAAGCTGCAGAGGAGGCAGAACAGAGAGACCGGGCGTAAGCACGTTTCTCATCTTTTGTCTCACGAAGACTAAAAACAAACATTCAGAGTGTTCCAGGATCTACCCTTTCTCCTGAGTCTTGCTTGCTGTGAAGGGTGACATTCTGCTCAAAGAGATTGCAAAGCCCAGTGCTAAACTGGTTTCCTAAGAGCGTGAGTCTGAGAAGATCTTGGTGAGGGCTGGGTAGAAGGTGTTAGCAATCCAGCTGTGAAACAGTGGCATCCAGAAAGCACGTCTCTCTGCGTGGTTTTTGAGCTCGAATTTAGTGAGTGTACATTGGGCTGTCTGGTGACAATTGTCTGGAAGACCTTGCCTAGTCTTTGAGCGGGGACTACCTGCCTTCTCTTTGGTCTCCTGTATCTAGTTCTATCTATCCAAAGAGATAGTGCATAAGTACAGCAGGGACCAGGAGAGGCTGGGTAGCAAATGTCTTGCCCTACAGTGATGGCTGTGGTTGGGCAGAGAGCCAGCCAACTCAGGATGAGTCTGGAAGATATGACCCTACACCCATCCCTCTACTGGGCAAACCCCACACACCCTTCACTAGTCGCTATGGACCACGGCTTTTCAGTCCCCTCTCAGTTCTGCCATAAGCTTGTAAACATCCACAGCACCAAGACTGAGCCAGAAGGGAAGGAGGGAGGTGACTTTATTAGCAGATCACAGAAGACTGACCCTCATCATTCACCTTCCCTTATGTAAGAATGTTGTACAAGCCATGAGGTAGAAATTTGGTGTGGCTCTTCCTTGAGTTAAACATTAGATGCCAGCAAAGTCTGGCTTGGTGTGCAGAGTCCCCAGGAGAGCCTCTCTGTGGAATGGAATGCCTATTAGCTTTCTGCCAAAATAAAGGTCACCAGAGAAGAGCAACCCCATCTAACTCTTACTTCCTTGAACATGTGGTGTAATCAGGCAAGATGTGTCACACTCAGGAAACCCATGGTGCAATTATATCGAGTATGCGCACTGCGTCCTGACCCATTCCGTACTCTCGCCAGGTGCTCGGAATGTCAAATGCCCAGGGCGTTAGGGGAGGGAAGGATGGAGCTCTGAGTCTATGGGTTCCTGCTCAAGGAGGTTATTCTTCCTACTTCTAATTTAAGGAAAGGACAACCATTTTAGCATCTCCTCTGAGCCATCCCAAGAATCAGAAAATTCCTGAAGGTAGGGTACACTGCAAAGGTCCTGTAGAGTATGAATCTGGAGCTTATGCAGTCGTTTACTACAAAAGGAAGGATAAAAAGAAATTTCCACTGCTTTTGTAGGCAGCCTTCATAGAAAGAGAGAGAGAGAGAGAGAGAGAGAGAGAGAGAGAGAGAGAGAAAGAAAGGAGGAGGGGAGGGAGGGAGGTAGGAAAGAAGGAAGGAAGGAAGGAAGGAATGAATGAACTTTCACTGCCCTTTTGGGCTGTCCCAAGCCTGGAGAGTAGGAGCTGACAGTGAGCCAGAACAGAATCTCGTCTTACTATCTGCAAACTCAATGTCTCCAACCAACGTTCTTCCATGAAGAATCAACACACTAACAGCAGACAAACCAACCAACGAACCACCAACCGACACCCATCCTGGCTCTCAGGGCTTCAAACCTTTTATACTCTATGCAAAACTTCCCATAAACCCAAGCGGCACCCGATCCCAAGATCAAGCTACATATGCCAAAACAACTGCCCCTACCTAACCAAATGATAGCCACTGGCATCAAGCATTCCAAACCAGACACATACTCATCCACCACACCTCACACGGGAACATACACCTAGTCCAGATGCCATTTTGTGTTTTGAAAGGAACCAAAACAAAAACTTCTTCCAAGTGTCCCGCTACAGAGCTATATTCTGTTCAGGCGTGCAAGGCTCCTACCCTCTTCATTTTCCCACAAAAATCCGATACCTGATTTGAATCTTCATTTACTCGTGCGAAAATTAATAACAGATGATTTGATAGTCTTGTCTGGGATTGGCCTGAATTCCAAGCAATGGTGCCTTTATGCAGAGGTGAATGCCTAGACAGAGAGAGAAGGGCTGAATCCCAGTTCTTACTCCATGCTGACAACTCCCGGTCAAACACAAACTGGCCGGTCCTTACATATGCATCTACAGGTCATAGCTCATAGCATGTAAATTTACAGGTCATCTACATGCTCATAGGCATGTAGGTCATCTTGACTGGAACTAGAACCTGAGTCACGTAAAGAAGAAAGAATACACAGAAGGCCATATCTACGAAGCATCTTTACACTTTTATATTTACTTATTATGTGGAGGAGGGTACGTGTGCACCCTAGAACACACGTGCTGCGGTGCACATGAGGCGGTCAGTGGACAGCTCTGAGGAGTCAGCCATTCTCTGCTTCTACCACATAGGTCTTGGAAACCAGACTTAGGTCATCGGCAGTTCGTCACTGGAGGGAACTTCCACGGGGAAGCAGGCAGCATAGAAGATCACAGGTCTGAGGGATGGAAAGAGTTACAGTTGCCTCACCGAGCTTCTGTCTAGCCATGCCTGAGGCCATCTGCCTCCCCGCAACTGACCCCGCCCCACTACTTTCCAGTCACATGAATTGGTAGTTTCCTTGTCCCGCTGCAGCTGGTTTGAGCTGGAGTTCAGCCTCACCCCATCAGAAAATGTCTGCGTGGAATTCCGTGGACCTAAAAGTGAAAAGGAAAAGAATCAGTCCAGCCCAGGAGGCTGAGGAGCAGGGCAGATCTACATGGGGTTGGGGTAGCGTTCGCGCACACAACAATAACCACAGGACCTCCAAGGACCCCTGCAGACGTAGCTATGGAACTTAAGCTGCTTTGGTCTCCAGGGAACCAGGTGGCCCAAGGACTGGCCTCTGCTTTCCCAGGAAGTCACTGGTTAAAATCAATCTGTACGTCTCAGCTTCGTCACCAAAAGCAAGAAGGCTGGTTTAAGCTAAATCTCATCCAGTTGAAAAATACTCCAGCTATCTATAATTTCTGTTCAAGTAAGGATATTGTCTTAAATCAGAGGGTTGCTTTTCTGTTGCTTTTGGTTTTTGGTTTGAGAATTTCATACGTGAGTACCGCATTCTCATCTTTCCACCCATCCTCTCCCTGTGCTAACTCTTCCCATGCTCTCCCAGTCCCTCTCAAACTCACACCTCTTCTTCAACTATTGTTTATTATTTGTGTGTGTGTGTGTGTGCACGCAGGTACATTTCTGTGTAAATTCTGATGTGGTTCTTCCTTCGATTAAACATGATGATGATGGCAAAGCCTTGCTCGTGTGCTATGTGCTAGCTTACTGATCAACTGGATGATAGATAGGTAAACACACACATACACACACACACACACATACACACACACAGACACACACTCACACAGACACACATACAGACACACACACACAGACACACACACACAGACACAGACACACACTCATACACACAGACACACACACACACACACAGACACACACTCACACAGAGATACACACTCACTCACACACACACAGACACACGCTCACACACACACTCACACACAGACACAGACACACACACATACTTGCACACATAGAGACACATACACACACTCACATACAGACACACACTCACACACACACTCACACACAGACACACACACACACACACTCAAACACACACACACACTCGCACACACACACACACACTCACACACATACACACAACCACACACAGACACACACTCACACACACTCACAGACAGACACACAATCACACGCATACACACTCACACACATACACACAACCATACACACTCACACCACACACACACACACCACATACTCTGCAGTGCCCATTCACCATTGCTCAGATGTGTGTGTGTTTAGGGCTTACCGTCTGGGAGTGTATAACCTATCAGGGAGTTAATCCCTGGAGAAGACTGATTCTCCCTCTCTCAGCAGCTGTGAGTTGGGCCTTGTGAGACTTTCCCTGGTTGAAATTAGAGATTTTTGATATTTGGTTGAACGAAACTCTCTGTGTCTGACCCAGCCTTGTGGGTGTTGGCATGGCACCGCACCTCCCTGCTGTAGGCCATGATGCTGATCAGCTAACATTGTTCCAAGGTTTGCGCTAAGAGGCTCCTCTGCTTCTGCCATCTTGGTAGATGTAGGGCCAAAGAGCAGAGAAAGCCGGCGTAGAAAGAGCCGTACCCTATGAAGCTGCTCTACTCTTAGGAAATAACTTCTGCTCCTGCTGTCTGGGCAGAGAAGCTTTCGTAAAGAATGTTTTCATACGAAATTTCTAAAATGCTGAAAATACAATAAGATGAACGGCCCCTGGAGGCTATGGATTAAATATTTTATCTTCTCAGATATCAGTTACACGGCACTTCCCTCCAAGGACTTAAAGTCTTTTAAATATAGCATCTAATTAATCCTCCTGCCATCGATGGACGGCCCAGCATCATTACCCTGATTTCACAGGTGAGGGCACAGGAGCTCCAGAAGACTGTTCCGAGGCACTGGCAGCCCAGTGACGGTCGACAGAGACCCCAGGCACACGGCTGGTGGCTGATCCAACAGGGACATCCCGAGAGAAAACCGTTGAAAGACACTAGCAATGCTGTACACACCACAGGGTTTGATGGCTCTAGAGGCTAGGGGCATCTCTGCCTCCTGCACGCAGACCACCAAGCACCAGATTCCGGATCCAGTTGCCAAATAGCTAAAGGCACCACCTGATCCCTGCGTCTTTACAAACAGGCGGTTATTTCAAAAAGAATCACTTTTATTAATACAGTTGGTTAGAACCAAACGCTGTTTCCTCCCAAATAACTAGATGACATTGCAGACTCAAGTCAGGCCCTGCTACATGCTTCTATATGGGCAGGCTTCGAATACAGGCCATGTTTTCCTCCCAGCAGACCCACTTGGGAACAGCAGGGCCAGGACTTTCCAGCTGCTCCCATTGTTCATTTTTCAAACCACTTTGATGGTTTTGATCCTGCTTTCAGCAATGTGGCTGTCGCCATTAGGTAAGCACGAGAGGGGCTCATGAGAGAGACCTTCTGTTCCATCAAAACCATGGCCTTTGCATGTGGGGGTGAAGATGGGTCTCAGAAAGAAGTAGAAAAGAAGGCTTCTCGGAGGAAGACAGCAGTCCAGTTCTACTAACTCAAAATTGCTCAGTTCTGATTCTGTTGCTCTCAACTCCTCCCTAGACACAGGAGTCGGGGGTAAATCCCAGGGATGTGCCCAAGAGATTCCCTTTCAGACATAGATCTTAGAGCTTCCAGAAGGGGGAAGTGATTGAAGAAGAAAAGGGGAGCAAAGGAAAAAAAAAACAGGAGTGGAAAGGAGTATCAGGAAAAGAGACAGAAGTTAGACGGGGAGATACACTGAATATGGAGATAGACAGAGACAGGCGGTGGGATACAGGGAGGTGGCAGATATTGAAGAAACATGGTAGGCACCTAGAAGTAGGGCACACATGGACCAAAACATGGCCAAATGCTAGATGATTGGCAGACAGATGATAGATAGATGATAGATAGATGATAGATAGATGATAGATAGATGATAGATAGATAGATGATAGATAGATAGATAGATGACAGATAGATGAGAGAGAGAGAGAGAGAGAGAGAGAGAGAGAGAGAGAGAGATTTCAGATGACAAAAGACAGACTATGGAAAGGCAGATGTACACAGAGGAGTGGGAACAGCCAAGAAATACGAAAGGCACCACGACATGGAAAGAAGAAACACAGAGAGAAAAGTATGAAAGAGAGAAAAAGAGGAAAACAGAAGGAAGTACCAGCTTGGAGCCGAGAGCCTCTGACCCCAGTTGTAAAATGACAAGGATTGAGTGAGCAGTCTCTAATACAGATAATATTGTCTGTGTAGTCTATAAATATAAAATTAAATGCTGACCTCTCTGGTCCATGTCAAAAGTCCAAGCCAGTGTCAGCACATATTGTTTTTATTTGTTTCAAGAGAAAATAGATCAACAGCATTAACCTCCCAATGAAGAGAGAATTGAATGAATTAAAAAGCAGAACCATAAATCGTGCCGCTTTTATTGGCACCGTGATAAACATGCCCCAGGCTTCACAGAGAGTGGGGTCTGGGATATTTCCAATACCCTGAAGCAGACTCTTTGCCACCAAGAAAGGCAAAGAGATATTAATTCGCCAACAAGAAAGGAAAAGAGACATTAAGACCCTGGCCCCGTTCGCCCACTCTCCTGCCTCTATCCATCTCCATATGACAAAGCAGTGACACGGGTCCAGAAATATTGAGGAGGGCCTGGTTGCAGGCAATTTGGAGAGGCTCTGGGGGAGCCAGGGTGCCAGGAGCAGGCTTCAGCAATGCAGGAGCAGAAGAGAAGGGTCGGGAGGGATGGAAGCCAGCCTGGATTTCCTGGGCTGTGTGGGCTGAAGTGTCCATGTCTCTCCTGGTCTGTGCCATCAGCCTGTCCCATGCTTGCTCCCTGAGCTCCGGCTGCCAAGGGTACGGGGAACACCGATTGCCAGTGAGGGAAAGGGCGAGGGTCTCAGCCCTGGAGTCACACCCTAGCCCGGAAGCAGCTCAGTAAAGCAGTATTCTCACTACAAAGGCAATTTCATGTGGCCCTTTAGCATTGAGCCCATGGTGAACCTGAGCAGTTCTTGCTCATAGTGACAGAGCTCGTCACAGCATTCACAGAGAAGGAGGGTCACGCACGGGGACAACTTGGCCAGTTTAACCGCAGAAAGCCAGAGGAGAAGTCCCACCACTTGGAGGGGTCTCCACACCCAACTTTCCACTCCTGCTCTTTGGTTCTGAAGGCAGGAAGGCGGGCTGAATGGAGACTGTGAATTCTTTACACCGCCTGCTGGGTTTTCTCGTGAGCTGATGGAAAGGAGGAGCATTTTATACGAAGAATACCAAAAGAAGATATATACATCAGACTGAGGAAAACCTACGTTTATCAACAAATGCTATACATTTGTAAGCCAACGGCAAGCAGATTGACTAGATCATTAAAACTCAGAAATAATTACCCGGTGGAACAGATTTACAAAGCAGAAAAGAGTCTTCGGCTATTAAAATATTTTCAATAGTTATTCTGCAAAAGCTGTTCCATGCTGTATAATCTCTCCTATTTCCGCTATGGGCATCCCAGGCCTGTGTCTAACTGGAATGAGCACTGGTCACAGCAACCACATCACTGGCTAGGCTCACACACTTGATATTTTAAGCAGTTAAAGTAACATAAAGCTCCCCCGACCCAGTACTGGGATTGAACCCAGGGCATGTTCAAGTTAGTCTAGTGCTCTACCACTGAGCTACACCCTCACCCTCCATTACATAAGCTTAATTAGTTCAGAGAGATTTTGTCTTGAATAGCTGTAGATGTGTTTGCTGATTTATTATTTATTATCCTTGTGGGTTCATGGCAGAGGACAGTTTATTCTTTGCTAATTCAAACCCTGGTCCTAGAGGGTTTCAGCCTCTTGTACAAGCTAATCTTAAGCCTAGACTTAGAAAGCATAAGCCTCTGTACAACCTAATCTGCAAACCCAAACCTAGAATGTTTCAGCCTCTGAGAGTTACTACTGACTGGATTCACTATGACTGTCTTCCTATCTACCTCTTTTCACACTGATCTGTATGGTGAACTCTGAACTGTAAGCTGTAAACAGTCTGCTTCTGACTCTCTGCTTTCCCTCTGCTTATTCTGGACTGGCTCTGCTCTTCTAGGCTTCCACTCTGTTTCTACCCTGCATCTCTCTCTGAGCTCCACTTCTACTTTCTGCTTCTTCTCTCTGAGCAATGTCTCTCCCAACTGTTATGAATTGAAAGCCTCCTTTTTATAGACTGAGAGTGGCTCAGATGTGGAGCTGGAGTCCTGGAGGTGACAAACGCCAATGGGAGGCTAGGGCCATCGCAGCCCCCACCCGGGCTGCTGGCAGGTTAGGGACACAATCCGGTCCTCCTGCCCTGTCACTAGCTGCCAGGCTGGGGCTGCAGCCTGGAGAACAGAGCATCACGCCGAGCTGGGGCAGTGGATGATGGCAAGCTCCTCTAGAGACACGTGACTGGAGATGGTGACAGGTACTGGAGTGCACCCAAGACGGACAAGGAACCAACCCTCAGGCGACCACCCGACCCTCCTCACCCCTTCACCACCCGCCAGGCCGCCCGGGCTGCCACTGTTGTTGATGGCCAGGATCCATGCTGCCAGCATGGACCATCTTGGTGTCCGTGATCTGTCCTGACTCTGGAGACCCTGGCGATGTCTGTGACCCATGCTCACACTGGAAACCACGCCGATACCCCTGAACCGTGCTCCCTCAGGAAACCACGTTGATGGTCGTAATCCAGGCTCCCGCTGGAGTCCCAGTGGATCCTGGCTGGAACAGAAAACCATGGTGCTGTCCAGGTCCATTCTGTCCCCGTCAGTTACAGGCAGGAGAGCTTCTGGAGCAGTGGGATCAATGACAGTAGAGTCATGTCTGAGAATAAGAGACACCGGGGACTTCTGTGCCACCCATCACCCCAAAAAGAAGGAAATTGTGATAAAGATACAGGCACCACACTTGATTTCTCCTGGGGGGGGTTCAGTTATCTTTAAGGGTCTATCCGCTGGGCATCTGAAGATGCTCCAACAAAACATAGCAACACAGAATAGACTTGTTTTTTATTTATTTCTTTTTTTTTTTTTGTTTTATTCGTATTTTTTCGAAAGGCACAGAGGTAGGAGGGTGACCCTAGGAGGTACAGGAAGTAGATATAATCCAGAGACATTGCGTGAAATTCTCAAATAATTAATAAAAATATGAAACCTGAAAACAAGTCAGGAAGGAGCCTGTATGGACTACTGAACTTTCCAGGTGGCCAATGGCCTGCATTTCTTTGCATAGGTGATTTCCTTTACAGGAGGTAGGTGCAAGTCTGGTCTCTACCCTCGTGGATGGATTGGTTACTTGACAGTGATGAGGTTAATTAATTCAGGTGGTGTAGACACTCTAACTGGATAATTCAGGATGAAAAGATGGGTTTTGGCATGTGTGAGGAATAAAAGTATTAATCTCCTTTATCACCCGCTATTATATAGAACTTTTATTAACATGTGCTAGAGGAGGAAGCATACGAGATAAAACATCCCGGTGCCAGCCAGTTTCTCGGGAAGATTGGCAGGGGGCTGGCCCGTAGATCTGCAGAGAATCGTGTTGACTTATTATCTGCCATTAGGAAGGAGTGTTCATTTCTCATTTGTCTGGGATAGAAAAGCCTCTTCCATAATATTGAGAGCTAATAGTCCCACAAAGAATAGAGTTTGGGTTCCTAAATTACCACGGTTGGCTGTGTCCCAAGTCTGAATATACCCAGGCTTTCCGTTTCTCATCTCTCACTTCTCACCTGAGCCCAAGAGAGATCAGTCCTCCTAGAGGACCAAAGAGAAAGCAGTCAAACAGCCCACCCGGCCTTTGATAGATACCACAGGGCCTTCAATCTGTTTGGCTGAATTCTCAGCATTGACCCAGGGGCTTGGCCTGATACGAATTCAGCCCATTTCACCCTCATTTCTGGGATATTTCTAATTCTCTCCCAACTCAACAAGCATCTGCCCGTCCCCCAAACAAAAGGCTTCACGTTGATACTACGCACACCACCCCACTCCCCACGCTAAAGTGTTTGGTCACAGGGACATGTGTGCTGTCCCATCCGACTATATCTTCTTGGTTGTTTGAGCCATTCGCCACCTGGGAAACCAAGCTCCGAAGACAGGCAAGAGGAGACAAATTTAGTTATTGATCAAGTCTTACACCAACCATTTCACCTCCCTCAGAGGAGGGGGCCATCACCACCAACTGATAATCACGTGTGGAAATAAACTATGAAGATAAAATCTGCATCCATGGCTTGGGCTGTAGTGTCATCCGATCGCCCACTAGGGAGAAAATAGGTGTCGGAGTAATACAGGCCGGCAGGTAACCTGGCCGATTTCCCTGACGACTGTCACTCGTTGGGGCTGAGAGAACGGCGTCTGGACGGGTCGATGCAGGAAGTTTGACCAGGGCAATCATCACTTCCTAAGTGTGCCTCTGGCTCAAGTACCGATTGTGGGCCCTGTAGGCTCTCCGAGGAGGGTCTGGGAGTCATAACCAGTGGGGAGCCAGGAAAGACACCCTGGAGCCCCAGGCTTGCTGTGGTCCCTCCGTGCTGCAGCCTTCAGAACCTCATCCCCACCCCTGACAGTAAAGCAGAGGTCTAGAGGTGGTGTCAAACACTCACAGTATTTTCAAAGTTTAGCAAAAAAAGAAAGAAAGAAAGAAAGAAAGAAAGAAAGAAAGAAAGAAAGAAAGAAAGAAAGAAAGAAAGAAAGAAAGAAAGAAAGAAAGAAGAAATGGCAAGACAGGATTTGTAAATTATGGTATTTTGAAAATATTTACAAAAATAATGAATCTCAGAGGTTTTTTTTTTTAAAGAATTTTATAAATAAACTGTATTTACATAATATCTACCCTCCCTCTCCACATTTCAACTCCTCTTGTGCTCTCCCACCTCTCTCAAATTCATGACCTCTTCTTTAATTGCTATTGTTTCACACATACACACACACACACACACACGCACACACACATGCATACACACACATATACACACACAGAGGCACACATACACAAGCAAACACACACAGACACACATGTGCGCACAAACACACATACATACCCACACATACACACTCACATGCACACACACAGACACACATACACACATGCACATACACACAGGCATACACACTCACACATATACACATACATACACATGCACATATACAGAGACACATATACACAAGCAAACACACACAGACACACATGCGTGCACATACACACATGCACACACCCACACACACACATACACATACATACACGCACACATACACACACAGATACACATACATACATACACACACACACACACACACACACGTGCACTACTGAGGTCATTTAGTGTTGCTCATTGGTACAAGCATTAGGACTTACAGCTGGGGTTGGATAACCAATCAGGGGCCTTGTCCTTAGACAACACTGCTTTCCCGTCTCTCAGTAGTCAATGATTTCCTGCAGTTCTTCGACTAAGGGTAGGACCTTGTGACATTTCCCATCCCCACCGGCATGTTGACTGGTCTTTTCATCCTGTGGGTTTTTGTTGTTGGGGTTCCCTGGGTGCCCCTTCCCTGTCGTGTCAGGAAGACTCTGTCTTGCAACAGTTCTGGCTCTCACAATCTCTCCTCCTCTCCTCCCTGATTTTCCCTGAGCTTTAGGTGCTGGATACAAGATTCACATTTAAAAAGTATCATCCTTTCGTTAGTCTCCGAGGATCCCCATATGTACACGACGAATCTTGACCACATCCCTCCTCCACCCCCCCGCAGAGCCCCCTCCCTGTGTTTTCCCTACGTCATGCCTTCTTTTTATGAACTCACTGACTCCTATTAGTGCTGCTAGCGTGTGCGCAGGCGTGGGGCCGGCCACTGAACGGTGTGTGGCTTGAAGAAAACTGGCTCCTCCTCCCCAAGGAGGCATCTGTTGTCAAGAGTTCCCTCGGCTAGTGACCAGACCCTGTGGCCGTTCTCGAATGTTGACTGGCTCGTGCAGGTGACCGACCACCGCTTCTGGGAGTTTACACCTTTCTCGCCGGTTAATATTTTTAACACAGATGTTGCGATGTAGTGTTACCGTGGGCACGCTGAGGGTGACACGGGCTGGGAAGGGGTCTCTCCGTATCTGCTGATGCCGCTGACGCTGTGTGTAACTGTATACGCTCAGGTAAAGTTGGGCTGGATCTCTCTGTGTGTCTGGCTTGATTCCACCAGTGTCAGTTCTTGTTCCCCTCGATCCAAGACTGTATATTTTCTGTCATCTCAGAATGCCGTGGGAGCCAGCGTCCGGTGGATGATGTGTGTGTGCCTGGTGTCGGACCTGGGGAGCAGAAGTGTTTTTATCTGAGACCAGTGTGGCCACTGGTATACTCAGCATCGGTCCCCATGGCCCTGAGCTCTTCAAGTTCCGCAAGGTGACATCTGGTGCAGCCTATCAGGCCACCCACGGCAGTCCATGACCAATCGCAGCTCGGGAAGGAAGGGATTTATTTGGCCGAAACATCGCAACCGCAGTCCATCGCCGAGGAAAGTCACGACAGGAACCCAAGGCAGGAACCTGGAGTCTGGAACAGAAGCAGATGCCAGTAGCCTACTCTGTAAAAGGACGTTGCCATGCGTACTCCTCTGGCCTTCTGTGATCTTGATATGTGCGAAGAGCTCGGAATAGGTCCTGCCAGGACACTGCACTGATGGCAGGTGCTTCGTCTGATTACAGCGGCAGGAGGCTGTCTTCACACGTTCAGGAGTCCCTGCCGATTCTGGCTATAGGCCAGAATCCTCCCTTCCCCCTAAGAGCCCCGCCCCAGGGTCAAGACTGCATCTCTCCTGAGAATCTCTGGAACATTCTAATGAGGGAGAGGACCAGATATGAGCCAGCACTGGAGACCCCAGGAGGTCAAGAAGTCTAGGTGGCCAAGAAGGCACTAGGAGGTGACTGAAGGAACAACAACACAGCGGGGCGTGCCAAGTTAGCACTCCAGTCTCCAGGATGACACGGCCATGCCTTCCTCCTCGGTTGCTAACTTGACACACCCGAGGAAGGAAATCTCAACTGAGGAATTGCCTGCATCAAACTGACCTGTGCGTGTGTCTCTGGGGGCATCGTCTTCCTTGTTAATCATTGTAGGAGGCCCCAGCACACTGTAGGTAGTGTCACCTAAAGGCAGGTAGAGCTGGGCTATACGACACCAGGAGCAAGCCAGAACACAGCGTTCTGTTGACTTCTTCTGCCAAACCAACTGGCTACACTAAAGCCTTTCTTCACCTGTGAGCATCAGCCTACATCTCTAGACCACTCCAAGAAACGGAGCACGTATCCGTCAGCTATCACTGTGTAACAAATGGCCCCCACAAATGCAAAGGCTCACCTACTGGACTGTCGACTAGCCAGCACTGTGTGCTGGGATTAGCAAAGCAGCTCTGCACTGTGCTAGACCTTTGCTAGTGTCCACTCAGCTGCAAATCCATCAGACAGTTGGCTGGCCTCAGGTAACCTCAGCAGGGATGGTGTCTTCCCCTGCATGTCTCATCCTTCAGCAGGTTGGCTGGCCTAGGCCTCTGGATAGAATATTCTAAGGTTCAAAGAGAAACAAAGCAGGTTTGTGGAAAGTTCTGGAGCCCTGTAGTCAGAAAGGCATGATTTTCTTCACTGTGTTTTATTGGCAAGTGCTGGGTCCAGCTTTGATGTTTCTTAAAAACGAACAACCTTTTATTAGTCCGTTGAGTATTTCACACAGTGTTTTTGATCACAGTTACCACTCCTTCCCTGCTTCTTCCCAGACTCACCCCGTCTTCCCTACCCACCCATCTCTGCGTCTTCTTTATTTAACCCATCCACTCCGATTCGTGTTGTCCATATATTCTTGGGTGCGCTACCCATTAGAGAGTAATCAACCTGCCAGGGGCCACACCCTTAAAGAAAACTTCATCTCCCTCTAAGCATCTGAGGGGCTCCCTAGCAATGGATACCCTTCTTACTGGGAAGAATGGGAGAGTCACAAGGAAGGAGATGAGGAACAAAAGCTTGGCATCTAACTCAGCAGGTAGAGTGCTCGCCTAGCATGCTCAAGGCCTGGGGTCCCCCTGGGCAGGATGGCCTATATCTGTAATCCCAGCACTTGGGAGGTAGGGGTGGGAGGATCAAGCAGTTGTCTGTGGCTACAGAGCAAGGAAGTTGGACAGGGGACCCTGCAAAGCATGCGTGTGCGTGCGTGCGTGCGTGCGTGCGTGCGTGCGTGCGTGCGTGCGTGCTTTTGTGTGTGTGTGTGTACGCATGCGCAAATGCCCGGCTAACGGAAACTGCGTACCTGTCGAGTTACTGTGAGTCCACGTGAGCACAGCAGGGCCCGCCTCCTTCCCCGCCCCCATCTCGCTGGCTCTGCCCCGCACCTTCCAACCTTGTTGTTGCTCCCATCCTGTTGTTTCCCCCAAAACACGAGAAAACCACTTTGCGCAGTTCCGTCTCCCACTGACAGTTGAGAATGCTTCTTACCCATTTATGGGTGCAAATTAACGAGATGACAACAGACTGAAGCCAGTGACAACCGCTAATCTGTAAGCAAAAACAAGGGATGAGGAGCCGAGAGCGGTGCAGCTGCTTTATTTTAATTGAAGAATGATTTTATGTTAGAAACACTCAATATTCACAGCAAATTAAAAATAATGAAGTGAATTGATACCAATGATATATATATATATATATATATTTTTTTTTTTTTGCTTACTATCCTTTGTAAGTCTATTTCTTCACACAAATTGACAGGTCTAATTGATACATACGCTATTATTCCTCATTAGTAGACTGAATAAGATAATTCTTGATTAAATTTATTGCAATTTACCAATCCAGCATAATGTTTGCAAGCTATAAAAGTCAATCAACAGGAAAGCAGGGGGAAGCCAGTGACATTATTACATTTTATATAACACAAGTGGCCTCCCTGCCCCGTGGAAGGAAAGATTCCAATTGAAGATTCCCACGGTGGGCAGCAGGACGAGTAAGAGGAAGTTCTGACCCCGTGTTGGATTCTATAGGTACCAGGAGACTCAGAGACTACCTTCCACTGCACAGCCGGCCTGGGCTCAAGCCATCCCTCCCCTCCTGGCTCATGGAAGCCATTAATAACTTCAAGCTCTAATGACCTTCAGAGGCCTGTGGCGAACAAGGAAACCTAGTCCCTCCCCTGCCTCTTAGGATGGATGACACCAGGGAGACTTCCTGTAGACCTGTGATTGCAACGGTAACATGGCGGCCCTCTGGAGCTTGCCTAGGTCAGGCGCATGTCCTGTAGAATCCATCCATGTCACAGGGAGCTTCCAGGAATAAGGTCCCCATGGGCTGTTTGTCTCCTTGGGGGTCTCAGGTACCACACCTGAGAGAGTGATGCTATATCCATCTCCACAGATGTGTTCTGTCCAGACCACCAAGATGTTACGAAGCTTACCAATTAGTGCTGTCTTTAAGGTAGATGGCGCACAAAATCCTTAGTCTCCAGGCTTCCCGTGAACAGGGGTTTCTGGCCGCAGTGGACCCTTTACACATTGGATCAGAACTGAACCTGCGTCTCTTTGGACCCGTGTTACTGCTCCCTGGTTCCTTACGTTCTGCCCCCTATTTCACATCACTCTTCACCTTTTCTCTTAGGCAAGATCCCTACTGTTGGGATGAAACCCCATGACCAAAGCATCGTGGAGAGGAAAGGTGACACTTCCACATCAGGAAGTCGGGACAGGAACACATGCAGGGCTAGAACCTGGAGGCAGGAGCGGATGCAGAGGCTGTGGAGGGGTGCTGCTTACTGGCTTGCTCCTCATGGCTTGCTCAGCCTGCTTTGGTCCCTGGTGGGACCACCAGCCCAGGGATGATGGCACCACTCACAGTAGGCAGGGCCCTCCCCCCAAAAAATCACTAATTTAAAAATGCCAGATCTTATGGGGGCACTTTCTCAATTGAGGTTCCCTCCTTTCAGTTAATTGTAGTTTGTGTCCGGTTGGCATGAAGCAAGCCAGCTCATCTCTGAAGTCAAGGAAGACTAGATCTCTTGCAGAGATAATTTTTGAGCACCCATAGCTCTGTCCTGGAAGTCTCTGGTAGTCTGCAGATAACTGCCGCATTAGGAAATATTGCTCACGTGGACCTCATACTCGTTTGAATATTCCCAACTGGGCTGGAGGATGTCAGCATCCTTCCCTGATGTACCATCTTAACAGTCAGCACTCTGCCTCCTGGGACCTCGTCCATTAAAGACATCCCCCCATGGATCCCATTTCACAGCGTTTTGTCCTCAGGCTGTGAGTTCCAAGCATCCTCTCCATCCTAGGAAACACCATGACTGAACGCAGCTTAGGCGAGGAGTGGGTTTATTTCCCTTTACAGGTTAGAGCCCATCAGTGAGGGGAGCCAGGGCAGTGGTCAAGGCAGGAATGGAAGCGGAGACCATGAAGGAACATTCAGTTCTGACTCGAACTCCAAGAGAGTTATTCCACCCTGTCTCCAGGTGTGGCGCTCTGCGCACTGGGCTGGGATCACCCACATCAGTCTGAAGAGGCAGACGTGGAGTCCGCATGCGTCTGGGCTAGGGTCCCTACATATATTGTAAGGTTGTCTGTTTTGGTGACCTTGCAGAACTCCTAAAACTCAGAGTGGAGAGAGGTCTCTAGGGCTTTACCTGCCCATGGGACCTTTCTCCTCCACTGATTTATCTTGCCCAACCTTCCATCTTGTTATGCCCGGTCCATTAGTAACCCTGGGAGGCCTGCTCTTTTCTAAGGGGAAGGGGGAGATCTGGGAGGGAGGAGAGATGGGAGGGGCTGGGAGGAGTGAGGGAGAGGAGGATGGAGTTGGGTTGTATTGTACAAGAGAAGAAAAAATAAATTTAAAAAAATGAAAAAGAAAAATGCCCCCGACACATGTCGATATGCCAGCCTGGTGGAGGCAGTTTTTCAACTGAGATTCTTTCTTTTTCTTTTCTTTTCTTCTTCTTTTCTTGTTTGTTTTTGTTTGTTTTGAGATATGGTCTCATTGAATATCCCTGGCTGGCCTGGAACTCTCTATGTAGACCAGATTAACCATGAATTCATAGAGACCTGCCTGCCTCTGTCTCCCTGAGTGCACCAATATGCCCATGCCCCGGGGGCCCTTCTAAACACACCCACAGGGCAGAGAGAGGCCCCTGAACAACAAGACTGGTCCTGAACACTGAGCAAATAGTAAACACCCTACCAGCACCTTCCTGACCGACCCTGTTCACTCCTTACCCCTCTCAGAAAAAAGTTCTTTCTTGATCTTGAGATCATTTGTAACACACACACACACTAGCAAGCTCCTGAGTTTCCAGGGGTGGTAGGCTCCACCTGTAACCTAAGAGTCTGGGAAGTTGAGGCAGAAGGATCATGAGTTTATGTCAAGCTTGAATAACTTGCCTCAAAACTTTTTGAAAGGTAGATAGGAAGGAGGTGAATGTGTTAGATAGTTTTATGTCAACTTGACACAAGCTGCAGTCATCTGAGAAAAGGGAACCTCAATTAAGAAAATGCCTCCAGGGGCTGGAGAGATGGCTCAGTGGTTAAGCACAGTGGCTGTTCTTCCAAAGGATGCAGGTTCAGTTTCCAGCACTCAAATGGCAACTCACAACTGTCTGTAACTCCAGTTCCAGGGGTTCCAAAACCCTCACGTAGACACGCATGCAGTCAAAACACCAATGAACATAAAAAAATAAATAAATCCTTAAAATTTTTTAAAAAGAGGTACAAGTTGGGTGGGGGGAAAAGGAAAGAAAAGGAAAGGAAATGCTTCCATAAGGTCAGGTTGTAGACAGGCCTGTAAAGCATTTTCTTAATTAGTGATTGATATGAGCGAGTCCAGCCCACTGTGGGCGGTGTCATCCCTAGGCTTCTAGACCTGGGTTCTATAAGAAAGGGAGCTAAGCAAGCCATGGGAGCAAGCCAGTAAGCAAGCCAGTAAGCCCCCTGTGGCTTCCGCAACAGCTCCTACCTCCAGCCTCTTGCCTTGTTTAGGTTCTTGTCCTGACTTCCTTTGATGATAAACAATGCCATGAAAGTGTAAACCAAATAAATCTTTCCTCCCCAACTTGTTTTCTGGTCATGGTGTTTCATCACAGCAGTAGAAACTCTAAGACAGTAAGTATATAATTTTGTAGTAGAGTTCTCATGGAGAGATACAAGGCTCTAGGTCCAAGCCCCTGTACATAACATACACATACACACACACACACATACACGTATGCATGCACACACATGCACACACACACACACATACACATACACACACATGCACACATACACACACACACACGTATGCATGCACACACATGCACACACACATGCACACACACACATACACACACACACACACACACGTATACACACACATTCCGTTACAGGAGTGAATGATTCTTTGGCCTCTCAGGACAGAACTGCAAATGGTTTTACGAAGAGGACACCCTGACTCTTTCTTTGAGTGTGCTGGACTCTTCTTATTTCTCACCATGAGTTGAAGAAACACACATCGGCAGGTCCCTTACCAATGCCATGCTTTTCCAAGTTAGACCTTTTCTCTTTAGAAACTATCCAGTCAAGTCCTCTGTCCTAGCAAAAGGAAATGTCCCAAGACAACTAGCAGTGGACTTGGTAGGAAAGGGTTTCACATATTGAAAAAGAAGTTCAGAGAAGGGGAAGGCCGAGGGCTGGGACAACGAGTGGACAACTCTGAAAGCTGAGACATCAGACCGACCTCCTCACCCCCACAGACCCAACACCCCTCCCCCTCCACCCTCCCCGCCTCTGCCATCTTTTCCGGTCCATTGTTTAAAGAATGCTTCCATCGGCCTTGTCTCATGGTGATCTTGCCGGGAAAATCTTTTTCTAGACGCTATTGGGAGACATTCTGGGGTTCATTATGAGGGAAGGGATGACTTTCCAAGAGTTGGGACTGTCTGTATAAGTAGACAGCGTGGGCTTTCTGCCATTGGAGGTCTGAGTAACCAGGGTGGTCGCAGTGAAGATTCGAGGGTTCCTTGAGATCCTCCTTCTGTGGTGATGGGGTTCCGAGGTTCTGTCAGGCATGGGAAGAACACACATAACCTTGAAAGATAAACCACCAAAGGCAGAACCTTCACAAAATACCAGTGACAAAGACTGCCCAGACTCAAGATCCATGTGCCGACAAAGGTGCAATGAAGACAGAATGGGACGAACCCCAAGGCTAGGGAGCTTCTCTGACGGAGGAAGCAAGCAAATCTCCCCACCAAGGCCTTGAGCCCTGCTGGGGTCGCTGCAGCACACAGCAATAGGCCAGTCCATGCGGGGTACGCGCTGACTTCTGATAGCATTTCCACCTTCAAGGTTCATAAGAACAGGCACAAAAGACAGCACATCCCTTCCCACCCGTGAACCTTTCTCCATTTCCTCCTCCCCCTCCTCTGCCCTCCCCAGTCCTAGCAGAGGCATCAGTCACACAATCTCAATCTGCAGCCCCAACAATGCCGTCCCTTCTTCCTGTTCGCTTCGGCACCCCCTGCACCCTAGCTTCCACGACACCCACGACAGATGTGCACCGTTGATCCCTCTTCTCACCATCTAAACATGGATGTAACTCAGGCGACAAGCACAGGCCACTTCATCTGTGCTGTTCACCCTGAACATGCAACAAAACGCCTGATACACGATTAGCCTACGTCAGCTCGACACTTGCGTGGTCTTTACTTTGGGCACTTCTGGGCTGGTGCATATGACACACACTTCAGGGCTCTGTATCAGTGACCCCGCATTGGCTGTGATAGAATACGACCGAGAGAAACTTAGGGAAGAAGAGGTTTATTTTAGCATATGGTTCCAAGGGGACAGAGTCCATCACGGTAGCAGAAGTGTGACATGGCAGGAACAGGAAGCTGGATGCTCACGTTTTCATCCACACACGGGAACGGGAGAGAAGGAAAACAGGAAAGTAGGGTAAAGCAATAAATCCCCAAATCCCTCACCCAGTGACCTACTTCCCTCAGCAAGGCTCCACCTTCTAAAGGTTCCATGACCTCCCTAAACAGCGCCACCAACTCAACACATGAGCCTATGTGTATGTGTGTTATATGTGTGTGTGGGGGCGGGGTCTCATTCAAACCACCACTCATACAATTCTCTGGAATGAATATAATCACCATCACTGACACCGGAGAAGAATGAGGCTCTAAGGAGCCCTGCCCAAAGCCCCACAGCTAGGAAGCCCCAAACCGGAAACCGAGTCCGTTGCACTTGCCACGGCTTCAGTTCTTAATTCTCAGTCTGTCAACTCAATGGAAACCTGGTAACTATTTGCTGATGAGACAAGTGGATGAGAGAAAACTCAAGCCAGTCTCCTTTCCCCAGGTGTACCTTTTCCAGAACATTCTTCATGCTGTGGCTCCCCCAGGGTCTCAGATATGAATCTCTTTTCGTCCCTCTTGGTTAACATCTTCAAGAGCCTCTGACCCCCCGCTCTCATTCTCCTTCTCTTCACTCTTCTGCAATCCGCAGAACTACCTTCGTGTTTGCGGGGCTCTGTCCCACGTCGCCCCTGCTGCAGGCCATTGCGCAGGTCAGTGCCTCTGTTCTGAGCTCTGACTGCAGGGCTCCATCAGATCTGAAGCTCCCAACCCAGGCCGTCCTCCCCCTCACTCCACCCTACCATCTCAGTGCCGGCTCTGCATCAGGCTTCACCAAGCCTTTGTCCAAAACGACTGGAACAACCAGGTTCTCGTGTTCTCTGCCCTATTAAAGTGTCGGTTCCTTGAGGTACGATGGACATTTTGTTCCCTTTGGCTACCCGTTGGCCAGCACCGTGACTCGCCCATAAATGTCAGTGCCCCCACTTTGTTGCAACGAGTTGATTCGATAATGTTATCGGGGAACAAAGACAACGCACACTTTAAGCGTACTACAGGACTCTGAGATCAGAAAGGCCTCATGGTACTTGCTGAGACGATACAACAATAGAGATAAGCAGTTTCTAGCCTTGGTGTGAGCTGGAATCACTAGGGGGCTTATTAAAGCACAGATCGCTGGAACCCACCCTCGGAGCCTCAGAGCTGCTGACTCAGTAGATCTGCGATAGGGTAAGGGAGAGTCTGAAAATTTACATTTCTCACAATTTTATAGGTGATGGGAATGTCACTAGTCTGGGAACCATGGAGCAACTCATCAAAGACTATTACCCCATAAGACGAGAATGGATTGTAGGAAGAGAAATAAAACACTTTCTTCTGCTCAGTCTCGAGCTTGTAATTCACCAATCATAATGCAAATTACACCATTATAATATCTGAGTTAAAAATAATTTGGTGGGCAGGCACATCTAGTTTAGTGTCAAGATTCGTGTGACATCCCTGCTCATCACAGGGGGAGTCCTGGCTTCTCCCCGAGGATGTCCTGATTCTGAATGGTCACACTGGATCCCTGACTCCAGATGGCAGATGTCCAAGCACGGAGCACAGGTGTTTCTGAGTTACCCCCAACGCTATTGGCAACGACAAGCTGACGGACAAGCCATGCAAACAAGGCTGACCCTTCCTCATCCGCAGGAGTAGCCCCGGCTCACCAATGGTGTTCTCCAAACAGTGCCAACAGGGAGGAAACAAACAGATTCATCTCTGAAATTTGATACCCATTCCAGACACAAGTAGCAACAAACTTAGCGACAGAGCTGTCAAAATATGTTCCACAGCCTCATTGGCAAGAGATCTGGACACACGAAAGGAATTCAGCAAAACCCAAATCAGTTGCCAAAGTGGGAGGTTTGACAGCGTGCTCGGGAATACATTTAGATCAAAACAGGAACACGTCCAAAGGAGCAAGTGTCTCCATAAATTATTATAGGATGATTAGAAATAATTAGTCAGTGATTTCAAAATATTATATATACTTTTTGGTGGCATTGAGGGGACGTGTTACACGAAGTGGGACTTTATTTTTACATTGGGGTTTTCTCCTTTTCCGTCGCGATCTCCAGCAGTTTTTAGAAACGGGGGCCACAGATGTACTATTCCACCATGCAAATCACCGGGGTTTAAAAGAACATATCTTTAGGCTGCGAGATAATCTTCGCCGAGCTCCTAATGGGAGGCGATGGCAGGGAGAGAGGTTTGTTCCTTTCCGGGCCACACTGGCAATGGGGAATAGAGTAGGGGGGGGAGTCAGGAATCAGCTCAACAGCCCAGAGAGGGTTCCAGGGGGCAGGGACCTGAGAAGGGCTTATACCAGGGAAGGAGTTAAGAGAGGGCCTCTCTTACAGACC
The DNA here is from genome assembly GCA_026225945.1 of Cricetomys ansorgei. NCBI lineage: Eukaryota > Metazoa > Chordata > Mammalia > Rodentia > Nesomyidae > Cricetomys > Cricetomys ansorgei. Next base: position 2,806,009 of record JAMJFZ010003296.1, on the reverse strand, counting down.
ACAGGTCCTTTATTGGGTTAGGAGGAGAAAAAAGGAGGGGCTGAGTGGGAGGGCAGGTGGCTGGGGGGAGGGCTGAGTGGAGGGCAGGAGGCTGGGGGGAGGGGCTGAGTGGAGGGCAGGAGTCTAAGGGGGGGCTGAGTGGGAGGGCAGGTGGCTGGGGGGAGGGCTGAGAAGGAGGGCAGGTGGCTGGGGGGAGGGCTGAGTGGGAGGGCAGGTGGCTGGGGGGAGGGCTGAGTGGGGAGGGCAGGTGGCTGGGGGGAGGGGAAGAGAAGAAGGGGCTGAGAAGGAGGGCAGGTGGCTGGGGGGAGGGCTGAGAAGGAGGGCAGGTGGCTGGGGGGAGGGCTGAGTGGGAGGGCAGGTGGCTGGGGGGAGGGCTGAGTGGGAGGGCAGGTGGCTGGGGGGAGGGGAAGAGAAGAAGGGGCTGAGAAGGAGGGCAGGTGGCTGGGGGGAGGGCTGAGAGGGAGGGCAGGTGTCTAAATCTTTTCCAGACAGGATTCCACTTGTGTCAAGAGTTGCAGGTGTGGCACAGAGCGCGTGCTGTTCTCAAGTGTCCACAGACACCGTGGGCTCCTGGAGCCAGATATCCAGGGTTAAGATGGTGGTGCAGCTGCCCCATCGATTTGTAAGGACTGCCTGCTCACGGTGCTCCTATGCTACAGTTGGATATTGGTAGAATTAGACTGCGTTTCGTTGCTAGTGTTTAGATCTAGAAGGTTCCCTAGAAGGCCCCCATGGTAAAGGCTTGTTGTTTAGTTTTTCGCTATCTATGGTAGTGCCTTTGGGGGGTGGGGCCTGGCGGGATGGGAGAATTGGTCATTAGAGGCATGCTCTTGAGGAAGATACCTCAGCCCTGGTCTCCTGTCTCTTTGTTTCTTAGGTACCATGAGGTGAACAGTGCAGGAGCATGCACACACACACACGCACACACACACACACACACAGAGGCACACATATGCACACACACACACAGAGGCAGGTACACACACAAACACACACACACACACACACACACACAGAGGCACACATATGCACACTCACGGAGGCAAGCATACACAATCATATGCACACACACAGGCACACACACGTGTGCACACACACACAGAGGCAGGCACAGGCACACACACGCAGAGGCACACACACAGGCACACACCCACACACACACACATAGAGGCACACACACACAGAGGCAGGCACACACACACACATGTACGCACACACACACAGACACACACACAGAGGCAGGCACATACACACACAGAGGCAGGCACACACACACAGAGGCATACACACGTGTGCTCACACACCCAGGCACACACACGCGCACACACATGTGTGCACACACACACATACACACACACAGAGGCAGGCACAACACACACACACACACACACACACGTGTGCGCACACACACAGACACACACAGAGATACACACAGACACACACACAGACATGCACACACAGGCACACAGAGGCAGGCTCACAGGTACGGAGCAGCTCCATGACTGTGGATCAGACCCCCTGAATCATTGAACAAATCTCAGCTTTTCCTTGATTAACTTTTTCAGGCATCAGATACAGTGACAGAAAGCTCATAAACACAGGCTTGTCTGTGGCGCCATGGCTTCTTGTCCTCTATAGAAAGTTCCCAGCAGAGAGACATAGGATGTGGGACCCAGGAGAAGGTTGCCATCGGGGCATGGACTCTGGGAGGAACTAATGTACGCTGGACTCTGGTCAGCTCCCATGGAGGAGGTTAAGCCTGGCTTGGAATCCCCGCCTTCTGACCCGTCTCGTAATTGTGTCACCCGCTGTGTTATGATGGAACCAGGAGGCCCTCACCGGAGTTGGGGAGACTCGGGCACGCTGTTCTTGACACTCCAGCACGGTTGCTTAAATAGGCTTCAGATTTAGGTATTTCCGAGCCCGGCGAAGCTTCAAACGTGACTTTTCCCCTGGTTCCTCTGTGGCGCAGAGGTTGAGGGGCACACTAAGGGGAGTCCTACTCAGCTGCCAGTCTGCTTTCCTCAGCCCAGAGAAATGAGGAAGCAGAGGTTCCTGTGGCCTTCTGCTGGCTTCTGAAGAAGCCTTCCTCCGTGGAGATGGCAGAGACCCAGTCTGCTCTGTGTCCTGCCTTGCATGAGAAGAATGCTTGTCCGAGGGCAGAGAGGCATCCTCCTGACTCTGCTGACTCCAGAACATCTTGCCACACTCCAAACAGCAGTTCTGAACCAGAGAACCCCACACCACACGTTGGCAGTTTTCCCTCAAGCCTCTGGGAAGGCGGACCTGGAATGATCCACGCCCTCTGCATCAGGAAGTACTGAGAGCCTAGACCCAGCTTCCTCAGAGATCAGGGAGAGCGATGCCAGCCGCCCAAGCCTGAGGAGCCCCACAGGACCCGGGAAGCTGATAAAATCACAGACTACTGCCCCCAGTGACATCCCAGGCCGGATGACATTGTTTTACTTCCACTTCAGGAGTTAAGACTTCCCATCCTAAGGGGCATTAACTTTTAAGTTGCCATTAAACTCAATAATTATATTTATCAATTTGTTTTAATTGCGGAGCGCCGCTAAGCACATGTATGCGTTCTCCTAGCAAGCCAGCCCGTGCACCTGCTACGAGGCGCCCCTTTCCAAAATGGAACGTGACAAAAATATTTCGAATTCAATTTCCCTGTTCTGAGGTCCCATTTGGGAGGGAGGGAATAAATAAAGAGGCAGGAGGAGGAAGAAGAAAAGAAAAGCCTTCTCCCACAGAAGCAGGCCTCTGCAGTTACGGCCTCTTACAAGATGATCTTGAGCTATGCTTCCTGTCTCGGAGGAAGGCACCAGCATATAAAATGGCAGGGGATTTGCATTCCTTCCAATCCATCATCCTCTGGGTGTGCAGGGGAAAAAAATCCAGGGGACCCACTGCAACAAAGCTCAGCCTTCGTGGTGACAGATTCTTATTTAAGTGACTATGAATACAACAATTCCACAAATAATTTGTCAAGTGTGTGCCTGAACTGGTTCTGAACCCTGATAAATACCGACTCTCCTTCCGCTACAAAAGCAGCCTGTTTCGTGTGCGGACACCGTGGAGCGGGACGAGGATTTAACAGTCGATGTGACTATATTTCTCTCTTCTTTGTGGCTTAACAAAACAAAACAAGAAAACAACTCGGAGGACTGGGTTCTCCCCCCGCCCCCTTCCCTGGTATCTCAGTGGTGAGTACCTGGGCCGGCCAGACTGAAGGATGCTACATAACCTGAGGCAGGTTGACAGACAAGAGGTGGGGGCGGGGGGCGGGTGGTGGGTAGGATCTGCCTACAGATGCCGCTGGTTTCTTAAGGGTCTGGGTCATCTTAAGCCTCAAGCACTCTGCCTGGCAACTTGGATGTTCTGCCTGGCAATCCGCCATGCAGGGTGGCTCACTTTCTACAAGGGGGCCACATGAACTACCCGACATACCAGGAGATAGGGTGACGAGTCCCCTCGAACAAAAACATAAATCTAATCATCTTTGAAGACTGCAAGATATATCTAAATGTCTCTTGCAGATGTGATTTAGTATGCATTATTAATTTATTTTTCATAAAAGCTCCCCAGCTCTTTGAGTGTGTGAATGAGAGCAGAGAGCCTCATAGATGATAAGGCTCGTTTGTCAGGGGAAGGCAAGGCGGGTGTAAGCATAAAAACAATTTTTCCTTCTCTCAAGCCCGTCTTAGGACCGTGCAAGGCTCTTCTCTGAGAAAGAAACCACCTGCAAACTAGATTATTCCAGACGTTTTAATAAAGTGCCGACCTCTAATGGGACATGAACACTCCCGCCCCATTACAGAGCAGAGCAGTCACTTATGAGACTGGATGGCTGGGTATCAGAAGGACACCCACCTGTCCCGTTACTGGGACCCTTTTGGTTCTGGGGTTCGGGGATGATAGTTCCTATTGAAATTGTTAAGAAATGATTAAGTCATTTTAACACAAACACTAATTCTTTGCTGTTTACAAAGAGATTTTAAAGAATGCAAAAGCTCGCATAGTTGGGGCCATCAAGATTTTCCAGTCGTTAACTTAACCGGAATTTGCATTTTGGGACTCTAGCCAGTGACTTACATGTGGTCCTTAGAGTCATTTTTCAAACACCCGGTCCTATCTTCATCTAGTCATCATTAATCACATTTGGTCACTTTACATAGAGAACACCATTCAGATGCAAGATAAGAGAAATACATTAATAAAACGAAAGCAAGTTGGAATACTTGAAAACAAGAGGTAGAGGATGAACGCCGTTATCGAAGCAATTTACACAGGGCACACTTAGCGTTGAAGTGGGTCTGGGAAGCTGTTGCTTATTATTTAAAAGAGCTCGCACGGGAGAGCCGGGCTTTTAACGCATCGGACTTTCTTTCTCACTTCTCAAGTGCAAAGGCAATGCGTTTAACCTGGGCCTGGGGAAGCTCTGCCTTCCACAGTGGAGAGCAGGTCCACCCAACCTGGAAAGCCTCTCTCCACCCTCAGTGGCTACCTCTGATGCCAGGAGGTTGACTCTTTAGTGGCATAGCTCCGGTTTCCTTGGGGGGGTCACAGGGGTCATGCTCATAAGCACCAACAGCTCACTGACCAGCGGTGTCCAGGCTACTCCTCAGAGACACTGATGACCCACTGAGTACTGTCTCTGTCTAGGAGACTGGTTCTCAACCTATGGGTAGCAAACCCTTTGGGGGGGGGGAGTCAAATGACCTTTGCACAGGGGTCGCCCAAGACCATTTGCATGTTAGATATCTACATTATGATTTATAACAGTAGTAAAATAACTGTTATGAAGTAGCAATGAAAATAATTTGATGGTTGGGGGTCACCACAACCTGAGGAATTGTATTAAAGGGTCTCAGCGTTAGGAAGGCTGAGAACCACTGGTCTAGAGAAACAGAGGACAAAGCCAGAGTTTGCTTTGCTGATCCATGGAGAAAAGAAAGGCGGGAGGGGGCAGGCAAGAAGACACTGAAACAGAGAGAGGCAGAAATGTGGAGTCACATCGGCAGCCACTGGCTCTCCCTGGCAAAACATTCCGTAGATGAGCACTGGGCATTTGGGATGGGGCTGGGTGCAGACAAACGCGTCCATTAGAGAGACACGCAGGTGTTCCTGGGATGTGTACCGCTGCCGGGACAGCCTGGTAGACCTCTGCTTGGCAAAGGCTCCGTACCCCTCCTTCCCACTGCCCAGGTGCCCCAGGTATGTATGTTGTCTCAGAGTGGCAGAGCTATAAGGCACATACTGGGGTTGGCTTACTGGGGTTTCGTAGCACATAATCATATAAGGGGCTGTTTGCCACACACTTCAGGCTGAAGGACAACAGGGTTCCTGGGCCTTTCAGTGGTTTCTGTTTATTATGTTATAGGGAAGGTGAGTGGATTAGAGTCGGCCTTTTGAATGGGCCTAGGGAAAGCTATGCCTTCAACAGTTGACAGTGGATCCACACAGCCTGGCAAGCCAGTTGGCTCTCCATCCCATCCCAGTGGTGGTTAATGTCAACCCAGGCTTTTTGGTGAAGTCATTGTCAAAATGGCATATTCAAGAGGAAGCATGTGAGTCTTTTCTCAGTCCTGTACCCAGAAGGGGAGAGAATCACCTCCAAACCAACTCTCAGCAACGCTGGTGTATCAGTCCTTCTTATCACTGTGACCGAATGTCTAGCAGAATGGACTTGGGAAAGAAAAGAATTCTCTTGGCTCATGGTTTCAGAGGATTCAGTCAGTGGTCACAGGCTCCTTGTACTTGGATTGAACATCATGGTAGTGGAAGTGGGGAAGTTTTTTCACATACTAGTATCCAACACAAATAACAGTGGGGGGGGGTTATAGCATCCCCCAGGAATCAGGACGCAACCAGGATCTAATGTCTATAAGATATTAATATATATAATATTATATATATATGTAATATATATGACATCTAATGTCTATAAGAACTCCAACAGAGTCACACCTAGAGGTAGGCTTCATTTGTCTCCTAAGAGTCCCAAAACTCAATCAAGTTGACAATCAAGACCCACCACCATAGCTGAGGCCAATCACTCTTTGGCAGATGAATGTGAAATTCAGTTTGGGGCAACATATGACCCAATATGAACAGTACGTTTGGTATACTGTATATAAGACTGATAGACTAGACTGGACCAAATCGGAGAGAGCTGTGAAGATCTGGCTCTGCAAGCAAGACCAGGAGAGCGTGGAGAGTCCTGAAGCAGAAGAAAGGTAATGTACAGAGCATAGACGGACCAAGGTTTTCAATGCACGCAGCTCAAGTGTGGGGTCTGCTTTGCAGTCCTGCAGGGCCAGCTCTCTGACAACAGGCAATAGTATCTGTTTGACTCAGCTTCCGATGTTTGTAGCGCCACCATGTTTCACAGGTCCTGGTACACAGTAGGTCTCCTGTCTGCCTGACCACTAACAGGGTATTAAATAAAACGAAACACGGTAGGATTATTTTTGTGATGTGAATCACATCCTGACTCCATACACCGAAGGGTATGTGGGTATCTCTAGCACCTGAGAGGGCCATGGAGTACACAGCACAGATTTCTCCTTGGTCCTCTTTGGGCTGCGAGCTTTTTATTGCACTGATGTTTCTGAAGACTCTGACACACGCTGAGTTCTATGAGGCGTTGCTGGAAGGGGCAAAAGTAGCCTCCAATCATGATAAAACAAAGAGGAGACTCTCCGTTCAATTCAAGAGTGACTGAGAGGGACATTGAACTTGGCACTGTCATCCAGGGGTCAGGGGTGATGGTGGGGGAAGGGGTCGTGGCTGCTTGTTATGCAAGGTACAACAATATGGAACCCATCTATGCCCCGCCCCACAGACAGCCTTGTTAAGTAAGTACTGTTGCTGTGAAATGGGGGTGTGAAAAGATGGGGAGATAGGAATCTGGGGGGGAATCCAATCCTTAATTGACCTGATGACTGGCAGGGCAGACAGATGACCTCAGGGACTAGCCACTGGTGCCCAGTGCATACCAGCCAGCACACCACCTCTGCCCGGCAAGAGACTCCGTGAGGCAAAGTCTCCAAGATCAGAGCCGTGAATAGCAGCCTGACTGCCTTGGGATCAAGACTATAGTCAGAGAACACGGCACCCCCCAGAATAAAGGAGCACAGGAACGAGGGAATTAATATTGACTTCATTACGGCCCCCTTTTTTGGTTTTGGCCACCATGACAATGGCAATCAAAAGCAGTACCCGCCACCAGGGAAGCCTGTATAGTGCAGCATTCAGGAGGTTGAGGCAGGAGAATGATAATAAGTTCAAGGTCAGCCTGGGCTAAATAGCAAGACTCCGTAACAAAAAAAAAAAAGACGTAGCAGCAACCGAAACAAAAGACGTTTTTTGTTCTGCCCTGGTTTGGGAAGCGGTGAGCATCACGGGGCTGAGATTTCGCTCTCAAGAGCGGAGGCTGCTTTGCGTGCACAGGCTCATCAGTTAGCAGTTTGGATCCGACTCAGACAATAGCAGAATCTCACAATCCCCTTCCTCCCCTTGCTTTCTTTTTTCTTTCTTTCTTCTTTTCTTTTTTTGAAAAAAGAAGAAAGAAAGAAAACCAAACTTCTGCCCCAAGAAACTGGCTTCTGAAGTCCCAGTCAAAAAGTAGTAATGTTCTAGCCACACATTAATGATTCCAAAATTCTCCATTATGAACAGTATTTATCAAAAACAGCCCACCGTCGGATGAAAGATGTGCCTTATCGTTTCCCGTCAACTAAAACATTATTCACCGAAAGTTTCCTTCGTCTCTGTTTCAGGGGTTCACTGTCATTGTAAATTGCGAATCAATCATCTCTCTCCAAGCCCTACTTCTGTAGGGGAGATTAACGCTGTGGCTAAAATTGTTTACAAAGCCATTTGTAAACCTTCTGTGGATGCAGATGAGGCCAGTTTACCAGCTTAACATTGTTGATCCCAGAGAAAGCCTTAAGCAATGACTTCAGAGGGCAAAAAAATTTGTTCATTTATCATTATTGTCATGGGCTTTCGCAAATGATAACCATTTGTCTCCATCCTATTTTTAGACAATGAGCCACAATAGAGTCCAGAAAGCCATTTTGCCAGATGGAGGAAGGTGCTTTCGTTGCAAAATGTTGTCTTTTCTTTCCCTGCCCTCCAAAATTGGCTTAAGTGAGAACCAAGGATATGTTTTAATGTCACGATTCCCAGAAGGCAGGATGACATACAATAAAAGCCTCCCAGCCAGCCTCGGGACCCATGTGGTTCAAATACATTGAATATTCTTTTCAATCTCCATTCCCAACTTCTGGGCTGGCGACAAGGGTGGCGAAGCCTTGGAAGATAGCTATGAGTTTTAGCATGCCTGGCTTCCTTATTAATATTCCTCTCTTTTAAATGAAACGCTGCAATAGGAAGCCCAATTACTTCTCATTAAGATGAATAAAAATGTTAGGATAAGCTGGACATAAAATAAACATTTAAAGTGATAGATAGTTAATTCCTCCTAGCTTGGAACTACTTATCAGGAGCTCTCCGTGGAAAAGGGAGAGTAGGAAATCCTGGTTTTGTCAGACAAGGTTCACAGTCAGCTGTTTCCTCGAGCTCCTGTCATGGCTACCTCAGCGGGCTTCTGGCAGCATCCTCTGCAGGAGGGGACTGTGGCTTTTGTGTCTTTGACAGTACCTTCCCCAGCCTTCTGCAAGTCTCCCTCGGCTGCCTCCTTGAGCCTACATGGCTCCCAGAACCCAACCTTAAGAGTCATTTCAGGACTGCTTTTAGCTGTGTTTTCTTCTATGGAGGGTAATGAACTGATAACCCTTACCAAGACACCACAGGAAAGTCAGAACATCCTGGGCTGGCCAGAGGCAGAGCGGTACCTGCATTCATAGTCCAGAATATTTTTATAATTGTGTACAAATTATAACTTGTATAATTACGATGATTTTTTTGTAGCTAGTACAGCTGACTCTCAGGATAATAGCATTGCTGGGCATTAAGGAATTAATGCCTGGAAATACATCCCCACATGGCATGTGCTCGTGAATGCATGCAGCGGGATTTACACACATGCATGCATATACACAGACACAAACACACACACGTGCACACACAGGCATGCACGCACACACGTGTGTCTCCTGACTTAGAGGTTCACGAGAGGGAAATATTTCATTTGGGGAATGACAAGAGTTTGGATTGTGAGGTATACAGTAAGCATCCAATGAAGGCTCCCATCATCCCATGGCACCCCAGGACAATGGTTGGCTCCTTGATTCAGCTCACAGGGTAAGAGTTCATTTTTTTCTCTCTTCATGTGCTCTGTGTTGCTCACCTTCCTTGACGGATAGCTGCCTCTTCAGAGGCAAATTCCTTAAGGCAAACAAAGAGGTACCTGTGACAGGGGTTTCCTCACCTTGCATTCTGACCATGTTCCCAGGTTCCCTTGTCCTCAGCCTCCTGGCACCACCCACAAGTCCTCCATTTCCAGTTCTCTGTCTCCATTATTAGATCCTGCTGGCCCTATTCCACAGAGCTCTGTCGAGGGACCCAGCCCAGGCCTCCTTTGTCTGAGGTCCGCAATCCCCTACCCCGGCCAGCTTCATTTTGAGTCTAGTCTGAGCTAGACAGCTTTACTCCTTAGCCATGAACAGGTGTTTTTCTTTCCCTTTGTTTTTGTCAAAAGGAAAGAATGTATTGATCAGAGATTGTAGCCTTCAATAATTTTAAGGCAGACTGGGACGTGGCATGATCCTGTAAGCAAACTGCTTTCTTCCAGAGTTTTTAATGTTAATTTAAGTCAGGCAAGTGTGTATTTATTTGACCATCTTTGAATGTCCTGGCCAAGTCTTCCTTTGGGGGTGAGGCTCATTTTCTGATATTTCACATACTCCTCCTCTCTGCTCCTTGTCTTCTTTCTTTCTCATTTAGGAATCGGGATGTAGCCTGGGCTAGCCTCAAACTATGGCTCCTCCAGCCTCTTCTCTTGAGAGCTAGGGTGACAGGCAAGCACCGTACAGTCACGCACCACTATTTGGGAACCTCACCTTTCCCATATAAATTGCATCACCTATAATATCCAAAAAGTGCTGTCTGGGGTTTCAAATGGATGGAAAGGATACTTAGGAAGAAGGGTGGGCACATCGGTCCCTCCTCTAGATAGGTGTGGTACGTCCCTGGCTGTGTATTTCCTTCTCGAGTCTAAGAGTTTCTCCAAAGCACCAAGCCCTGTCTTCATAGACACAACTTCTTTACCCTTATATTAAATAAGGACTTGTCAATTTTTACTAAGTAGCAATTACAGTAACAAGTACAGATGGGACACCCTGCTTTTTTGGCAAACATGGATGTCCTAGAGTCTAGGATGCCCCCAGGAACTGAACAGATCAGCCCCAGTTTAATAGACGAACAGAGATTATCCTCTCCATTGGTAAATCGTTTATGTGGGGCTCAATCAAAGAGTCTTAGTTTTGAAGTCACTTGGACTTGGGTTCAGATCCTGGCTGTGAGTCACTGGGAGAGCTAACTTCCAGACACTGGCTTCAGTGTCTTTGTCTGTCAAGGAAGAACAAGAACAGTCCCATGGCATCACAGGGTTGCAGTCAGGCTGAGCTGTGGTCTTTTGTCCAAGATCTGTCTCCTGTAGATGCTCAAAATAAAGGACTGTTGCTGGTGTTGCTGTGGCTGCTGGTGGTAGATAAATTTCATTTCTAATGTGGAAAATACATAGGACACAAAATCTACCTGCTTAACAAGTTTTAAACACACAGTTCAGAAGCATCTAAGTACTTTCTAGTGGCTGGGCACCTGACATCCAGAACCCTTCATTCTGTAAAGCTAAACTTCTATGTCTCCTAGGCAACCAGCTCTATCCCTCTCTCCCCCTGACCCTGGCAAACGCGTTATGGCCGTATTGGATGGTATCTTACTGCTTTTGTTCTCTAGTATGTCATGTGATCCTTTGGATCCTCCCATCTGGGTCAACAGAATGGCGATGCCTCAAGTAAAAGACATGGCAGGCAGACAGAATCGTTCTGTTATGGCATTCAGGTCTCAAAAGTCAGCAATGAGTCTCAGGCAACTAGAAGAAACATCGTGAGTCCTTGTAATGCTTCCATCTCGCCCCAGTGGCTGCATTAAATGTTACAGAGGGGAAAAGAGGGAAAGAGAGGAGTAAGGTAAATGGTAATAGATTCTTGAGAGGGGCCTGGTATTCTGAGAACCTAGGAATTTGGCCTCAGAAAGATGAGCGAGCATTGATCCAACTCCGTGGAGACATGAGCCCCCGAGAGGTAATACAATCAGACTTCCAAGATACCTCATCACCATGTAAAGACTCTGGGAAGACCTGCAAAGACCCCATCCATCCTCCTTAGCTAAGACTGCTCTCATCAACCTGTGAAGATGAAGACTGTCCTTAAGAATTTAGCTAAATGATAGGAAATGAAATCAAAGCTGCGTTTCCTGCCCTCCTGATTCAGGACACTGAGGCTCAGAACTACTTTATTCCTCCCTTCCCTTCCTCTACTGACTGGAGGCACTTCTACCTGCCATTGTTTTAAATCTCCTCCTGCTTGGCCAGACTTCATATCAATAAGTATAAGAGGCATAGTCAATGATTCAACCATAAATGGAAAGGCACTGAATTTGTTAACTCATGGACATCAGATCCATAACTACTGAACCAGTGTGTAATGAACACCCAGTGTGAGCCCAAAACTGTTTTAAGCAGATTTGAAAATAAACAGAGCAATTGTAATTCCTTCCTAGAAGGCTCCTACATTCCACAGGATAAGGAAACAGAGTCAGAGAGATTGACGGATATTGGTAAAAAGGACGGGTCTGTTCCTTGGGCCACATGCTTGCAACAGTAGTGTGTGTGTGTGTGTGTGTGTGTGTGTTTGTGTGTATGTGTGTGTGTGTATGTGTATATGGTGTGTGTGTGTGTATGTGTGTGTGTATGTGTATATGGTGTGTGTGTGTGTATGTGTGTGTGTGTATGTGTATATGGTGTGTTTGTGTGTGTGTATGTGTGTGTGTGTATGTGTGTGTGTATGTGTGTGTGTGTATGTGTGTGTGTATGTGGTGTATGTGTGTGTGTGTATGTGTGTGTGTATGTGGTGTATGTGTGTGTGTGTATGTGGTGTGTGTGTGTGTGTGTGTGTGTGCATGTACACATGCATGTAGAAGCCAGAGGACATTCAGGTGTGGTTCCTCAGGAGCTGTCCACTGTACTTTTTGGAGACAGGGTCTCTCACGGCCTGGAGCTCACTGAATAGGCTAGTCTGGCTAGCAACTAGGCCCAGAGAACTGAAAGTGTCCACGTGCCCGGTGCTATGATTCTAAGCTCATCACACCTAGCTTTAAGCCAAACCAAACATGAGTTCTGAAGATGAAGCTCACTCAGTTTCTTGAGCTTGTAGGGCAAACATCTTGCGGATGGAGCAGTCTCCCCAGCCCCCATCTGGAGTCCTTACTGTGCCTTCCCGAGAGACTCTGAGCCATAATTTCCTAGTTAATTTTTCCTAAATTCCTAGCCCACAATAAGTGCGAGATGACATAAGGATTTTAGTATTGCGAGCCCCTGGTATTTTAGGTAGTTTGCTACCCAACCACAGAGAGCAAACAGAGCGACCAGAGCATCCCACACTGAGATGAGCTGTTAAGACGCTGGATCTGTCCTTACCTGAGGTCCAGTGTCTAAGACTTCCCAGTTACGTGTGTCAGTACTGTAGTATTATTTTTTTACCTGGTTTGAGGTTTTTTTCTCTGGTCTCTTCTATCAAAAACACCTTGACAGACACGTTTTCGGTCCTGCCTTCTAGCTGCAGACATTGGAAGGCAGCTGAGGAAACAGATTAACTGATTCTATTTGGCTGTGGTTCAGCTCCTCATCCCGGCTACCCCTGCCTGGAACGCTGACATTTACATTAACGGAAGCGAATAGTGAGCAACCTCCGTCTAGAGAGGCCATTCATTTGGCAAAGGGTGAAGTAAATGGAGACGGGGAGGCAGTTTGCACCTGAACATACACAGAGTCTGTAGATAGCAACCCTTGAAAGTAACATCTCCATAGATATGGGCTGTTATGTGACTGCCCAAAATAGCCACAGGGAAGGACCAATGTGAAATGCTAATTTTTATTGGGCAGCTGGTCTCCTAACATTCTTCAAAGCAAAGGAAATGTGGGAGAATTATGTAGAGGCCGAAGCACTTTGAGGGCTAAACACGCGGCTGTTCATATTCTGATTCTTTTACAAGTGTCTTTTGCAGTTTGGAAGGGGGTGGGAGTGGGGAGAACAGGGCTTGCCTTTAAAGACATGAGTGGGAAGCGTAGGCGTAGGTGTGCCGGGAGGTACGTGTCTTCAATTATGGAAGGGGATTTATTAGAAGGCCTTACAGGAGGCTCAGGAGTCTGATGTACGTTTCTGTGCACAGGAGACACAGGGAACGCAGCAGCTGCTTGGTCTGAGCAGCTGACAGCTATGGAATAGGGGTGTCCGATGATGTACCCCAGCTTTTGGCTAATGACCTAGAAGCCCCCTGGAGGGTTCTCGGTGGGCATCTGCATTTAAAGGCTGATGAAACTGGACTCTGATGTCCACAGGGGCAAAGGCAGACAGATTCACCAGGTAGCACTGTGGTCTCCTTCCTTGTCCTTCAACTTGTATTCGACTTTTCATTCCCGGCCTAGGCTGGTGCTGCTGCCTACAGTCAGGGCAGGTCTTCCCGTCCCACATGTCGATCCTCTCCAGATGTCAATCATCTCCAGATGTCAATCATCACAGACACATCCAAAAGTGTCCTTTACTAAGCTCTCGGCCATCTTTCCATCCAGTCCATTTCACAAGTGGGATGAACACATCCCGGTAACCCTGCCGCTCCCTGAACGTCAGCCTCTACCCTGCAGTGTTATTTTGTTTGTTAAGACAAAAGCAGCGCAGGGTCCCAGAGAACTTACCCTTCTACTTTTCAGCCCCTGTTCCTGGCTGTTTCCACTTCTAACTCACTTAATCCCACCGTCTCCTGTAATTCCTCTCATCCCTAAACCAGGCGTGGAGCAGACGTGACAGTGGCTGGCCCCTTCTTGTGTGGAAATAAAATATTAAAAGGCATAATTAGTAGACAGAGTGTGGAATTATCTGTGGTAACACTTCCTACATGTTGAGGTGATGGGAGTCTAAAAATATTTTCACGTTCCTCTTCTCTGGCCAGTTTTTCACACACGCACGCAACATGCAGGCAGAGGGAAAGAGTGGGACTTCTGGAAACCAATGCATCGGCACCTTTTCCAGAGCATCCATTTCTTCCCAGTCTATCCGATGTCACTGGCGACGTCGTAGAGATGGTGTACTTCAAAGATAAATGCCATCTTAATCGGACAGGCCTCCCCTTAATGTTTACATTTCCTTTTGGATCCGCTTCAAACCAGTCACCATCTCCTCTATAGAAAGGAAAAGAAGGAGGCGGGGACACTGCGTGAAGGTGCGCCTATGTGCGTGTGTAAGCGTGCTTGCTGCAACTGTGTGATCTTGGTCATCACTCAGAAACTGGCCAAGGTGACTGGCAGGGTGCCACTGGTGCCTGTTTTCTCAGATGAGACATTGAAAGGCATGTTCCTAATGACTCAGTTTACCCAAGAACATTTAGGACATTCCGTTGGATAATCTTCCTTTTTTTTTTTTTTTTCCAAATTATGACCAGGCACTAAAGCAATGTCACAAACATTCTGCAGATCCAGGAGGGTCTAGAGCAGGTATGGCTGCAGCTCCATGTCACAGAGCCTTGACTGCTCAAGTATATCCTGCCACGTGGGCTCCTGACCATTTCACCTGAGCTAATATTTATATACTGCCTGGTGCATGGCAGGCTCTCATAAAATGGTTGAGAAAGCAAGCACTAATGCACACACACACACACACACACACATACAGACATACACAGACACACATACACAGACATATATACATACCACACACATGTAGACACACACACAAATATACACACATACACACAGACATATGCACACACACATACACACATATATATGCAGACATACACACACACCACATACACACATACACACAGACACACACACATACATATATACATACACACATACATATATACATACACACACACATGCACACACATACACTCACACACACACACATATACACACACATACACACACACATACACACACATGCACACACATACACACAGACACACACATGCCACCACAAAAAGAGCACGGGGGCGGTATACTAACATGACAAATTAGGTCAGGTGGTTGCAAAGGACAGCCGGAAGGAGATGGACACGTTAATTGTGTCTTCGGCAGCAGAGCGGAAGGAAGATGAAGGCTAAGGGGACAAGAGCTAAAGACACTTGTAAAGCTGTGACCAGAGGAGTCGTGACGAGCCTGTGATGAAAGCTTTATACTGGGAGAATGAATGCAAACGAAACTGATCACACGGCAGCGGACTCTGAAAACAAAGAGGCCGGGCCGGGTGTGCTGGCACACGCCTTTATCCCGGCACTCTGCTCTCTGTGAGTTCAAGGCCAACTAGGGCCGCATAGTGAGGCCCTGTCTCAAATGAACAAACAAAACAAAGATGCGAAATCTCCCAGATAGTGATATCTCAGAACCAGAACAAATGGTGTCAGAGCAAAGCACAAGGGCCTCTTTGCTCTGTGAGAAAGATGCTCAGCCGGCCCACAGAGCAAAGTCAGCCCTGAGCTCTGCAGATGCAGGAGACCCTACTGCCCAGAGAAGCTGAATACACACGGATAGTCACAGGCATTCCAGATGGGTGCAAGTTAAAGGGGTGAGGTGGAACACTAACATCTCACAGACAGAGTGCAGGAGAGCAGGTGGTGGCGCAGAGAAGGGGACTGTCTTGTCTTCTGTCTGTCCATCTGTCTGTCTGTCTGTCCGTCCGTCTGTCTGTCTGTCGTCCGTCTGTCTGTCTGTCTGTCTGTCTATCTATCTATCTATCTATCTATCTATCTATCCATCTACCTATTTTAAAGCAGGATGTCACATAGTCCAAACCGGCCTCAAACTTACTAGGTACCCCAGTGTGACCTTGAACCCCTGACCCTCCCGCACCCACCTCCCAAGTTCTGGGACTGTAAGTGTGTTGTTCCACCATTCCTGGCTGGAAGGATGCTCCCTCTTGTGTAAGGATGAGGCTCCCAGGGATGTGCTGGCTCGGCATCAATAACGAAGAAGGCACATATGACTGAGGACTCAAGCAGAGCCAGCAGCAAGATCAGGAGGCAGCCACTGCTCAGGCCCAGACAGACCGAGGGGACAGAAAGGTAAAGCCTAGCATGCTTGGGTCACACGACTAAACAGGTCAGACTGTAGTAAGACACATAGCTTATACACCTTCTCAGTAGATCATTTATTTTCCGTACAAATGTCCATAAAGTATTCGTAAAAAAGTAATCATATTGCAGGTCCCAAAGGAACCCCCAAAATTTTTTCCAAAACAACAAAGAAACCTCCTTGCATTTTCTGAAAACACAAAGGGAGTCTGGAGGCTGGAGTTGATAGGATATTTTGTATACACGGATGCAATGGTCAGAAAATTTTAAAAAAGCTTTAAAAAAACACAAAGAAATGTCAATAATTTAAAACACCATTGGGATTGTAATATAATCCCATCACCCCACGCACACGTTTCCTCCCTCCGAGCTTCCCGAGCTCTCCCTGAACTTTTTTACATTTGCAGCCTCTTTTGCTTTACTTGTTTTAAGAACTAGTTTATCCTGATTGAAACATCATGAAAACAGAAGTTAATTAAATAAAAAATAAAAGACATCTCCTATCTGGAAAAAAAAATATTTGAGTGTTTGTCTGTGTACTGCTACGCTGATGGAGAAAACACCTAAATTTTAAGAATGCTCGATAAAGCAATAGCGAGACCGCCACTGTTGATCAGAACAGACAGGCGTAGCTAAAAAAAGACAAAGTCACACACTCGAAAAAGTCACCATTTAGGTTCATACAAAAAGTGAGGGGGGAAAAAAATGGTCGAGTCCGGCACCTTAGCGCAAAATGTGAGAACTTAAACGAGGGTGAGGGAGAGTCAGTGGGGGTGGGGGAGGGGGGAGACCAGAGCTGGTCTCAGGAGTAGGGGTGCGCTGCCTGCCTGGCAGGGCGAAGAAAGCCCTGGGCTTCCTCCCTCCCCAGCACACGCTTAAAGAACGGGAAGCTGATCAGAAGGCTGGGAAGCGGCAGGAAGCAAGGAGAACCCCAGTCACAGGTACAAAGCAAGCCCAAGACCAGGGCATCCTGGTTTTCACAACTTCCCCTGACTCGATGATGCGTGCGCTGTGTGGGGTATGGAAAAAAAAAAAAAAAAAAAAAAAAAGGAGCAATTACAAAATCTTTCATTGAGGCAGATATAATGTTATGCACAAGCTGCCGGAATCGGACACAGATATTAAAAGGAAAACCAAACCGAAGCTTGACGGTGTTAGGCGTGCCGATGTGGAAGTCAATATGGATTATTAGCAACGGTGTGCATCAAGCCATTAGAAAACGAACACTAAAAATGTGGTTTCATCTCAGAAACTTAAGCATGATGAAATGATACGAAGATCCAATAAATAAGCAACTAGTTTTAAGAACAATCATCTTATTACCTTCGATACTAAGACAGAAAATACTTCCTAAAATTCAACGGTATTTTTTTCAAAGGCCCAAAACAATAAAACAGGTCAGTGAAGATTTCTCCAGAATCTATACAGAAAACAAAACAATCCAAGACCAAGTTGTAAGGTGAGCAGGAAAGTTCAGGTAGGAAATCTAAGACCTCACGTGGGCTGTGACGAGAAATTCCCAAGCTACAGCTACCTCAGGGTGTCATTTTTCACCCACTGAAACAGGAAAAAAACCCAAAAGTTCGATGACACCTTGAGGCGCTGAGGAAATAGACCTCATAGATTGGCTGATGGGTACTATGGATTGGTATAACCCTTGTGGAGGGCAAGTCAGCACCATCTATCAAAATTACATATAAATATATATGACCTTTGACCTGTCAATTATGCATTGGGGGAATTTATCCTCTGGTTATACCCACACTCGTGTGACGTGACATCTCTGCAAGCTTGTTCATTAGGGTTGCTGGCAAGAAGCAGATTGGTAAGCCAACCAAACAATCCAGCTACAGAGAACTGGTTAAATAGACTCTGGTACATCCATGAACACGACACCAGGAAGCTATAAGTACCATTAATCACAAAGAAACTTCTGTGTGTGATGTCAAGAAAGGATATATGCATATGTATTATTAAGGCACAAAACCATATGCACAAAAGGATACATGTCAAGCCTCTTGGTGCATGAGAAAAGAATATATATTATTTTAGGGTTCAAGCCATTTCCCGCATTCTCAAGAAATGGCCACTTAAATGTGGCCGCAGATTATTTTTCTAGGTTGATCCTCTGCCCATTCCTACCAGGGCACAGCCTGCTGTGAGCACGCTCCCTATGTGCACACTACTGTGCACGTACAACACGTTCCTTAAACAGGAGTGTGTCCCGACATACACTAGAACGGGAATGAGGCTTGACGGCGAGCCATAAGGAAGAGCGTTGTACAATGTTGTACAATGTCTACTGTTATGACCTGTAAAGAGTATTTGAATTCACAGAGACAGGAAACTGAACACCGGGCACACGCCTGTCATCCCTTTACTTGACAAGCTTAGGCAGGAGGGTTGCGTGTGTGTGTGGAGCCATTCTGAGACACACAGTGAGACACCACCCCAGAACAAAGAAACGAAAATAATGGTGACTGATCAGGGTTGGTAGAGAGAGAAGAATTTCAATCTGAGATAACCATGCCACCGAACTGGATACCTTAGAAGTACCTAAGTCATATATACTGTGTTGTGTGCATTTTAGCATAATGAATACAATATCCTGAAAGCAGGTGTTCTAGGACTCCTCAAGGTAAAAGTGTTTAGCATCAAAATCATTGTTTGCATCCCGTTTCTGAGATTGCTAGAGATCTTACATTGCTTCCCTGATCATCTCCCGAAATGAATTCCACATTCGGAAGGCTTCTCCCTGGGACTCCCTGGAAAGTTCTAGACAAGTGGTCACAAAGACCTTGGTAAACATGCTACATCCATTTGTCAGTAAGTACTGAAGACCCGTTGGGTGCTGTAAAAATATATGTGAGAGAGCAAAGACTTCATATATCATATGCAGTCTCACCTCACTTCGAAGAGCTTGCTGTGTGCCATTGAATCCGTAGACCCAAGATGTCCTGAGGACTCCTCAGTTACGTCCTTCCACCCTGCGGGGTCACCCTCCTTCCACCCTGCGGGTCACCCTGTCCCTGGTCCCTTCCCCTTTTCACTAGTTTGCAGTCAGTTATTTTATTTTATTTTATTTTTTTGCTAGAATGTGGTTTTTAGTATTTCCTGTTCCTGTGACTAAATGCCTGAGGGAGGAGAGCTTAACAAAGCCTTGTTATGCCTCACATTTTCACAGGGTCTGGTCCATGAGCACATGGTGCAGGCACTGTGTGGGAAAGGAACTTCTGCACTTCAGTGTGGACGTGAATGGGGAGGGGGGAGGAGATGGGAGGGGAGGGGAAGGGAGGGGAGGGGGAGAGATAAAAAGGGAGAGGGAGAGGAAGAGAGGGAGAGGAAAAGGGAGAGGGAGGGAGAGGGTGGGAGAGGGGGAGAGAGGAGGAGAGGGAGAGAGAGAGAGGGGAGGGGGAGAAGAGGAGAGGAAAAGGAAGAGGGGGAGAGGGAGAAAGGGAGAGGGGGAGAAGGAGAGGTACAGAGGGGGAGGGGGAAGGACAGGTGGAGAAGGAGAGAGGGAGAGAGAGAGAGTTGGGGAGACTCTAAGGTTATCTCCAAGGATCTCCCCTCTTACTTTCTCCAACTAGCTCCCACCTCCTAGTTCTCGGACTCTCCCTGTGCTGGTTAGTTTTTTGTCAACTTAACTGCTAGCATCATCTGGAAAGGGGGAGCCGCAGCTGAGAAGATGCCTCCACCCTTTTGGCAAGTGTGTGTGGCATTCTCTTCACTATTGACTATAGGCAGTGCCACCCTGGCCAGGTGGTTAAAAAAAAAAAAGAAAAGAAAAGAAGGCTGAGAAAGAGAAAGCCATGGGGAGCAAGCACAGGTAGCATTCTTCCGGTTCTTCCGAAGCTCTTCTTTAGTTCCTGCCTTGAGTTCCTGCCCTGACTTCCCTTCATCATGAATGTAAGCTGTAAGATGAAATAAACTTTCTCCTCCCACAAGTTATTCTCGGCCAGCTCTTTTTTAATCACAGCAACAGGAAGCAAACCAAGACAGTCCCCAGATAGCATGTGAGCCTTTTCAGGCTACACTTTCGTATCCAGACCGTAGCAGATCCCAGTGTCTGTGAAATGCTCCATGGTTGCGGACCGAATCTCCTGCACAAATAAAACAGAAAAGGCAAAATGCATTGTCTGAGCAGACCAACCTATCTTTATGGTTTGTTTTTGAGCCAGTTACTGCTGGGGTGGGTTATTGCTGCGCGTTTGCTTGCTTTTAAAAACTGTTCTGGCATCCAGAAATCCCAGTGAAGTCTCTTGTTTAGTTCTAGTATTGCGCATTCACTCCTTCGGTTATTCTGGGTATTCAGTTTTACCATTTGCAGGTTATTTCTGTTGTATCTCGTCCCTCTCTATCCTTACAAGGGCCCTTGATGCTATGTCACAACATTGGCCACAGCATTTTAAATAAGTTTCAGAGACAAGCACCATAAGGCATCAAAAAGGGATTCATTTTATTATATTGAACTGGAAGATTCTTGCTCAAAAGACAATAAACAAAATCACTAGATGATACAAGAGAAAAAATATTTGCAATACTTAAAAAAAAAGCCCCTACTGTTTTCAGACTGTGTAAGGAATTTCTCCAAAACCGACAAGGAGGAAATGTCAATCTAGTGGAGAAAAAAGTGTGTCGAGAGTATTATTAACAAGCTATAGATGAGATAATTCTAAAGCTAACAAGCACATTGATGAGATGTTTAAAACAAAAAAACAGAGGAATACAAATTAACACAATAATGAGGTTTCGTTTATACATATTACACCCACTGAGTGGGAGAACAGCATAACGCCAAATGTGGGCGTGAATGTGAGTCTATCACATAAGGACTCGTCGCTATAGGCACGTGACCAGCATAGCAAGACTGAGTAGCTTGGTCAACTTGGGTAGAGGCATCTGCTACAAGGTGCGTGTCCCCCAAATCTCTGTACTTGGCTGGAAGTGGACACGCTCACAGAGACGTACTGTAGCATTCAAGGTTGAGGGGACGGAAGCTTCCGAGTTGCCCACCGGTGGGGTACGTGGACAGATGAAATACGGTGGACGCGAGCCAGTCACGAATCAATTGGAAGAGACAGACTAGAGACGCACAGACCAACTTGCACGGGTTTCCGAAGCAGTGCCAAGTGAGAGGAAAGTTCAAACAAGATGATGCTGTCTCAACCAATAGCATTTCCATAAAATTAAGTTTCATGCATATGAATAAAAAGTTTATATCCATATTTGCAAGAACCCAGAGGAACGCAAAACTCAAGTACGTGTTAACATATCAGAAACGCTTGTTGATGGGCACAGGATGTGGGGATAACACGAATGAATGAATAACACGGGCAGACTCTTGGACAGGGCGACAGTGGCCATACCGCGCCACAGAAGAGCAAGGCTCACTTTGTGAACAAAGCGGTCCAGAGAAAAGCAAGTCACGTCAAGCCAGAACCTCAGAAAGGGTAAATGGGGCTGGGTCCTTACTCACTGCAACATGGCAAAGATGGTCACGGTCTAAGCAGGAAGCGGTTGGTCACACCTATAACATCCGTACCACTATTATACCCGTGCCGTGTCTTGCCGGACCGGTTAATCTCGCGGCTTGCAGGGTTCGCAGCTGGTTAAGAAGAACTGCTGATCACATTTCTTCCCTGGTAGCATGTACAGAACTTTGCAGCTCTGTGAAAGCTAGCCAGGAGAGATGGAGTTTCTAGATGTAGTACCGACTTGGTTTTCCATTTCCTGTCGAGTACGCAGCATCTTTGGCAATAGGGTCTGACCGCTGAGTTCTGGAGGGTGGCCAAGAGCTATGGCAATGTCCTGTGACTTGAGGGAGGGGAGTCTATGGGACCCCACTGACCAACAGATCAAAAAAGGCAACCCGTGTTGTCTTCCGACCATGCACATGCAGGAGGACTCGGTGGGTTTAAAAAACCGAGCACATACATTTGTGAGGGGGAAGTGGCTGGGGAGGCACAGGGGGAGAACTGGAGAAGGAATGAGAAGGGATTTTTTTTTTTATATAAATATAGTGTATACATGTACGGACTTTTCAAGCAATGAAAAAATTAAAAGTAAACATATTCTCAAACACGCCCACAAGAAACGGCACTGAGCACAAGCCACATTTACGGAGTAAAAGAGAAATTCAGAAGAGATCCATTTGCCTACTGCCCGCCTTACACAGTCAATGGGTTGACCAAGATGGGAAGACAAGTAACTAGGGAGGGAATACCTCCCCCCACTCCCCTCCCCCACCCTCGGCCTTGTCCTGCCATTCTGAGAACAGGGAAAGGAGGACTTGGAGAAAGATACCTGGACCCCTCACCTGTCCAGACCACTCTGCTGCTTGTGCTGCCTGAAGGGATGCCAGGAGGGAGAGACCCAAGCCTGTGTCCCTTACATGGAGAGACACTATTGCCCTCAGCCCTAGTTTTAGTCTCCATAGTTTCAGCTATGTAAGCTCAAGCATGGCCTGAAAATACTACATGGAAAATTCTGGAAGCAAACGGTTCCTATGGTTTCACTGTACCATGTACTCGGCTTTCTGAGCACTGTGATGAAATACCACAACATCCAACTCTGTCCTGTCCTGGAAGCTAAGTTTGTCCAGAGTATCCAGACTGTATATGCTACCCACCTGGTAGTCACTTGGTACCTGTCTCAGTAGGCAGAGTGACGGTCACGGTGTAACAGTGTCGTTAGTTAGTTACTTTTCTTGTTGACACGACAGGACACCCACAAGGGCTCTGTCCATGCGTACTTAGCTCTGTGCCCTTGGGTGGGGACATCATAGGGTGGAGATGTGAGGCAGAAGAGATTCTTCCAGCTCAGGATAGACAAGAAGCAGAGAGAGAGGAAGGGACTGGAAACCACACGGGTGACCGTCAAAGGCATTCCCCCCGAGACTTACGTCTCCTTCTAAGCCTCGCTTTCTGAAGGTCCACCACAGCTGTGCCACCTAGGGGCCGACCGGGCTTCACATGAACCTGTGGGGAACACCTCACATTCCAACCACAACGGAGTACTAGTGAGCACGCAACTCCGATTGCGTTTAATTGGTAACAGTCCTCCTCAGTGTGTACGATTACGCCCTCCTAAGTCAAACACACCAAAGGAAAGATTCAAGATGCTTGCTTTATGCGACGGGGGTGCGAGGAGAGAAATCACTTATTAACCACAGGGTGTTATATAATTATTTTATTATTACTTCTTATTGTTGATCTCACAGCATACCGAATTGGACTCCTCGCGAGGTAGGTCTATGAAAAAGCCAGAGTGTGTCTAGTTCGGTGCTTTCAGCAGTTCCAGTGTGCAGTGGGGGGAGGGGCAACTAGAGTGCAATCCCTGCAAGTTAGGAGGGAACCTCTGTTCCTCTTTGCAAAAATCTCTGGTTCACAGAAGATAAATAATGGCTCTAGAACGTTTGCGGGGGCCTGGAGAGATTGCTCAGTTGGTTTGCATTCCGGCACCCACACCAGGCAGCTCACCGGCATCTGCAACTCCAGTTCCAGGGGTTATTGCATCATCTCTGGCTTCCATGGATACTGAATGATTATGGTATATAATATATATATATATACACACACATACAGGCAGGTACACACATAAAATACGAACGAATAAGTGTGCGTGTGTGTGAGTGTGTGTGTGTGTGTGTGTGTGTGTGTGTGTGTGTGTGTGTGTGTGTGTTTTAAAGAAGCTCATGAAGGCGGGACATGGTGGTGCATGCCTTTAATCCCACTTGAAAGGTAGAGGCCAACCTGGTTTATATAGTGAATTCCAGGCCAGTCAAGACTACATAATGAGACCCCATCTCAAGAAGTGAGCAAGCCAATAAGTAAGTAAATGAATAAATAAATGATAGATAGATAGATGATAGATAAATAGATAGATAGATGATAGATAGATAGATAGATGATAGATAGATAGATAGATAGATAGATAGATAGATAGATAGATAGATAGATGATAGATAGATGATAGATAGATAGATGATAGATAGATGGATAGATGGATAGATGGATAGATAGATAGATGGATGGGTAGATAGATAGATAGATAGATAGATAGATGATAGACAGACAGACAGATAGATAGATAGATAGGGCTCATTATGTAGGCAACAACATACCCAGATTTTCTTCTGTGGTTTTTCTGGTTAGTATATCATTTGACTTAGAATTAGAATTGCACCTCATGTCAGCTCATGCACCCTGAAAACCTAGGGTCACAAGCTTGGCGATTAAGGCATTGATGTTGCTACATAAAGCAAAGCACAGAAAACAGGACCATTTTTATTCATCTCTATCTAGGAAACTCAAGTATCAAGGTGAATGCAGGTCATAGTTGTGACGGGCCAGCTCTCCAGGAAGCCAGCCAACCTGTTCTCACCAATCATTTGGAGTTGGGCTCATAACTGCCAAGCCTTGGCAAACTAGAAATCAGGAACTGTGAAGTAAAACAGCTGTGACAAACCTGTAAGACAGCGGTGAGCGGATGTCAGGCATTGTGTTGGGGGTTGGATTGCTTGTGAATTCAGAGTAAGGTCAGGCTATGCACTGCAGAAGTATGGAGCAATCAATGTTGTAATTTAGGGCAGATTTCTCGTTCATCAATTCCCACCAAAGTCCCTGGAGAATCAAAGAAAAACTGCAAGAAGTAGGATTTGTGCCCGAAGCCAAGAGACTAGGTACTTTCCTTGGGCAGTGACTCAGGTCTTGGAGCTTGGCTCTGGCTGCTTTCTCCTATGTGACACCTTGCAAGGAGGTGACTGTGGTGGGTCTGTAAGATAGAACCCACGTGCTTCTGCCAGTAATAAGGAGGCCCTGCCCCCTAGAATGGTATTCTAGCAAACAAGCTTAAGAATAAGTCGCCAGTTTGGACGGTGGTTGAAATGCATATACCTTCATAAGAATTTAGGACACTCATGCAAAAGCTTGGAAAGCAACCCAGTTCCAAGCCCACTCACAAGCACTGGGTGGAAGGAACATCTATTTTAGTTGCCAGAGGCCCGTGAGTGTCATCCTTGAGTAGAGCTACCAAGCAAGGATTTTTGCAAGTTCTTCGTGGATTCTACAGTAGGAAGAGAGGCTTAGTCAGCATTGGTGTCCAGCGGGACTTCACTTTGGCAGTCCCTAGGATGCCACTGAGTGGTCATCTCAGTTCCACTGTGGAGGAAACTGAATGATGGGCATCTTGATCGCTAAGTGAAGAAATGATAAACTGGCTTTGCGAACGTGTCGTACTGTGCATTTGCCAACACAACTGGCGGTTGAGACACTGCAGTAGCTCTGAAGAATTCTTGTTCCCAAAGCTATCCCACTGGGTCTGTCCAGTAGCCCTGACTTCATCAGGGATGACCCGCAGTCTCTGAACGCAGCATCTGCCTCAGAGTTCCCGCGTATTAAATCCACCCTGCAAAACTGTAAGGCAGCAATTAGCAAGGCACAAGATGAGTAGCCTGAGAAAAACAGGAGAGCACCCCGCTCCCACCCTGAATGCAAAAATCACACCCAAGGCTTGGCTTCTGCTCCCAAAGAATTAAACTTAAGCATGTGCCTGGGCATCAAAGCAGAGAAAGCTGTCAACTCTGTCTGTGAGAAAGTCACGTGACATTGAAACGTCTATGTTCGAACTGTATCCAGTTTCAAACATAAAAGACAAGGCAGTTGAAGGCAGATGTTTCATGAAGTTTAAAGTACCAAGAGTTTAAATCTAGCATTCCAGCTGTATCACCTCTAAAGGGTTCGAGGCACCTTTGTGAGCATTTTTATGCCAAACTTCCCATTGTCTGTAGGTTGGTATTGCCATTTTCGCAGAATAAAATAAATGATATTTAAAGCTCCCACTCACGACTGCAGTGCTCTCAAACCCAACGATGGAGGCTGAAGACACGGCTTAGAGGATAAGAGCACTTGGTGTCCTTCCGGAGGGCCCGCCTTCAGTTCCCAGCACCCACAGAGTGCTCACAAACACCCGTAACTTCAGTTATAGGGAACCCAACATCCTCTTCTGGTGTCTGCGGGCACCGCATGTGCATGGCACACAGATGCTGTAAGAGTTTGTTTTGAATTGTGCTTGAAATAATTGTTTCATGCACAGTTGGGTGAGGGGCTAGCCTAGGTCTTGGTGTTTTGTATTGTCTGCAGGTGTTGGGTTTCTGTGGGGGATGTTTGATTGCTCATGATCTGCACGTGCTATCAGTAGGCTACCTGAGGAGTTCTGATCAGTAAAAACACCTGAGCTCCGATGCGCAGGGTTCCACTGTTGAGTATGGTGTTGGCCGTGATGGTGGTTCCCTCTGCTGAGGTCTGGCAGAGTTTCCGTCTATGAAAGTGCCTTGTGTTCTTTGCTGAGCCGACACTGCAGGGTACTACTCCACACAGACAAACACTCATACACGTAAAATATAAGTGAACTAAAAATTGTTGTCTTCGTTGGATTGTTCGGGACTAAGAAGCAAATGTGTGCTTGCAAATATTAGCCAGGTATGGGGAAGAGCTACCTTGGGCCTGGTGGGGTTATGGGAAATGACGTTCCGCTGGCCGAACAAGCCAGACCTCACCAAGCATGGATGTATGTCTTCGGTGTCACTAGATAATGTGCCTTTTAAAGGGCTTAGGAAGATCTAATGATGTAGAGGTGGTGACCACTGAATTTTAATGTGGGCATATTATTGTTTAAAAAATTCATTGTGAATCAAAAAAAAAAAATCACATCTGTGAGCCAGGCCCTAACAAGGCAGCTGGTTTGAAACCACAGTCTTAAGTATCACTCACCACTGATAGCAAATTTTCTCTCTGTTTAAGAAAGTGGGGGGGGGGGCCGGGAAAGGCTCCTATTTTAAAACCGAAAATGTCTACAGCCACATCTGCCTGCTTGGGGGAGCATCATTCATTTTCTCTCTGATGCGCAATGGTTTCCACGAAACACTGTGACGAGTCTGGGTGGTGAAATCCCTCTGATGCTCTCCGGAGACGTGCTCAGAGGTCCGTACACTGTTCTCTCGTTGTTCTGGTTTGCAGGGGTAACACACTGGAACCAAAAGCAGCTTGTGGGAAAAAGGGCTAATTTAGTTTACAGTCCGTCGCTGAGGGAAATCAAGGCAGGAACTGAAGCAGAGGCCATGGAGGAATGCTGCTGACTGGCTTACTCCCCATGGCTTACTCAGCCTGATTTCCAAACACCCCAGGCCTCCTGCCCAGGGTGGCACCACCCACAGTGGACTGACCCCTCCATCCCACATCAACCATTAATCAAGAAAACGCCTCAGGCTAACCTGACGCGGATAATTCCTCAACTGAGATTCCCTCTTACCAAGTGTCTTTAGTTGACGTCATGTTGACAAAACGAACCTGAAGAGTCATTCCAAACATCTTTGTGACAATTTACTACATGCAACTGTCATTTAATAGGGAGTTTAGGACTCAGAGGAAGAGGAGGTGTTTCATGCCTACATCAGTGCAGTTACTAAGGAAGAAATGGCCACGAGGAACACGATACCAAGATGTGTCAATCATTCCATAGAGGGGAGTGGGAGAAAATTCACTCGAGACTCCCCAGAGAGGGCTGCAATGGCTCAGTCATTAAGAGCACTTGCTGCTCTTCCAAAGGACCCAAGTCCTGTTCCTGACACCATGTCAGGAAGCTCACAACCGTCTGTACCTCTATTTCCAGGGGATCCAAGGCCCCTGGTCTCCAAGGGCACCTACATTTACATGCACATGTCCACACACAACCACACATACCTATACATAATTAAAAATAGTAAAAATAAATATCCTTTGAAAAGACTCCCCAGAGACATCAGATACTAATAAGTAAAGATTTTCCAGACTTTCTACTGTGTGTGTGTGTGTGTGTATGTGTGTGTGTTTTTCTGTGTGTATGTATGTATGTGTGCATGTGTGTATATGTGTGTGTATGTGTATGAATTTGTGTGTGTATGTGTGTGTATTTGTGTGTGCATGTGTGTATGTGTGTGTATGTATGTGTGCATGTATGTATGTGTGTGTATATGTATGTGTGTGTATGTGTGTATGTATATATGTGAATGTGTGTGTATTTGTGTGTGCATGTGTGTATGTGTGTGTATGTATGTGTGCATGTATGTATGTGTGTGTATATGTATGTGTGTGTATGTCTGTGTGTGTATTTGTGTGTGCATGTGTGTTTATATGTGTATATGTGTGTGTGCATGTGTGTGTATGTCTGTGTGTGTATATGTGTGTATGTATGTTTGTGTATGTGTGTGTGTATGTGCGTGTGTATGTGTGTATGTGCATGTGCATGTGTCTCTGTGTGTATGTGTGTCTGTGTGTATATGTGTATGTGTGTGTGTGGATGTCTGTGTGTATGTGTATGTGTGTGTGTGTGTGTATGTGTGTGTATATGTGTATGTGTGTGTGTGTGTATGTCTGTGTGTATGTGTATGTGTGTGTGTGTATATATGTGTATGTCTGTGTGTGTGTTGCATGAATTAATATTGTTCTCTTACAGTCTTGGTGGGGAAGACGTGGTATCTGGGTGGCTCCATTGGGGTCGTTTGGCAGTGTGAGGCAGTGCTCCCGACATCTTGGTGAACTGGGAGGCAGAGAAATGAGGTCAGGACCAGAGACAAACACAGACTCACATGTCGACTCCTGCACTCCGCTTCCTTAAGTCGGGTCCCAAGTCCCAAAGGCTCTACAGCCTTTCAAAAAGCACCACAAGCTAGGTAGCGAGTGTTCAGACACAGGAGCCTGTGATGGCAGGATGCTCCTGTCCTCCAGTTGGCATGGGGGACGGGGAGGCTTAAGGAGGGCTTGCTAATCAAGTTTGGATTCCAGAATGTGGAGGCTTTCCTGTACCAAAGCTCTCACTATCCAGGCTAAAATAGCTCCACACTGGAGATGTGTGGCCACTTCCTGGGTACAGAACAGAGCCTGGGGCTGTGGATTATGCACTCGTTTTTCCCATGGGCCTATCAGAGACCTCCTAGTGTGCACATTCCTGACGGCAGCAGAGGCAGACATGGGTAGATGGACAGTCCTTTCAGGGCCCTTCTCGGAGTAGCCCTAGGGATCAAGAAGCTAATACGCTTATCAGACAGGAGGGCCAAGGGCCGGCTCCCGGTGGCTCCTCATGGAAACAGCTCCTTCTGCTCTAGATAGTGGATGGCTTCTACCTACATGCGCATTCTTCCGTTCCCTGGATAAGTAGCTGTCGTATAACGTGGAGCAGTCGGACGCTTGAATTCAGACCTACGGAAAGAGACACCTCGTAGCTTTGTATAGCAGATTGAAATCAGAGAGTGAGTCCGTAGCAAGACCCAAGTCTCCAGAAACTGAAGAGGCCGAGGAAGCTGTCAGTCTAACAATGCCTGTTCCGGCCTGGCCAAGAATTTGGCTGTTCTCAGCCCCTTAGAGAAGCTCCTTCCTCCTGTCTGCTGGTGGAGTTTTGAGCTGCTCATCTTGAATCACAGAGGAGAGGTGAGTTTTCCTTACATCTGCTCGGCTATAATTAATGTATGAATTGCTGGCATTGTTTTCCCTTTTAAAAAAAAATGTAAAATTACAAAGGGGGAGTTACGCTCCCACCAGTGGTCTGATTGGCGTCATCTAACATCCCCAGATCAGTTTATTTGGTTAAAGCGATGTGAACTGTAACCCTGAATAATTTATCAAACTATTGAACCACTTGTAAAATAATTGAAGCCGGGGCCTAGCTTTGCATAACAGATTTAAAACGGGGAACGATGTGTTAGCAAGACGCCCTCTCTAGAAATAGAAGGGCTGAGGAAGCTGACAGTCATTATCATTCCATGCGTACTTGTAAAGCCCTTCTAACCAGCCCTTGTCTTTAGCAATTACTTGATGGCATCTCACTCCACCCAGACTGGACTCTACCGCCCAGCAAGAGAGCTGGAGTGGAGAAAGAAGCAGGATGCTGCTCCATGAGATGATTCCAGAGTCTGGGAAAATGAGAGAGCAAGGAGGGTCCTTCGGTTAGAGTGTGGGTCATTTCATTAATGACCAGAGGTCTGAGCAGAGAAGATGGCTCCATTAGTGCAAGAAAGACAAGTGCTGGCTGCACCCAGGCCTGTGCTCCATTGAGGCAGCATCTGGAGTCCTGTGCACATCTGGACCCACGTAAGAGAAGCAATCATTGGACAGGTCATCCATACATTAACATGCAAGGAGAGAAGAAATCTCAACCACGTTCAAAGGACGTCAGCCGACGGGCATAATAAATTCCCTCTGATTTTAAATTTTTATCACGCATGTATTTTGATACCTTCTAGTTTCAAAACGTGGAGAATACAGAGAAACAGAAGAAAAAGAAAATAAAATCACAGTCCCAAGAGAAAGTGCCTCCCAACATTGATCTTAGCGAAGATGTTTTGAGGGTATGGCAAGAAAGGCACCGGCAACACAAGAAAGATCAGACAAGAGGGGTCTCATCGCGCTGAAAAACTTCCGTTCGGCAAAGAAGCAATTCTCAGTGGGGATGGCAGCCTCTACAGCGGAGAATATGCTTGCAAGCCTTAGATCTGGTAAGGAGGCAAAATCCAAAGCACATAGAGAACTCAACAACAAAGAAGTAAATAACTCAATTAAAACGGAGCAAGAAGTTAAATGGATATCCACCAAAGAAAAACATGAAATGGCCCACAGGGCCACGGGAAGGCATCCAGGATAGCGAGCCATCAAGGAAATGCAAATCAGAACCACAACGAGGGGCTGGAGAGATGGCTCAGTGGTTGAGAGCACGTGCTGCTCTTGCAGAGGACCAGGGTTTGATTCCCAGCACCCACGTGATGACTCACAGCCAACCATAACTCCAGCCCCAGGGGTTCCTTCACCCCTTTCTGGTCTCCAAAGGCACTGCAACACATGTGATACACATACATACATGCTGGCAAATATATCAAATCAATCAGTCAAAAAACCTTACAAAGGAGCTCGCATCGAATATCACCTCACATCTGTTAGAATGGCCAGTGTCATAAAGAGAAGAACGCAAGTGCTGACTAAGGCGAGAGAGGGAACCCTGTACAGTCCTGGCAGGAACTGAAACTGGTGTGGTCATTACAGAAAACGGTATGGCAGTTCCTCAAGAAACTAAAAAACAACCGCTACATAACTCAGAAATCCTGCTTCTAGGTAGATATTCAAAGGTAATGAAACCAGAACCTGAAGGAGATACTAGGGTTCCCAAGTCCACTAAGGTGTTAGTTGCCATAGCAACGATAAATAGATAAACAGATGGATAGATGCATGGATGGATGAGTGGATGGATGGATGGTGGGTGGATGGATGGATGGATGGATGAGTGGATGGATGGATGGATGGATGGATGGATGGATGGGTGGATGGATGGGTGGGTGGATGGATGGATGGATGGATGGGTGGGTGGATGGATGGATGGATGGATGGATGGATGGGTGGATGGATGGGTGGGTGGGTGGGTGGATGGATGGATGGGTGGATGGATGGATGGGTGGATGGATGGATGGATGGATGGATGGATGGGTGGATGGATGGATGGGTGGATGGATGGATGAGTGGATGGATGGATGGGTGGATGGATGCATGGGTGGATGGATGGATGGATGGATGGATGGATGGGTGGATGGATGGGTGGGTGGATGGATGGATGGGTGGATGGATGGATGGGTGGATGGATGGATGGGTGGATGGATGATGAGTGGATGGATGGATGGGTGGATGGATGGATGGGTGGATGGATGGGTGGGTGGGTGGATGGATGGATAGGTGGATGGATGGGTGGGTGGGTGGGTGGATGGATGGATGGATGGGTGGATGGGTGGATGGGTGGATGGATGGATGGGTGGATGGATGGATGGGTGGATGGATGGATGGGTGGATGGATGGATGGGTGGATGGATGGATGGATGGGTGGGTGGGTGGGTGGATGGGTGGATGGATGGATGGGTGGATGGATGGGTGGGTGGGTGGGTGGATGGGTGGGTGGGTAAGTGGATGGGTGGATGGATGGGTGGGTGGGTGGATGGATATGTAGATGGATGGATGGGTATATGGATGTATGGATGTATGGGTAGGTGGATAGATAGATGGTTGGAAGATGGATGGAAGAAGGATGGAAGAAGGATGGATGGATGGATGGGTATATGGATGAAAGGATGGATATGTAGATGTATGGGTTGGTGGGTGGGTAGATGGATGAATGAGATATGGGACACACAGGCACACACATACAGTGAAGTCTTTTTCAGTCTTTAAAGAAGATCAAAAGCCTGACATTTGCAACAGCATGAATGACCCTAGGAGACATCAAGGGAATAAGCCAGGTATGGAAAGGAAAATTCTGAATGATCTAACTTAGTGGGAAAATTAAAAATAGACTCATAGAAGTAGGGAGCAGAATGGCAATCGAGAGGAGTTAGGAGTATTCATCCAACGGTACAAAAAATTCAATTCAACAAGATGCCTACACCGTAGGCATCAGAACGCAGGATGGTCATAGTTAACCACTTGGTGTTCTGTCCTTAAAATTTGCTAAAAATACTTTGCTTGAGTATTGTAGCCACACATCCACCCAGAAACAACAGTCACATGTGTGAGGTGGCAGCTGAGACACCTTTAATCCCATCACTCAGGAATCAGACACAGATGGATCTCTGTGAGTTCCAGACGAGCCTGATCTTCATAGCAAGTTCCAGACAGCCAGGGCTACATAGTAAGATCCTGTCTTAAAAAGAAAAGATGAGAAAAAAAAAGAGAAATTAAAATAAGAGAGCTTGTTTGAAAGAAGAATGTTTTAGTGGGAGTGGGGCATGTGAAAGGGTAGTGAGGGGGTGAATTCTATCAGAGCACATGCGCGTGCACACACACACACACACATATATATATAATGCACATAATCATAGATACATATAATCTCAACACCCAGGAATTTTGTCTTATTGTATTAGTATCCAAAATTATTTGTGTAACGGACAGTTTCTAGTCTTATAATCTACATTTTCATTATTAAAATATATTTGTGACTATGGATAACAATCTAAGCTCTGAACGTTTGTGTCTATCTCATGGTGTGTAAAATTATTCTGGGGGGCTGCGTGCATTCCAGTAAAGAGCAGCTTGGTTTGGATTTCACAGTGGTGCAAAGGTGCAGAAAGAGGTCAGGCACTCCAGACACTGACACTGCAGCCCTGAGCCTTCCTCTTTCTGCAGGAAAGATCCTATTCAGCGTAACCTGTTTCCTAAATGAGAGAATAAATGAACTAAGAGAATTTAAGTGGCCAGCTAGTGAGTTCATTCTGGGGAAAGAGCTGGACTCAGATCTATCTTTTGCTGCGAGAGAAACTCCACTGTGCTGTGTTCAGAGATCTGTAGCTCTGTTCAGAGATCTGTAGTCAGGACGACTACAGGATAGCTCGCGGAGCCCAACTAGAACCAAGAGCAACACACTCATGTTCTGCCAGATAGCCTGGCCTCCCTGGGAAGTGCCTTCTCACAAAGACCTGGCAGAGGAAGGCACGGTAACTTGGAAGAAACACCAACCTCAGAAAGGCAATTGAAGGAGACTCCCATGGTCCTCTGCCATGGTCCCACTGTGTGAGACCACAACCCATCAGCCATCTGGAGCTCCGATTACAATATAAAACTTAAGTATTCTGCATGTGTGCCATGCTTACTAAATCAAGGTTTCAGAAGTCATCTTTGATCTCTGAGGGTGTCAGTTGGGGGCAGGTGCTGGAGGAGGAAGGCGGGAAGCCATATATGGAAATGCATTCAACTGAAGCAGGACACAGTGCCAAGTTCTGTTTCTGATTAGGAGCCCTTTATTCCCTGGCTGTGTCGGTCCTCCACCTTGTGGGAGACTTCTGTCCCACCTTGTTTTAGCCTGTGGAGCCACACCTTATTATAACCAGAGTACAACTCCCCTGCAGAGAGCTATGACTTCTGGACAAAAGGAAACCCAGGCTGCTTAGCCTGAAGTGTCCTTTCCCCTCTTTCTGTTCAAATACATCTTCTTTCCTGTTTCGTTTTGTCGCCCAGAACAAGTGTGATGTACTAGCATAAACTGTTAAAAGCAGTTTTAGGTAAAGGAAGAGAGAGGAAAGTGGAGGCTTCCCCCCCCACACACACACACAAAAGCCAACCTCAATTTATGTCAAAGAGGTTTAAAAGACCTTGGGATTAAAGCAATAAACTTGGTGCTGTCAAAGCTAAAATGCGCTAACAATTTAGCGCCAGACGCATGTTGTTCAATATCATTTCATATTATATTATGTCACAAAGAGCTGACGGTTCTGTATCACCCTGACAGAGCTGATTTACTCTGAAGAATTCATCGACAGTTTGCAACAGTCAAAGCTGACTTCATTTTGTTTGGATGGACGACGGTGGGAAATGTCTCTCCCTTCAAGTTCGACTATGCATCTGAAATCTGATCCCCAGCGAGGGGAGATGCAGAGACTGCCCACAGCTCTGTCAAGTGAGGCCTTGAAAGAAGCTATAGGCTCCTCCTGGCTCTCATTGGCAAGGTATTTAGAACAGAGATTTTAATAAAAGTCAACAGAGCTTAAATTATAGACCATGTATTTGGCATTCCCTGAAGTACCTGAATCTTTAGCTAACTCCTCCTCCGAAGAAGAAAGTTACACAAAAGGGTTATCCCTTGTCTGCACGCCAGTCGTCTACAAATTCCCTCAGACATTAACCACTTTATTGTACCATGTGTGGACTCACATCACCCCAAATCCTGTTTCACAGAGTCAATGCGTAAGAACACAATGGGTCAGAATGCTTGGATGTCTCAGAAAAACCGCAGAGGGGAAATTGGCTCTGAACTTGTGGAACCTGTGCCTCGGAGATCTCAGTGAGAAAATCGGGCTGTTTTTAACATCCAGGAAACAAAGGCCCTGTATGATGCGGCTCTTACAAATGTGTGCTGCGTGGGGAAAGTGTGTTACGTTTAGATTCTTGGGTCTGAATCACTGTCAAACAATCGCTGGTTGATTGTGAAAGATGATCTTACAAGCAACAGGTGATTTTTATTATTTGCTCAAAACCTTTTGCTGGGTGATGGCGCACGCCTTTCATCCCAGCCCTGGGGAGGCAGAGGCAGGTGGATCTCTGTGAGTTCGAGGCCAGACTTTCTACAGAGTGAGTTCCGGGACAGCCAGAGTTACAACAGAGAAACCATGTCTCGAAACAACAACAACACAAAGAAACAAAGAAACGAAGACAAAAGCAAAAAAACCAAAACCACTCTTTTTGTTTGCTACAGTTTTGCGTGTGGCGGCAAGGTCTCTCTATGTAGCTCAGGTTGGCTTGACCTTAAACTTAGGACCTTAGACTTCCCAAGTACTGAGAATACAGGCAAGTGTCATATATATATCTGCTACTTACCAAAGAAACCAAAAACCTTACAAAATTATGAACAAAAGGAGTTTAAAGCAAAGCCACAGTGGCCGTCCTGGGCAGCCTTCTAGTTTAAACTAGAACCAGCAATCTTTAATTTCAGGGGGTTCTAAAAACCCACTTTCCTTAAAGTGCGGCTGAAGGGACACTGGCTTTCTGGCCTGCAGGAAGAACAAGCGCAGCGGTCTCCCGATACCACTTCTAGCACCTGCCCAGGATTCCGCCTTGGACGTCATGGGACATTAGTACGGACTGCGACTGACAAGCCAGCAGCAGGCAAATCGCCACCAATGGATGCTGAAAACTTGACTGGTGCTGAGAACACCCCAGGTGACAGAATTCGAGGGTTCCAGAAAGGCATGGTGTGTGTGTGTGTGTGTGTGTGTGTGTGTGTGTGTGTGTGTGTGTGTGTATGTGAGAGAAAGAGAGAGAGAGAGATGCTTTTTGCAGCTTTTGCACCTCCTTACAGTACTGGGATTGCAGGCATACATGTGGCCGTGCCCGTGTTCTATGTGGATGCTGGGGATTTGAACTCAGGTCTTCATGCTTGGACGCCAAGCACCTCTCACCCCCTGAGCAGCTCCCTAGCCCCAGGCATCAGGTACTACTACTCCATGCTCTTCTCTGACCAAGTCACCCTCACTGCTTGAAGACATGGGCTTCGGGAAACAAACTCCCCAGCTCAGCGCTGCTGCTGTTGGGTAAGGTGAGAGGGTCACCAGAGAACCCCCTCGTGATGGGTGGGCCCCGGCTCTTCGGGAGTCCCTGGTAGTTCTCAGAAGGCCCCAGGTCAGCTGTTGGCCAATTAGAGCTTTCCACACTCTCCCGAGCACACCCCTCACTTCCCTGCCAGATTGTAAGGAGCCAATCCAGTGGGTGGCCGTGTCTAGGTCCTGACCAATTGGAGATATCCCCCTAGTGACTGCTGTTTCACGTAAAAACCCCTGTGCACCCACATTTGGGGTGGCCTGCTGTTAGTCAAACGGTGGAAAATAAAGTGCTTTACACACATAATCTCTCTCTCAGTGTCGGAAATCTAACAGAGGGGCGAGACCCTTCCTGGACTATAAAGCCCTTTGTGTTTTGCCAGCTCCCCCTTCCCACTGTGCTCTGTGCCCTTCACCCCAGCCTCCGCTGACTTGGTTTCAGAATATGCAAGCTCCTTTAGACCCGACCCTTCCAGTGTTCCCACTCCTCTTCCCCTGACTGACACCACTTCACTTGTGTGGGGAAGAAGGCAGCTGTCCTTCGGAGACCAACTGTTTTCCCATCTGCATTCCTCCTCCTGAACAGAGAAGGACAGAGCTGGCATGGCGGTGTGCGTGGGCCTGGAACACCAGCCCTTGGGGACTGAGGGTGGAGAACGGTAACTTCAAGCCCAGTCTTGGCTGCATGGTGTCGCCCCATCTTAAAACAAAAACAGAAGCGTTTCTGATGCCTTTTCGCTGAAGGAATTGATTGGCAGACACTTGAAACAAGCTGCAGTGTGGAGCCCATTGGTCACGTGTTCCAGCCCCAGCAGGTGCTGAAGCAGCCATCAGGTGAACAGAGATCCGAGAGGGAGAGAACTCAGGCTGAGAATTGAATTAGAGCTTACTGGGCCTCAGCGCAGCACACCTGGCTGCCACTGACTGTCGGGTGCCCATCCAGGCACCCAGCTGCCCGCATAGAAAGAGTCTTGCTCAAGGTACCGTGACTACGCAGCACCCCACACTGGCCCAGAGCAAAGCACCCCACGCTGTCCCCTCTTCTCAACGTGTCAGCGGAATTGGATCTGCCCCATGTTTTGTAACATCTTTAACATGGGTATCCCCCCAAACCAACCCCTAGCCAATTCTTGCCTCAGTTTCCAGGAAAGAAAAGCTGCCAGCCCCAAACTAACTCTGTCCGTAACTGTCCCTCCTGAGGTCCCCATGCTGCATGAGGGAACTGGAGGTGCTCTCCTAGATAAGCCACATGGGAAGTCCTGTTATCACAACCCTACTCCCATGGCTGCAAACCAGGCTTTTACTATTCTGGCCGCACCCCCTGACAAGGGTCCCCGTCTCTTGCTAGAGGCTTTCCAATCACTTGATTCGGGTTTTCACTTGCTACTTTTATGGACTTGTGTCTCCATCCCTGAGTGGATCAGCACAGGAACTACCCCACCTCCTACCCCAAGCTCTTAACTGACAGCGTCAGAGTGATCTTTACGTTAAAGCAATAGGCACTGACGTTCATTATGGGCTAATGGCATCCAGACGCAGATCAAAATTTCACAGCAAGTGCATTCATCACTACCCTCTTTCTCCTTCTCCACTGCACACAGAACAAATGGATGCTCTGTGGCTCATAGGTAGCACATATCTACATGCCAAGTACACAGAGCATGGGCCACACCTCCTCTCTCCAGTAGCACAGCACGGCAGGAGCCTTGTATTCCAGGAGCTGAGCTGGGTGATGGGCTTGCTCAGGCGAGGAAGAGCCTGGGGCAGATTTGGTTGCTCCCACTCTACTCCCAGCGAGGAGTTAATTCATCAACTCCACAGCGCTTTCAAACAGCAGGACATGACACACGGAGAACATACACAGCCTATGAATGCTTACTCTGTCCTGCTGGGAGGGGCCTGGGAGCTGGTCCCAGCGCCCAGAGCCGCAAGCCCTGAAGCTGAGACTCACAAGACAGCAAAGAGATCCTAACAGCTCTCCTGTAGTTGCAGCTTGTTAAGACAGCAGCGTTTGCGGAAACGGAACAAAGAAAAGAAGACTTCTCACTCCGACAGGTAACAATAGAAGACCCCACAGGCTCAGCAGCCCTTGCCAGTCCTTCTCCAGACATCCCTGGCCTTTTACCTCTTTGAGTGCAGTGTCATGTGATCACCTGCACCCCCACCCCCACTAGCCCACCTGCTTCTGGAACATTCACCAAGGGAGCCATCTTATTTCCTCCTTTCCTATCCCTTGCCTCTAATACAAATTTATTTCTTCCTCACTGTGCCTGTGAGAGTGGGTGCCATGTTAAGTAGAAGCGGCTGGCCATCGGGGACAGTGGCCCCACCTCTGCGACCATTTCGTAGCCATCATAATTCACCTTTGGTGAGCAGCCAGTATTGCCTCATGAGGGGAGCACCACGGTGCAAAAATATTTGCTTTCGATGTTTCTCATATTGAGCTCCATCAATCCATACACCTGTCCCCTGAACTTTCTGTCCCTAGCAATGCCCCTGGGCTCACTCTTGGTCAGTTTTTCAGAGAACATGCTCCCCGGCCTTTCGAGGTTTGGGGTGTCACCTTACTTCCTTGTTTGTAGCCAGATTTGTTCCGCTATGAGAGAAGTTTCTTGAACAACCCTGGTTATTTACAGTAAGGAGGCAGGCTGCCTGTAATCTGAGCTGGGAAGTCCTCCTTGTGTTCAGGTTTAGACACGTATTTATTCACACACACACACACACACACACACACACACACACACACACACACACACGCAGTCGCGCACCCTGTAATATTTCAGTCGACGTGGACTTCACGTATGACGGATGGCTCACGAGATTGTGAGAGACCTAGAAACAGCCTGTCACCTACTGAGATCGTCACTGCCTTCACATCGCGGTTCACGCATACTGCACGTGACTGCGGCGATGCTGAGACCACAGGCATGCTCTGCTGGTGGTCACGTGCTCGCAGGGCACATAAGGATGTGTCCCATCCAAACACACATGCACACGTAGGCACATGCATGAATACGCATGCATATAAATGCACACACACACACACACATGCACACCCATGCCACATGCATGCACACACATATGTGCATATGTGTACATCCACTCACACTAAATGAGCATTCAACCACACATGCTTGCATATATTCGTATATATATACATATGTATAAAGATATATAAACATACGTATATATGTATGTATATATACATATATATGTATGTATATATGTGAATATATGTATATATATATCTATATACATAGATATATATATGAATATATATGATGCACATGCACAAAGACCATGACCTATCTTTGTGTGACCCACTGCATCCATATAAAACACACTTATTTGCTTCTTCTGTCTCCTGAAAAGTCCCATAACTAAGATTATCCACAATGCTGGTGGAGATCCAGACCTGCCCAGGTGTGTCTCAGGTGTCCAGGTGAAACAGACAAGAACAGCCCCAGAAGAGAAGGAATCACCAGCTCTCTTTTGCATGGAACGCCATCCGCTCTGAAGACATGCCCACTGTGGTCTCCGCCCCCTGCTGCACATGCGCCCACACACAGGCTTCCTTCCCTCCTGGACTGACCATGGGTGGCAAGCTCAAGTTCAGAAAAGCACTGAGGATAAAGTGGGTGCTTCCTAAAGAAGGAAAGGGGGCCGAGCAGAAGAAGAGGCTCGAGGATGTGCACACTGTAGGGTAACAGGGCAGCTGCAGGAACAGCAGCGCTAACCGGGAGAGTCAGCAAAGCAAATCAGTTACAGACCATGCTCTCACTCTGTCACTCAGGAGTTTTCCAACACTGACCCAGGGAAACACTGCTGCCCAGCTCTCTGTGTCGACCTTCTCTAGCCCCGGTAGCAAAGAAGGGGTGCTAGTTAAGTGCAGAGCATCTTGGGCAATGTGGAATCTTTGGCTCTTCTTTAGCAATACCGTTTAGTAACTGATTGACAGCCGTGGTCGCTTCTCTCTCTTTGACTTGAGGCAGCGTCTCTAGCTATGAAGCCCAGGCTGACCTCGAACTCAGCTTTCTGAGTGCTGGCTTGCAGCACTGAGTTCAGTCTGTATGCGTTCTGCTGTTGTCATCACCCACAGACATCTAGCTTCTTCCACTGTTCAACAGGGACCCACCCCAGGGACTCCCCGGAGGGTCTTCCAAA
Organism: Cricetomys ansorgei; assembly: GCA_026225945.1. NCBI lineage: Eukaryota > Metazoa > Chordata > Mammalia > Rodentia > Nesomyidae > Cricetomys > Cricetomys ansorgei. The sequence continues at coordinate 2,765,427 of JAMJFZ010003296.1, read as the reverse complement.
GGTCATCTGCCCTGGCGCACGACTTCAGTGTTGGTCCCTCTTCTGAGACATCTAACTGACGCCGTCAGTGCTAGGATTCTCTGCAATGCACCCAGCTATGGGAGGATCGTCCAGTATCAGTCCTGCAAGCCAGTCTAACTCACTTTGCTTTATAACTGTAGGCAAAACCCAGCTAAATTCAAAATGATGCCTGCTTCACAGCAGGTCATGGGTAAAAGAACGTGACCTGGTTGGTGGTCATCTGAATGCTGTAGCCCGGAGGCCTAGGGCTGAGCCCATTTTCTGATAAGGTGTCTTCCTCTTTTCCCTGTGAGACCACACCTTACGCAAGAGAGTCTTTTCCAAGACTTTGACCCTTAGACAATGAGCCCAAATGTGAAAATAGGACTACTCCAGTATCCCTGTCTTAACCAATGGCCCCCATCCCTGGGTGCCGAGGACCCTCCTCTGCCTTTTCCGCTATAAATATAGTCAATAAACTGAGATGTTCCACTGACAACAGTCTCCAGGGAATTCCGTTTCCAGCGGCTCTCAGCCTCCGACCTGCCCAGACCCACAGAGACGGACCCAATCTCTTTCCCCAGAGCTGAGTCACTGGCCACAGCTTAGCTACTTCCCAGGGAGAAGGAATGAAGAAATCCATATATATATATGTGTGTGTGTGTGTATGTGTGTATGTGTGTATGTGTGTATGTGTGTGTATATACACACACATACATACACATACCCATGTATATATACATTCCTATGTATATATGTGTGCATATATATATATATATATATATGTGTGTGTGTGTGTGTGTGTATGTCATATATATTTATATAGTGTATTGTCCTTCTCCTATAGGCACCCTTCACTGAAACAGGGTACCGTCACTGGAAATGTGAAACCGAAGATGAGTCAGACTTGAGAAGCAGGATCACAGGTTTAGCTTTTGTGTCACTGGGTTTCTGAAGCGGAAAGTGTCTGTTGAAAATCAGTATTTGGAAGTTATAGACCCAAGAATGACAGGTAGACTGTGTCTGTGTGACCCACTGTACGTGCGACACAGGCAGCGCCACTTAATGACAATTCACCGTGTGCCTGGAAACTCTGAAGAGTAAATTTCAAGTGTTCTCACCACAGAAATGGAACCGTGTGAGAAATGCATGTTAATTATCTTGATTCCTTCGGCTTGCTACAGTGTATGCCTACTTTATTCCACAGTTACGAGTCTTGTTTGTTTAAATAGGTGTTAGAGAGGTGCCTCAGAGTTTAAGAACACTGGCTACGCTTCCAGAGAACCCACATGGAGACTCACAGCCATCTGTAACTCGAGTCCTGGTTGACTGAACAGCCTTTTCTGTTCTCCAAGGCCACGCAGGGTGCACAGACATACATGCAGGTAAAACATCCATACACATAAAATAAAAAAAAAAAATAAGTAAATCTTTAAAAATTGTTAAAATAGAGGAGAGATGTCCAGACTTGGATGTTATCCCATCTCCTCATAGATCAGTGCCTAGCCCAGTCTTCATCAGAGACGTTTCCTACAGCAGCTGATGGGAGCAGATGCAGAGGCCCAAAGCCAAACAAAGTACAGAGCTTGGAGAAGCCAACTGAAGAGGTGGAGGAGGGATTTTGGGGACCAGAGGACACCAAGAGAACGAACCCCACTGAGTCAAATGAACAGCACTCTCAGGAGCCCACAGAGCCTGAAGCAGCAGACTTAGAAGCTGCTGGCTCCCCTAAATATGTCTTGAGGTTGCCTGGCTTAGTGCTTTTGCAGAACTCATACAGACTGGAGTCGGGCTGTTTGCGGAGGGGTGTCTCTTAACCTTTCGCCTGCCCCTTTGGATCCTTCCCTTGCTGAGTTGCCTCATCCAGCCTTGAAGTAGGGAATTGTGCCTTACCCTGTTCCATCTTGTTGTGCCATGTTTGAGCAGTAGCCCTGGGGGACTGCTTTCTTGGGGAGAGGCTTGGGGTAGAGGTGGGAGGATGGCGGGTAGATTTGGGGGAGAGGGGAGATGGGGGAAGCTGAGAGGGAGTGGAAGGAGGGGAGGAAGGTTGATGGTATGTATTATATGACAGAATAATAAAAAAATAAAAAAGGACAAAAATAAAAATATAAAAAGAAACAAGAAAGTATCTTATGAGTATTAATAATAGCTTAAGTGTACAAATATTTCACTTTGCGCATGAAGATCAAACTAATATTTTCCATGTTATTCAGTAAAGGTGTCAGAGCAAAAATAAATAAATAATTATAGTAAAATTTAAATTCGGGAAAAATGGTAAAAAAAAAAAAATTAAATGAAAGGAAATTCCACAAAGAAGATGAGAAGAGATGAGACCACACTTTGGACAAGTCTAGCTGAACAGAAGAAACCAAGCCTGGAGTGGTAAGGGAAGAGGCAGGAAGATGGGACAGCCAGAACCCAGGGCAAGCAATGGTTCCTGGCCACACAGGGCTCGTTGGTCCTGAACCACCAACAGTCACCAGAGCAATACCTGCTCCATCTTGGATGGCTGCTGGAAAATTGGTCCTCAGTCTGGTAGGATCTTTCAGAGGTGGAGTCAGGTGGGAGCTCCTTGGGCATTGCCAACAGGGCCTCAGAAAGGATGAAGGCATTTCCATGGGGACCTAGGCAAATTCTCTCCAGGGCCTTACTGTAACAGCCAGACCACTGTCCTACCCAGCCTCTGTCTGGTTTTGTTCCAAGATAGTATCTTTTCCCCAACATGAACATGTTTGTCATGAGACATGTATGTCTCATGAGACATACTGTATGTCATGAGGACCACACAAAACATACACTGTTTAGACTTTGAGCCTCCAGCCTTCAGACCAGTGTGAGCCAAATAAGACTGTTTTACTCCTGAGGAGCCTGGGTCAGACATTGCATTATAGTTCCAGTCTGATATGATGGGAGCTTTGTTGAGAATTGAGGTAAGGAAAGGAAAGCAAAAGGGCGGGCCTGGAGAGACACGTCTATCATCTGGTACTCGGGAGGCTGAGGCAGGAGGATCACGTGTTTGAGGTCTGCCTGAGCTACAGAGTGACCTTAAGCGAGCAACTTTGGGAGACTGTCTCAAAATAAAAGATAGAAAAATGAAGATCGAAGACACATAGCTAACTTCAGTTGACAGGATTGGAGTTGGGGGGAGGAGAGAGGTTTGGGGGAAAAGAATGAGTAGAAGGCTTTCTTTTCTTTGGTTGGTTGGTGTGGTTTGGTGTTTTCAAGATAGGTTCCTGGAACTCACTAAGGAGATCAGGCTGGCCTCGAACTTACAGAGAGCCAACTGCCTCTACCTCTTGAGTGCTGGAATGAATGGCACTTTAAAGGCATTCTTTACAAAACCTGCTGCCATCCTTCTGAAGGTTAACCATAGCTGGAGAAAGATTACAGGAATTAAAGGAGGGTGTTTGTGAGCTTTGAACTTTGTTTACTTATCTGATTTTGAGTACATCTACATCAGTAAGGAAATCCCTCTGAGAAAGACATCTCCTATAACCAGGTGGGAAGAAACAGCTGATAAATGCCGTTTGCTTGGTTCCTTGGAAGTTAGGAGCAGAGGGCAGGGAAAGGGGATTGGTCAGGATCTGTGCCCGAGAAGCGTTCCTGGGCGATGCCTGCCTGCCAGGCAGAGGTCTCATCTGTTTAGTGGCTCAGTTGGTACCTGAGTACTGGGGTGTGTTCTGAAGGAAGTCTCTCAAGGAAGGAAAGCGAATTAATCCTAGAACCTTCCCCCAAGAGTTCAGCAGACTTGTGCGACCCTGAGAGTTGGTGGCAATGGATTTTGAGGGGCAACACAGCAGCTTGTGCTCCGAGGAGGGGAGGCTGAGTTAGCCTCGCTCTGCTCACCCAGGCAACAGAAGCATGATCATCCCTGTTTTTGGAAAACTTATCGGTTCAAATAACATAGCAGTTTCGGGCACTCGCATGACCTTTCTTACCTCTGATCCCAGCTGAGTCAGCCATACCTCCCACTCCCCAGATTCAAAATACAAGAAAACAAATAAAGATAACAGGTAACTGTAGACGCTGTAGCAAAGAGAAAATTGTAAGTCCGAGGCCATCCTTTGCTACATAACAAGACTGCTTCAAAGTAACAACAACAAAAACTGTTTCAAAGCCTATTTCAAAGTAACACAATTTACTTTATTAAAATTGAATTGATATCCAAGCTCTGACCCCAGCACTTTGGAAGCTGATGCAGGAGGATTCTAAATTCAGTACCAGCCTAGGCTAGCTGGAAAGATGTTGACTAAAAGAAATGGCAGTGTTGTGGATGGAGAAACAAGCAGCTTTCCCCCTCTCCTTGGTTGAACGTTCTGCGAAACCACAGCTTGCCTATTATTTATAAGCTCTGATCTCCTCGTGCTCTTTATGGTTTCAGGCAGAGAGCAAGCTAATGGCACTCTCGGAAAGACTCGAAACTTGGGAAAGCGTTCTAAAAACTTGGGGGTGTGCAAGACAAACTGAGTAATTATTACCTCACCAATTGGGAAGTCGTACGTGAATGATGCGTGCCTTTGGGGTGTTTCATTTTGTGTTTCCCAATTGCATGTGGGCACAGAATCTTATTTGCTCATGAAGTCATGAACAAAGAGGTTATGATTAGACCGATTTTAGCCTAAGAAGGAGGCGTTGCTAGCTGAAGGTCGAAGAATAAAGGTACATAAAGAATGTCCTCTTATCGATCAGAAATCAATGACAGTATCCGACACCGACTAACCACCCTTAAAGTTGATGGTGGGGTGACGAACTCTCCAGAGCCAATATTTTGAATAGGTTTAAGTGTAAGTACGGTTTGTTTACGTTTAAGATTGCACAGGCCCAGCCACTGCTTTCAAGGCTGAGATGTGACCACTGCACCGCACTGCCTGTGGCAGCCTCCCCTTCTTCTCAAGCGGAAAAAGCCGCAGTAGATCATACTGCCCAAAGTCATTCTCCTCATCTGTCCTCTCTGGGAGAACTGTGACCCAACACAATCCCTGCCTGGGGGAAAGGACATTTTCTTGAGTGCGTAGAGGGCCAACGTCGTGGTCCAAGTCTGACCAGTCTATGAATCTAAAAGTAATCTCACAGAGCCCGGGGCTGATCAGAGGAACCCAGTAAATGTGTCATTTTTTTTCCCCTGTGTGCTTCGAACCCAATGCATGATCCACACAAATATTCCCCACACAGCTCCTGTGTGTGTTAATATTTTGCTAAAATTAGCAAAAAAATGGAATACTTGGGAAAATGCTGAGGATGAGCCAAGGTTATTTCTTAGAGACGAATGGGAGTCAGGAACTGGCTGAGGCAGGGGGCTGTTGCTATTAGCTGAGGAAAGCAGTCTTATTATTTTCTTCCCAAGGAGTCCCTGTTTTTTGTGGATTTTTTTTTTGTTTTGATTTTGTTTTGTTTTTTTGTAATGTGTGAAGCCAGGAATCCCCATCATGTTCTGGTTTCCAGGGGAGTCGGTGGTGTGTGCTCTGTGCTGGGGTATGGCTGAGTCTGTTTCATTTCTTAAATGTCTGAGAATATCAGGAGGATCTATTAAAGCTAGAGGACCCTGTTAATGCAACATTAGAGAGCTTGATTAGAGGCCAGCACTCGGGAAAATCGTTTCCGACTTCGCACATGGTACATTGCACATGTAATATGTTGTGTTTGACGTTATTTGTCATTTATTAAATGCGTGCACTAATATGAAGCGCTCTCTTTTCTGACTGTGGGGTGTAAAGAGGCACAATCCTGTGTCACCCTTGCAGTCAGGAAGTCTGGCTTCCCGAAGATTTGCCCAGGCGAGGGTCCTGCCCTGAGTTCACTCTTATTAAGTACATATGCACTCCAGGTATTGTGTAATATGTCTGGAAACTGTGACTGAATTAGACACAGCCTCTGCCCACCCCATCATCCCAGAAGCTTATAGTTCAGTGGAGAGAAGAAGCCCCAGAATGAATTAAATACACTGAGCCAAAAGCAACCAGACTGTCAGAGCGAATGCCGACAGTCCATAATTACGGATGTGCTGGTTAGTTCTCTTGTCGATTCGACACAAACTCGAGTCACCTGGGAAGGAGGGAACTTTAATTGAGGACTAGCCTCCATCAGATTGGCTGCACGCATGTCTTCGAGGTATTCTCCTGATTAATAATGGATGTGGGAAGGCCCAGCCCTCGTTGGCGGCGCCACCCTTGGGCAGGTGGTTCTGGGTTTTATAAAAAAGCAGGCTGAGTGAGCGAAGCAAGGAGTGAGCTAGTAAGCAGCACCCCTCCGTAGTCTGCGTCAGCCCCCTGTCTCCAGGGTTCTGCCTTCGGTTCCTGTCATGGCTCGCCTGGATGGTAGACTAGCCCGAAGGCCAAATAAGCCCCTTCCTCGCTGCCTAGCTTTGGGTCATGGGGTTTAATCACAACAACAGGAAGTGAAGTAAGCAACAGGAAGTGACGTAGGATACGTAGAATACTGAGGCAGGCACTGCAGAGTGTGTGGTGGCGGGACGGTGGAGCGTGCGCTGTTCACGCCTTAGCACGTCCGGAAGCAGCTCGACCTGAGAGCTGGCCTTTGAACTGCAAAGGTATGTCCCTACTTTCTAACAGCCCAGGTCTCCCGAACAGCATCTCCAGCCCGGAACAAGTGCACACCGCAGGAGCCTGGGTGTGGGCGAGGGGGAGGGGAAGATTGCAGATCTAAAGCCACCGAGTCTCACATGCATGCTCATCCCGCCTCACGTGCAGCCGGGCATCCACAGAGACAAGTCTAGATCCTTCTCTCCGGGTACCAGAAAGCACCGCTCCCATCGAATAAAGCGTAAAGGGACAGTAGTTAACAAAAAAAAAAAAAAAAAAAAAAAACCTCAACGCTTTACTATGTCCTAAGGCATGCCGATTTAATATACTAGTTAGAAATAATCTAAAATTTCATTGACAGCTCATAATCTGCCCTCCCCTCCTTCCCTTGCTCTAATTTATTCTGTGGCTTCTCGATCATACTCATTGTTCACCCATCCTGCCTTTTCTTTCTCCCGCACTTGGGAGCCGAGTTCCTGTAAGTATTCTTGTTCGGCCTCTGGTGACGTCTACCTTCCTGAACTAGACCCTCCGAGGACAAATCGGCCCCAGGCCGCTCTCCTTGCTTCCCAAACCGGTTGCCTCTCTTATTTACCGTGTACCCTGATTTCTTCTTTTAGCTTGTTCAAACCGTTCGATCAGCCCATCACATCCTCCTGCCGTTTCCGCGCTAACCTAAGATGCGTCTACTTCCTGGCTGGGTGCTTTTCCTCGACATCTTCCCTGAGGATACATTGTACACATCTTGGTCGTTTCAAATGTGTCCACCTTTTCCGGCTGTGAATCGTTACTAAAGCACATTCCTTAATTCCTGCGGACGCCCCTGCGGCTCTCTTCTCTGTGTGGCTGTTTGATATATTTTAAAAATCGTTTTGGGAACTTTGTTGGATACTTAACAGACAGCCTCAGTCCTCCATATCTTTTGAACTCCTCTCTCTCCATCTTCACTCATTTCAGACCTCATGAGACCACTACGGACAAGCTTGCACATCTGAAATTTCTAGTCCCTTCCACCTAGTTGTATATTCGTAGGCGAAACCTCCGCTCGTCAATGGTTAAGTGCTTCATGAATTTGACATTGTGCAAAGACAGTGCATGGCTTTGATCACATTCTTCAAAATTCTGGGGCAGTCCACACGTAGTTATCTTCCATTTGAATTTTAGAATCTGGTTGTCAATTTCCATAATAATCTCATTGCAATTTTTATTGGGGTTACATTAAAATTTTAGATAATTTTAGAGGGAAGCAACATTTTAAAAATAGATCTTTGCAGTCACGAGGACTAATCAGGCAACCCTCCATCTGTATTCCAGTCAGCGTGTTAAATGTGAGGTCTCCCCATAAGGCCTAGTCTGATTCCTCACCAACTCCCTGACTCCCAGATACCATCGTTAGTAAACTTGTGGCGTCCCTGGCTTAGGTACACTGGGCTACTGGCAGGATATCAGAAAGCTTCGACTTTCCCTATTAATCTTGTATCCACCACTTCCGTGAAATCAGACATCAATATTAATGCGTTGTTAATTACTGCGGTTGTTAATAGATTCTGTTGGATTATTTAAATTAGTTAATTATATCATCTTCAAGTTTTCTTTCCAACTTTAATTCCTCCCTTTTCTCCTTCACTAATTATCTAATACGTTCGGGAAGAGGGTGAGTAACTGGAAACATGTTGTGTTTTCTTTCTAAATGTTTAAGCAACACCCCATACATATGCAATTCTGCTTCCGACGTCTCCTTCCATGTTGACTTTATTTCTTGTTTAGTTTAATGTTGGAAAGCTTTATCCTTGTAGAGAAGGCCCTGTGCTCATATTTTTTCCCTCGTTGCCTTCTCTTGTCCCCACACCACTCGTGTTAAAACCCTGACTGCAACACTACATCGTATGTAGAAGACAGCGTTTTCCGGTACTCCTTCCCATCCTCTAGCGCTTACGCCATTTCTAGCGCTTACGCCATTTCCACGTCTTCTGCCCGCCGTGTTCCCTGGGCCTCAGAGCGGGTGACGTAGAGCTGGGTGATCCACAGTCAGTTACTTTCAGCGCTTGACCAGTTATGAGTCTGTGCTCATACTAAAAAGAGGCTTCTCCAAGTAAGTCCGTAAGTCCTCTTAATCTACGGGCATAAACATGAGTATTTAGAAGGCAGTTTAAGCAATATATGGTCGTAGAATCCTCCACAGGGCCTTGACCTCCCCATCCCTATGCTTTCAACCAAGTTTCCAGTGCCAGGCATGTTTTTTCTTCCACGGAGCAGGCTCAGATCCAAGCAGGAGGTGGTTGGTTACCCCCCAGACAACAGCGCCACTAATGCACGAGTGGACATATCTCACCCATGAGTTAAATATTCCAGTATGCAGGGTCCATAGCTGGGTGAGATTGTTAATGTCCTTTCTCTTCCCGACAGCCTGCATAGTACCTTCTGGAAGATCAACACTAGTTACCAGGGAGGATGCTTCTCACTCACTTCCTTTGATTTCTCTATGTCTCATATCCAAAGAGCAGGGAGTCTTCAGTAACAGGCCTACCACTGGGCTCGAGCTGGCATTCAAGAGTGGGGACAACAGCCTGTATTGTTCTTGGAACTTTGGGGACCTCCATGGTCAACAACACAGAGTGAGGTATCTCACGCTTTGCACTATGATTGTGGTTTAAAAACATGTGAGTTTAGGTAGCAGCATTAACCCCATCCAAACTGTTTCCTAAAGAGTTTTTAGTTAGCTTGGGAAGTAGTGGTTCTCCTACTGTTGTTTCGTTCAATGGTCATTCTGTGGAACTGCATTCTGAGTGTGTATTTTCTATCCATAATTCATGCCGCTCCCAGCTCTGTCAGAGAAGCTTCATTTGCAGAGAGCAGTGGTTAATGCAGAGCCTCATGGCTGGTCAAAGTTCTGAGTATAAGTAGCACTGGAAGCTGAGCTGTGGATGGGTCAACATCAACCTCCACCATCTAAGTCTCGGAGAACTTCCTGGAAGCGGGGAGTGGGGGGTACTAATTGGACTCAAGAAGTTATCAATAGCAATGAAAAGGGATGTGAATTTGAGAGGGACATATGGTTGGGGACCACAGGGAGAACTTTAGGGAAGTAGAGGTGAACGGATATAATATACGTTGTATAAATGTATGAAGCTTTCAAAGAATAAAAGTATTATTAAAACAGGGGAAAATAAAGTATTAAGTTCCTGCATGTTTTTTATACATCTTTAGTTTTCGTTGATCCTTTCCCATCCCTCCCACACCCAACTAACTCAGTTTAAGCCTTCCTACCTCCAGTATACCCCAACCCCCCAACCCTGATCCCAGTTTCAACCGTTCGTCCCCAGTACACCTCATCTACTTCCACATAACATTTTACACACACACACACACACATGCACACACAGAGACACACGCACGCACATGTGCACGCACAGTCACACCCACACACGCGTGCATGCACACACAGAGACACACACACGTGCACACATACAGGCCCATACAAACACATGCGCACACATGCACACGCAGAGATACACACACGTGCACATACACACAGAGACACACACATGAGCACACACAGACACACAGACACACACACACACACACACACCTCCTTGAATTCTTTTCTTCTTTCATCTCTACTTTCTTACTTCCTTTCTTAATTCCTGGCCTCTGTAGCTACTCACTTCAACTTAAAAAATAGCAGTGTAAATCCAAACCAAGGATCCATGTATGAGAGAGAACATACAATTTTTTTTTTTCTGAGCCCAGTCACCCCATTCAGTGTAATGTCTTCTAGTACCATCAGGTTTCCATGAAATTTCATAATACCACTTCTTTTCTTTTTTTTTTTTTTTTTTTGAGTGCTGAATAAAATTCTGTTGTGGAGAGGCTATTGTAGAAATGAACATGAACTCGCAGGCATCTCTGTCCTGGGGTATTGGGTCCTTTGAGTATCTGCCTAGGCGCGATACAGCCAGGTCTGGTAAGTTCAGCTTTTGGCATTTTGAAAAATGTCACACCCAATCTTTCTAGTAGCTGTTACCATTTATATTTCTCTTCTTTCGAGAGCTCCCTGCTGAATTTCATAGCCCATTTGTATTGGGTTATTTGTTTTCTTGCTATATAGTGTGAGAGCCTTGCACCTTCTAGATGTCGTCTGTCAAATGGGTAGCTACCCTAATCTATAGGGCTGCCTCCTCTCTCCATTGGACTTTGCCTTTGCTGCACAAAAGCATTTTAATTTCGTAAGTCCCATTTGTCAATTATTCACCTTACTTCCTGAGCAACAGGGGTCCTGATCTGAAACTCCTCATCCGTATTCTGTAGTGCAACCCCACTTTTTGAGCACTTACGTTGAGGTCCTCGATTCATTTGGAGTTATCTGTATACAGGAGAATATAGTTTCGTTATTTTACATGAAGATGTCCAGATTTCCAGCACCGTTTGTGGAAGATACCGTCTTTTCTTCTGTGAATATCCTTAGCCCCTTTGTAAAGGAGAAGATCAGATGGCTCTAATTATGTAGCTTTATATTTGAGTCTTGTTCGTTGAGTCTTATTCACTGCTACGTGTGTCTGGTGTGTGTCAGCACCATGCTGTTTTTATTACTGTGGCTCTGCAGGATAACTTGACATCAGGCATGGTGATGCCTCCAGCAGGGTTCTTTTTGCTCAGGATCGATTTGACTACCTTGGGTGTTTTGTGGTCTTCCGTGAACTTTATTTTTCTGTTTCTGTAGAGAATGGCGTGGAGATTTTGCTTGTTGTGCCATTGAATCTGTGGATTGCTGTCAGTAAGAGAGCCATTCACACGATATTTTTTTTCACCTAATCCTTGACCATGGGCTTCTTCTAATGACATCCTTGATTTCTTTTCTTTTTTTTTTTTTTTCCCAGAGTTTTGAAGTTGTCATCGTAGAGACCTTACATTTCCTTGGTTAGATGTATTCCAAAGCATTTCATAATGATTTTGCGAATAGGACCGTTTTAATATTTCTGTCCCGGTACGCTTGTCCCTGGGATATGGTAAGGCTACTACTGGTTTTGAGTGTTACTTCTGTGCTCTGCCACTTTCCTGAAAGTGTTTATCGGTCCCAGGAATTTTCTGGTGGGGTCGTTAGTGTCTCTCCTAGAGAGAATGTATCATCTTGCTTTCCTATTTGTTTCACATTTATTTATATTTATATTTATATTTATATTTATATTTATATTTATATTTATGCATATTTTTCCTTTTAAATATATATATATAATATATTTTATATATTTATCTATATTCTCTTGTCTTCCAGCTCTAGCTAAGATTTTTAGTGCTGTAATAAACGGGAGTGAATCACTTGATCTCACTCCTTTTAAAAAGGTTGCGTCTGATGAGTTTTGGATTTAAATCCATCTTGTCAGGTGTTAGCATAGCAATGCCTTCTTCTTTCCTTCTTCCATTTGTTTGAAATACCTTTCTCTACTCGTCTTCTCTCAGGCAGTGCCTGTCGTTGATGGTTAAGCAGCAAAAACAGGAATTCTATTTTCTCTCCCAGTCTGCTAACTGATGTCTTTGGGAAATTGAGACCACTAATGTTTAAAGTTAGTTTGGAAACCGTGTGTTAACTCCTTCATTTTCTTGGGTTTTTAGTTGCATTAGTTGCTCTGATTAAAAAATCCCTTGGTGAGAACAATTTAAGGAAGAAAGAATTCATTTTGGATACAGTTCCAAAGAGATACACACAGCCTATCATGGTGGGGGAGGCTTAGAAACAGCGAGGGGGAAGCACAGCGGCAGAGCATGAAGCTAACTGGCCACGTTTCCACCCACAGACAGCAAACAGACCGAAGCTGTGAGCCAGGCAATGAAAACCTAATGCCGGACCCCAGTTACATACTTTATCTAGGAAGTCTCCGCCCCCTAAAAGTTACAGAACCTTCCCAAACAGTACCACCAACTGAGGATTAACTATTCAAACGCACAAGCCTATGGGGACATTTTTTTTCCCTTTTATTGACAATAGATTCTTTCCTCATACAGTGTACCCTGATTACCTCTACTCCCCCCAGTTCCTTCCCGCCTCCCTTCCCCTCTGGAGCCACTAACTTTCTGTCTCTCATTAGAAAAAAAAAGGGCTCTGAAGAAGTAACAACCAAACATGACAAAATAAAATATAATAAAAAAGCAACCATCACACCGAGGCTGGACAAGGCAACCCTATAGAAGGAAGAGTCCTAAGAGCAGGCGCAGGAATCAGAGACCCACTCTTTCACACCCTCAGGAGTCCCATACAAATATTAGAGTGAACGCTATAATATTCACACAGAGGACCGGGCGCAGACCCGTGCAGACCCTGTGCTTGCCGCTTCTGTCTCTGTGAGCTCATGTGAGCCTTGCTCGGTTGACTCAGAGGGCCGTGCTCTCCTGAGCCCTCCACCCCCTCTTCCATGGGTTCCCTGAGCTCTGAGGGATTTGATGGAGACATCCCATTTAGAGCTGTGTGTTCCAAGGCCTGCCCCCCCCACCAGTGCCTGGCTGTGGGTCTCTGCATCTATTCCCATCTGCTGCCAGAGGAAGCCTCTCTGATTATGGATACGGCACTGATCTGTGAGTATAGCAGAATATCATCAGGAGCCATCTTATTGATCCCCGTTTTTAAACCGGTAGCGCTTGGTTTTACCCCAGGTCTCTAAGCTATTCCGGTTCTTGGTCACCCAGGCAGTGCTGGGTATGGGACCCATCTTGGAGAGCGGACATCAAGTCAAGTCAGACATTGCTCGGCTACTTCCACAAGCTCTGCGCCACCACTGCCCTGGCATATCGTGCAGGGAGGACAGATTGTAGGTCAAGCGTTTGTGGCTGGTTTGGTGTTGTGGTTTCTCTCTCTCTCTCTCTCTCTCTCTCTCTCTCTCTCTCTCTCGGCAGCCTGCAGAGTGAGGACCTTCCAGCACCAGAGACAGTAGAACACAGGGACGAAGGATCATGCAGGCACCGGCTCAACTTCCCCATGTTCAGTGAGTTGTGCAGGTGTTGTCCTCAGCAATGGGGTCCCACTGTCAGTTTGTGGAGTACCTTCCATCGTATCCTCCATATCCTCCAGTACCCTCTGCGTGGTGGTACGGTGATTACATGATCACCTTTTTTTTTCTAGAGAAGCCAACTGACACTTCTAAGGTTTACGTGTCCATGATAAAGGCAATCTGCAGCAAGAACCTGTACACGCCAAAACCACCTACTCTTGTCTCCTTCAAAGGAAACAATCTGAATCCGGTATAGATTTATCATGCATCACCCGAGCCTGGTGTGGCTGGGACACGGAGCCGTTCCAGGGGTGCAGCACTCTGATACATCCGGGGCGTTGCGGTTCCAGGGGTGCAGCAGTCTGATACATCCAGGCATCGTGATTCCAGGGGTGCAGCACTCTGATACATCCGGGCGTCGCGGTTCCAGGGGTGCAGCACTCTGATACATCCAGGGTATCGCGGTTTTAGGGGTGCAGCACTCTGATGTACCTGCGGCGTCGCTGTTCCAGGGTGCAACATTCTGATACACCCGCGGTGTTGCGGTTCCAGGGGTACAGCACTCTGATACATCCGGGCGTCGCGGTTCCAGGGGTGCAGCACTCTGATACATCCGGGGCATTGCGGTTCCAGGGGTGCAGCACTCTGATACATACGCGGCATCCCACTTCCCATCCAGTCTCTGGATTCTTCCTAAACGCGTGGGAAAGAAACCTCCTTAACTACAAACTAAACTGATTGGTGTCCATGATAACGCGTCCCTCACCACCATTTCTGTTCATTCTTGTATGATCAGTGCTTCTTAGACGGTACCTACCTTATGTCTAACTCAGAGCTCCCTGCCTCGCCCCCCACCCCCCCCCCAATTCTGACTGCTGCGCCGCCTTTTGGTGAAGGCTCTCCTTTCTCTCTTGTTATTCGCTCTTCTCATTTCCTTTTCTTGCCTGATTACATTGTCTGTGTCTCCCGAGCCATGCCCAGCGACAGTGTAGGTAGCCGCCATTCCTCCTGTTCTCATCACAACGGATGTATTCCCAGTGCTGTATAAGTCTACGTGATAGTGACAGATGGGTCAAAATACACTTTCAGAAGAATTTTAAAGTACGCTCCTAATATATTTCAGCAGAACTGATTCTTACATTTTATTAGATGCCTTGTAGCAAGGGAGAAAATGATTTTTCCTCCCGTTTTGTTCTCCCCAAATGATGGCATTAATTATGTTAATAGATTTCTCGGTGCTGGATCACCTTTGTAAGCCAAAAAAGTCTTCGCCACGGGAGCGCTTTCATCATAATCCAGTCCCAGAGTTCCTGCAAATATTTTAACAGTTAGGAAATTAAGCCCGTATTCCTACGTGAGAGTCTATGGCTTGCTTTCTCACTTTTGTGCTTTACAGATTGGTTGAATACCAAAAATATTGTTGCCCTTTGTAAACTATGAAGCACTTAACATGGTGGGGGGGTGGCCGTTGTGCTTCTTAATGTTCTGGAATGACCTGCCTATGTTTGAATGGAGAAAGTCAGGAAAATCTACTGATTTCTGTTTATGCCTCATTCCTTTATTTTTTTTAATAGGAAACATATTTAGGTCTAGGGATTCACTCTATGATTTATTTTGGTTTCACCTCTTGGGTCTGAACTTTATCCTTGTTAATGTCTGAGTTTTCATTCATTACAAGTCGAAAGGGTCCTTTACTCCTCTAGTCTGTGAATTGGATAGAGTTTTGTTATAGCACACACTGTCTCATTTCCAGATTAGTGCATTCCTTTCATTGGCAAGAGGTATCTGCCTTCAATCCTCAGAGGCGCAGCTGGTTTCCACGCCTCTGCCCAGTGTTAACTCAACATCCAGCTGGGCTGTTTGCTCTTCTGCTTCCGTTCTGTCTGCTCTCTGGGAAAACTTCCCTGTCACTGACTATGAGTTCCAGTCTCTCCAAATATCCTCTTCCTTGCAACCTGCACATCTTTGGAAATAATATCCCTTGCCTGCGAGAACAGCCTCTCCATGTGCGTTGTTAACACACCCACCCCCAGGACCCTCATTCCTCAGCCTGTGTCCTTCATTTGCTCCTGTACAGAGGTTCCTGCACGAAGATGACTTACCATCGCTTCTCTCAGTGCCTGCCACAGTTGTCTGTGTGCCCAGCAGGCTCTCGGGGAATACCGCGCTCACGAAAGCACACGGGATTGGTTTGCCTAACGACTCTTACGTAGGTCTTCAGAAGCTGAGATTTTTCTCCTTTCTTCAGAATGAACCTCATCACCTGGAAGTTTCCCCAGAGTGTATAATTTTAATTTAAAAATTAGCCTCTGACAGTGATCTGTTGATGCTTGACACAGGCTTATACATAGCTGATATTCTTCTCCCATCCCTGACCTCTCTCACCTCCCTTCTCCATCCTCCCTCTCTCTCTCTCTCTCTCTCTTTCTCTCTCTCTCTCTCTCTCTCTCTCTCTTACACACACACACACCTTGGATTGGTGGCACAGACTTGGAAGGCTGAGGCAGGAGTATCACGTGTTCAAGGAAAACATGGCCTACAGAGTAACTTTCAAGGGCAGCCTAGAAAATCCAGTGCAACTGTTTCTCAATTTTAAAGCATTTAAAAGTTCTGAGGATGTAGTTCAGTGGTAGAGAGTTTGACTAGAATCCACCAGGAAAGGGCTGGGGATTTGGCTTAGCAATAGAGACTTTG
This sequence comes from Cricetomys ansorgei, assembly GCA_026225945.1. Taxonomy (NCBI): domain Eukaryota; kingdom Metazoa; phylum Chordata; class Mammalia; order Rodentia; family Nesomyidae; genus Cricetomys; species Cricetomys ansorgei. Next base: position 2,749,214 of record JAMJFZ010003296.1, on the reverse strand, counting down.
CTTAGAAATCACCAAGAAGGAGCTGGGAGCATGGGTCAGTGGTAAAACACTTGCCTACAATCACCCAGTGGGGGACTGGGGCTGGGGATGGGGCTAAGTAGTAGATTTCCCAGAATCCATCAAAGGGCTGCTTTGAACATGGCTCAGCAGCAGAGTGTTTGCCTAGCAAGCAAGAGGCCCTGACTTCAATACCCAGGACCTGGAAAATTTCCAGGAAAATGTATTTTCCATTTCCCCTTAGGATCCTCTTTAATTGTAATTCATTCATTCTCCCCCCCCCCCACCTCTCTCTCAGAATTCTTCCATGCCTATGCTGAGCCTGCTGGCTCTATGTCAGGATTTGGCCTTTGCCTTCTCCCTGGGTATTTGTACCTGTTCCTACTGTAATTACTTCTTGGCCAAACTCGTATTTATCTGACAGTGAGACAGACAGAAAGACAGACAGTATGCTTCACCTTTAAACTCGATGAAATTTCTTTTTCCCCCTCACAAGAACAGGAACAGATCTAGCAAAGTGAATTCTTTTCAAAGCCCAGGGTACTGAACGCAGAAACTGCATCCCAGAGTCACCCCTCGAAGTCACAGCCTCCCCCACAAGAGCTTGCAAAGGCCAAGCAGGCGATGGCGACCCGGCAGGAACAGTCTCTGCCTCCTTTACCTCCAGGTCTCTTCCTCCACAGGCCACTTTTGGATCTCACTACTGCTTCACATGCACTTGACTTCCAGGTCAGAAGACTTCTTTCACACTGTGCCCATGTACGGAGCCTGTGCTATGGTTTGGGTGGGAAGTGTCCCCCGAAGTCTCCTGTCACCCGCAGTCCCTTGAGGGGGTTTTGGGGAAGTGGTTGGGTCACGAGGGCTCTGAATTCATCAGGTTATTCCGCCGGCAGAGCCGTGACTCGATGGTGTTATCGGGCGGCGATGGAAACCACGGTGCAGGCTGGGTTGGAGTAAATACTGGTGCAGTTTTATTTCTGTTGCTGTGAAAATTATGCTGATGAAACATTAACACAACAGAGGAAAGGTTTGCTGTGGTTTGTTTCCAGTCCTCAGTTAAAATCCATCGCTGAGGGGAGGTCAGAGCAGGAACTCAAGAAGCTGGTCATACCATATCCACAGTCAAGAGGAGAACGAAATAAGCGTACTCTTGCTAGCCTGTTTCCTTGTTTACTATTCAGTTAGCCCTCTCTGCTTATATGTAGTCCAGGATCCAAAGCCAGGGAATGGCACTGCCCACAGTGGACTGCGTCTTCCTAACACTCAAGACAGCACCCCCAGAGATGTGCTTACAGGCAAACCTCATCTAGACAATTCTAGACAATTCCCCCAACTGAAACTCTCTTCCCAGGTTAGTCTAGGTTAGTCAAGCTGACGGATCAAACTAACCAATGGGGGGCTGGAGGAATGGCCCAGCAGTTCAGAGCATCTGTTGCTCTTCTAGGCATGACCTGGGTTGAGTTCCCAACATCTACACGGTGGTGGTTCATATCCGTCTTGTCACTCCAGTTCCAGGGGATCTGATGCTCTCTTGAGATCTTCTCAGGCAACAGGAATGCACATGACACACACACTTACATTCAGGCAAAATGTTCACACATATGAAAACTAAAATAAAATCTAAAAAAACAAGCAAACAAAAACTAACCAGCGAGCCAGTGTGGCGACTTTGAAGGCGTATCTTGTCCCCACCCCTTCCACCATTTTTGTTCTTGACTGCCATCAGGTGAGCAGCTTCCCTACACCTTATTCTTCCGCCATGATGTTCCAACCTTAGCAGAGGCCTACAGCAGTGGAGCCCGCCGGTTCTATACTGAAACCTCAGAAACTGTGAGCCTAAATAAACCTTTCTTCCTTCAAGTCGCTTTTCTCGGGCATTTTGTCACAGTAACAAAATGGTGACTCACACAGCCTCCAGTATCTTAGCTTGGATTACGGAAGTTTCCAGTGTGATCCTTGAGACTGGTAAAATGTTGAGGAGGAAGGGGCAGGGAAAAACATCAGCGCTTAGGCAACCACTGTAACAACACAGATGACTCCCTGGTCCCTCAAAAAGCATGGAGATTTCTCCCCGTCAGCAAGCAGGCAACCAGGAGACATAAGCCAGTATCTGGAGCTAGCTTCTTAGAGATGCTGTTAGATGCAATGGGTCAAAGGTTTAGTCTCCAAGAACCCCTAACCACTCTTGTGATGCCAGCCCCATACCCCAGATTGTTCAGCTTGTGACTGGCCAGCTGTATTTTGAGGTTCCCAACACCCCTTCCTTGGTTTGGTTCATTTACTGAAGTAGCCTACAGAAACGCTGGTTATGACGTAGGCTAGAACAGTGGGCGCAGATAAAGAGAGGCATCAGACGGGTGTGGTCAAAGAAATGTAGCGTTTCTACCTTCTCCAGGCCCACCACTCACTAAGAATGGCCATGTCTCCCACTGTCTGGAAACTCTCTAAACCCAGCCCTATTGAGTATTTTGTGGATGCTTCATTACAGAGACATGATGGATTACATCATTGGCTATTGAAAATCAACTTAACCTTTAACCCCTTCCCCCCCGCCCCCGCCAGACGTTGAGGGCTGGGGCAGCAAGTCCCAATTCTCTAAGCCTACCTAGAATCTCTCCAGTGACGAGCCTCCATCCAGGAGCTAGGAAAGGCCTGCCAGCCACTGGTAATCTTATTAGAATCCAAAAGACATTGATCATTTTGGAAATTTCAAAGATTTTTCAGAGTTGCGTGCCAGGAACCAGGGGCTGAGGGTTGCATTTATATTTCACAATATCACCGATACTCTATTTTTAAATCAACTATGATGCCTTTCTCAGGAGAATGTCTCTTTTCAAGAAGTCTAGAGGAATGAATTTATTAAAACTAGATTTGGGACCCACACAGGGTAAGAGAATGCCCAGAGTTGAGAAGGACAGAGGCCTAAAACTATGGTTTGGAGTTACAAAAAATTGATTTATCTTACTGATAGGGAAAAACAATCTAAGGGACCCTCCAAAGGGACCCTTCCCTGGCCCCTGGGTCCCGAAGGTTTCTGTCCTAGAAAGTACTTTGAGAGATTACAAGATGTTCTCAGATTCCCTCTGAGTCACTTCTTCTAGAATAGCTCTGCCCAGGGTGACTCATACCAGAGAGTAGGGAAACATACACTTCTGTGTCACCCACAAAAGCAGAGGTGGTCCAGGGACTCTTGGCGTATGTGGCAGATAGATCCCACCACACCCTTCTAGCCTCCTTCTCTCCGTGTATTTTCTAAATAACCCAGAATTTCCTCCAGGATTTCTCTGATTCTAATGAAACCTAGTTTGGGGCATTTAACAACTGGCTCTAAATCAAGATCATCAGGCCGATCATAAAGGCTAGATGATGACTAGAATTGATCTGGTTCGGCCGACCTGGGGATGGCTGGGAGCAGAAGGCTTCCTGGGACTGCTGTCATCAAACAGTGTGTCCAGAGTTCTAGAGCAAGTGGGTCCTGATGGATGAGGAGACACCCTCATCCTAATCTCTGGGGCACTGACATGAGCTTTAGATACGAACAGAGGAAGAACCGGAGGAGGAGAAAGGAGTCTGCATAATGAAGTGTTGGAGAGGATGTGGCCTGGCCTCCGTTCTGATCCCGGAGGCGGCTCTAAGCGTCACAGCTGACGTCATTTGAGAGGAACCATCTGGTTCCCACGAGTGATCACTCCTCAACTTCATAGACCACTCCCCCCACTTTGGGGACGGTCTGTCCAGTTTCTTAGGGAGAGTTTGGATCCATTGTCCTGTCGTTACAAGAATCCAAGGAGACTGCAGATGGAGGGCAATTGCTGGAGACCTCAGAGGCCTCGGGGACTCGGATGATGAGTTTACATTGCTGGGGGAAGCCATTTCTAAGTATCGGTTACAATGACTTGGAATCATAAGACCAGGCCAATGTGATCGGGGACAGAGGGATGTGGTTCTCTGGTGGAACTAGGCTAGAGCCCCACCCAGCTCCTGGGCATGCGTTAACTCAAATTTGTGTGAACAGACTCAATATCTGCTTGTACTTGCATCCTAGTTTACCGACTCGTGTCTGAGTCCCTTGTTCTCCTACAGAGTCACAAAATGGTCCCCTAGAGCTGTTTGCTTCTCTCAGATCCCCCACCAAATAGACACCATGCTTGAGCTCTCTCCCCAGTGCCTACGGGAACAGTGCCTGGTAGGTGCCTGGAGATGGGAGGCCCAGCAGCATCCTGGGATCCAAGCCCACGCCCCTCCAACCTCCTCATATGGCTACCAGCAACCCTGTCATTTCTCTGCCACCCGGCTGGCTCAAACAAAGCTCCCGCTGAAGTTGAAGAGATTACAGACAGATGCTCTGGCATGATCCAGAGGCCCCGTGGAAGGCAAGCAGGCAGGTTTTCCTCTTAGTGACAGCCATCACTTTGGGCAGGCAGGATAATTGCAGGTTAGCCTCAGACTGTGTAAGCTATGCAGGTAAAACAATGGGAAGCAGTGTGGGGAGAGGAGAGAAGGGACCAGAAGGACTCAATCACTTTTAATTTGCTTTAATAAAGCATGGGTTTTCCAAAAGGCCAAAGGGCCTCATTTGCTACAGCGTGGTTGGGATTGGCTAACAGCTTCCCCTGTTTCCCATAATTCAATCAAAGCCACAGATGGAAACATTCAGCCAGAGACTTTGTTTTCCTGGCTCTTCCCAAATCCTCTCTCCCTCACTGCCTCAGCTATGGAGGAAGACTGGGGACCGTCCTAGTGTTCACAGGCATGTCTGCCCACTCTCTCCTTCCTCTGTACCCCTGAGTTCTCGTGAGGTCCACCCATGGTCTACCCTATTCCGTAGCACCTCAGTACCCCTCCTAGACTGTTTAGAAACAGGGGTCTTCATACCGTTATCTTTTTACTTTTGCGTTTGACTCTTCATCTAAAGAGCCAGTCCCCTAAGGGTCAATGCCCTGGCATCTTATTTCCCTCCACTCAGAATGCCATCCAAGAAGATGGTGGTCACATGAGGTACAAAGAGTCTTGTGGACGTGTCTATGGAAGAGGTGATGTAGGGGTGACTGTGGGAAATCAAAATCACCAGCTTTGCCAGCTGGTAATTAACCTGTGAACCCTGAAACATTTGCTACCCCTGGCTCTGGCCACCCTCCTTGTAGATTTTACCATTGACCCCAGACATCTGGAACTTCCTTGAAGTGATTTCCTCTCCTCAAATATCGCTACAGGCTGCCTCCCTAGTCACAGCCAGAAAAACAAAACCTACCTCAATGGGTTTTCTCAGGAGCAGGGATTTAGTGACTACACCACTACACCACAGGGAAGGGATCCGGGCTCATTCAGAGCAAACGGATGGCTTAATTTTTCTACCTGAGGCTGTGGAAAATGAGTTCCCAAGCAAACAAATCTCTCCTGTCACGTGGAGGCACTTCCTTTCAGAAATCAACAGAGACCAAGGTCAGCCCCATCCTTCCCTTCCTTTTGATAGAGCTCGGTTTCTCTTTCCTCCCAGGTGGTTCTCAATGAGGACAGAAATGCAGCCAAGCTCCCTCACATGAGATAGAAGGACTGTCGGTCTGTGTAGTTCCTCGACCTTCCAGGACTCGGAGTTTCCCTGGGGCAAGCCTGGCCCCTGGGCTAAGAGTCGGCATTCTGGATTTTCCCATATCTAGGGTACTCATTCAGATCCCAACAGCGGTACCTGAATTCTTCTCCAGTGTCTGGTGACCCTCTCGCCCGGACTGACAAAAACACTTGTTTCCTTCTTGCTCATGTAGATACAGGAAGTTGGTCACCTTCCTGAGACATCTCTTCCGTTCAGTGTCTTCTACAAAAGACGGGGGCGTGTTCTGCCGCCTGGCAGAACGGGTAGAGAAACTGATGATATGTAGGAAAGAATTTTTTTCTTTTCCAGAACCTCTCTAAGAACCACCTAAGGAGACAGCACCCCTTCTCAATCCTCCTGCTTTGTCCCATCATGAACTATGGGAAAGGTTTTCTCTACTCTGACCCTGTCTCTCCCACACGGTCAGAAAGTATCACCAAGAGCCATCCCAAAGTGCTTCATTTGGATGAATCAAAGGAGGGTCCAACTGAGGCTCACCCTGTAATCTAGCTTATAAACAGAACGGTGCTCTAAGAAAGACAGGTTGAGGTGTTACGCTGGATGAGGATCCTCAGGGCTGCCCAAAAATCTACTGCGGGGTCCCGATCACCGTGGGAGACCACAGCTAATGAATCTGAGGCCTGCAGATCTCACACACTTTAAACCCCAAGTACATTCTTCCTTTACACTTAACACCCATGCCACACAGGAAATTAAGTCCACATGAACCGATCCCTTCAAGTCCCCACAAGCCACAGGCTGCTTTCTAGACCTGTTTAATTGTCCGTGAAACCCCAGAGTCGTTTGTAACATGGAGGGCACCCCCAGAGAGTCCTGTCACCATCTCTGCAGCAGACTGTAGCCCTCTGGAGCCAGTCATCTCCTTCAGCATGCGGGTGAGGCCAGAAGCGCAGCCAGAGCAGACTGTTAGTATTACTGGTGACTCGCATGTCCAGAGCAGACAGGCGGGGCCACATGAGGCTCTTACTCCTTTCAGGCACTGTTTCTGAAAGCCACGTTGCTTTGAATGCTTAGAGTATGGGGCAAGGGTGCTTCCTGACGCCTTGCAGCAGGTAAAGGATTTGCTTCCTACCTGTTTACATCTCTGTGCTAAACACAATGGAGTAGCCACCCAGATCTCCACATGTACAGGCCATTGGTTTACCTTAATGCAGATGAAGGTTCCCCATCATATCAATGGTCTGCAGCCCCAGCCTAAGCCACCCAGGTATTGGATCCCTGAGAGCTGTCATGGCTCGCTATTAATATATCGCCGATGATTTAGTAAATGCTACTTTAACAATGGCCTACTTTTACAGAGGGATCAGAGGCAAAACCCTAATCTCAGCTTCATCTTCCCTTATAAAGGGCTTGAAAGATCCACCACATCTTAACAGGACATTGAGATGTGGACTCTATCTATACCCCAAAAGATGGCTGTCTGCGTGGTACCAAGTCACCCCTGTTCCTGGAGGCATTTCGTCAACCCAGGCGTCCCTGTTTACAAGCACCAGCGTCAAACAGCAGCAGCATTTGTTCCTCGTCCCTTGCCTGCTTTCTGTCGATTATTCTTTACAAAACCTGAGGGAAGCCTAGTGTCGTTCGGACTCTGGAGGACCACAAGCTCCAGACATCTCAGCGAAGTGATGTACTGAAGATCGGCAGCCTCTGCAGTGACATGATCGCCCCCCAAAGCAGGCAGGAAGGCATCTCAAGATCTCCATCCCACCACTGTGCCTCCTCTGCTGGGCCACCCAGCCATGTCATTAGTTAGTTCTGAACCCCTTGTCCAATCTCCATGGTCACCAGGTGCTTGCAGTTACACCTCCCCCCCCCCCCCCCCGTATGCCCTGACATACGTCTGATTGAGCCCTACTTCTCTCTCAGACATCCTGACTGAAATCTCATGGACACAGAAGAGTCAAGTGACCATCTCACAGAACAAACGGCTCTGCCCTGGGGGAGAGCATGCCCAGGTGACTGGCTCTTGCCTCAACTCTGGGCTCCATCTGTGGGTAGGTCCGGGCTGAAGGGGACCTCAAATCCATGCAGATCTCCTGGAGTGGGAACCAGTGCAGGGGAAGAGGCTGCTAAATGAAGAAACAGTGGCAGTACCGAACCCCACCTCCTCCAGAGGCGGCAAGCAAACCCTAGCGCATCCCCTAAAGCAGGCTTCGGCAGACACCTTCTTCAGCGGCCTGACGGTAAATATTTTAGGCTTCAGGGGCCATAAGGTCCCTGTCGCTTCCACGGTGCTCTTTCAGCACAGCTCGACGCCAGCTAGACAATACGTAAATGAGCAAGTATGGATGTGTTCCAGAAAGAAAGAAAAAATTGTTGCAGACAAAGAAATTTGAATTTCATATCATCTGCACGTGTCATAAAATAGAATTCTTTTTTGTTTTTTTGTTTGAAGCTTTCCACCATTTCTAATGTTTGAAAGGTGTTCTTAGCTCCCGGGTTCAGGACAACGATTAGGTGTGGCTGATTCTTGCTTCCCAAGCCTTCCTGTTGCAAGGCTTAAGGTGCAGGTGAGTTGGGTGCATCTAAGGGCCAGGAATAAGAAAGAGCTGGAAGGAATCGCACAAATACAGGGAAATTCTTTGGTTTGGTTAGCAATTTCACTCCGTCCTCTCCCGTACTAATTTACGGAGAGAAGTCTATTAATCATCCTGGGTGGAGAAAAGAAATTGCACTCTCAGCATAAACATAAATTATCAGCCTAAAACTCAAATTCTTTCTGATGGGGATGGGGCAGGTTAAAAGTTTCAGAACAGCTCAGAGAGAACAAATGAATGAGGGGGGAGATGATGCCGCTTTCGAAGCACGAACCTGCAAAGATGGTATGCTCAATTACGCTGACAAAAGATTTGGGATCTGGTGATGTCCCCATGGAGTTCCGCAACTAAACAGGAATGCTAAATCAGAGTGGCACTCAAGCGGCGGTAATACAGCATCGAGGACACGCGTGTCCTCGGAGAGTTTGATACTGTTCCGGGGACCAGAGTGGAACTTATCTACAAAGACCTGAATAGCCTAGATGGCCAGTCTGTAAACTGAGCATCAAGGTTGAGGTGTCGGGGATGGGGTGAGAAGAGTCAAGAGAGATCCTTGAGACCTGAGTGGGATCCAGAGGGATGGCTCAGTGGTTAAGAGCACTCGCTGCTTTTGCAGAGGACACAGGTTTGATTCCCAGAACCAGCACCCGCCACCTATAACACCAAGGTATATACATTCTCCCTGGCCTCCCCAGGCACCAGGTTTGTACATGATGCAGAGACATACACACAGGTGTGTGTGTATGTGTATCCATACATATTAAATTAACCCTTTTAATAAAATAAAATTTGAAAATTAGACACCTGGGGTGTTAGGGGAGGGGCGCCGAGCACACAGCGATGAGATGATCGGGGAAGGTAGGGAAGAAAGGAAGAGAGATGTGTTCTGAAGTGCACAGTGTCGTTGAGGACACAGGCAAAGAACTATGAACTTGACTGCTCCAAACCCTGTCTCCGCTGCTACCCCTACTTTCAGCTCCTGGAGCAGTGGGAGCTATGAAGTGCCCTTCTTCAGCCTGTTGCAGGGTCCCGAGGAGTTGGGACTGCCTGATCCGCGCATGACCGTATTACGCTCCGCAGCTCGCCCACAGCGTGTGCGTGATTACCCAGGAGGCCTTGTGCTAAAAAGGGCATACATAGTAGGACCTGGGAGGAGATGAGGAGAAAGAGGCCAAGACCTGCCACAGAATCAGAAAGCAGGCGGTTTGATGTGAACCATTGGCTGGCGTGAAGAGGGCTAGAGAAGGCTGACCTTTGGAATTGTGAAACCTGGGTTACACCAGGCGCCCCATACATGCAGTTAGCAGCAAAAGCAAGGATGGACTGTCCTGTATCCCCAGAGTACAGATGGCACCTCGAAGCCCAGAGATGTGTCCCTGGCCTGCTTCCTGGAGGCAGCACGTCGAAGAGGGATCTGGGCTTTGAAGTAATCCCATGTCCTCCAGAAGGGCTGAGACAGAAACTGATATCCTCATGTGGAGTGCTGAAAACTGCGGGTGCTGGGAAGGGCTTGCTTGTCACCCCGACCTCATGACCTTGCGGGCGTCACAGGAAGCCAGTCCCTGGATACCACAGTTCTCGGTTTACTGAGAAGGCACTGGTCTATAGGTGCTGGCACTGGGGCGACACGTGACAAGCAGCCCTTCAGCCATCTGCCGAGGAAATACCAGGGTAAATTAAAACGAGAGTGGATTTGTGACTTCTGTCTTTTCCAAAAAGATAGTGTTGGCAGGTTTATGAGAAAACCATTCCCAAACACCTTGAATTTATATGGCACGCTTAGTTCAAAAGCTCTCCACATCTATTAGCGCTCTGAAGCCCCCGGAGGCAGGTAAGGTAGGAAGGAGAACCGGGTGGGGAGAAAGCAAGCTACAGAGAGCTCAGGCGACTCGCCAACGGCTTCGTGGCTTTCCATAAAGAGGTCAGGGTGACACCAACCCCAAATCCCAGCCTGCCACAAGTACCAGGCAACTGACCCTCCTCTGCGCTCACAGCAGCTGCAGCTAAGGTGCGTCTGCAACAAGATTGGAAACGAAATGAGCACTTACGAGCTAGACGGTCAAGTGCAAGAAAGCGTCGGAGCGCAGAGATTCCCTTTCTCACGCACAGCACACCCAAGCAGCTCTGCACCCATGTGCCCTGAAAATTAGCCAAGGTTTAGAGGTAAGGGAATAATGGTTCCTCTAACAGAAACAAGCAGAAGGTGATTGACAAGGAGCCGGTTGATAATCAGCGTGGCAGTAAACTATACTAATTACGGTGTCAATTGGTAACATTATAAAAGGTTGGAGCTCCAGAATGAAAACATCACATGCACAGGCAGACTGAGTTCAGGGGCTGTAATTACAGGGTGACATTATTGGTGAACGGTACTTTATGAAGTATTAACAGGGATGTGGAATAAACACATTCCAAAACTCAGACGCTGCTTCCCCCAGGGGCAAAGGAACCTGGGGCCAGCCGAAGGCTCACCCTCCGAACACTGTGGTTTGCAAGAGCTCCCGGAGTCTCTTTGAAACAACTCGAAGGGAAAAAAAAAAATGTTTCAAGATGGAACTGCCCAGTCTCCATCTGTCCTTTCTCAGAAGTGACATGCATGTATCCCTGTGTGGTCCCCAGTGTTTCTATTCCTGCGATCAAGATCTGGGGCTGTCCAAGACAGGGCCCTAGAGCTATTGAAGGCACATTGAACTTGACCATCCACAGTGGAAATAGGGAAAGGGAGAGCTTGGCTATTCATTCTAACCGTATTCATGGACGTCTCTCCCAGGAGCTCAGCGGTGATGGGCGTTCTTTTCTGGAGACGTATCTGTCTATGTATCTATGCTGCTGTCCACAATGGCTGCACGCACTTCCCTCCACAGCGTGTACACGTTTACCTTTACTGTCCATCGTCGTCAACACTTGCTGTTGTTCACCCTTTCCAAAGGAGTCACTTGACCATAGCTCTTCATGGATTTAGTTTGCATTTAGCTAATAATGCATAATGCTAAGCTTCCCCCACGTCTGTCTAATCGTACGCCTTCTCCTAAGGAGCTGTCCATCCGCTCTTCTTCTCTCTTTCATTCCTTCTTCCTTCCTCCCTTTTCTTTAGTTCTGGGAATGGAGTATAAGGCCTCCAGCATGCTGAGCAAGTGTTCTGTCACTGAGCCACGCCCATACCCACCCCACTGGTGGGCTCTAGGCAGGGACTCTACCACTGACTTAAATCCCCAGCCCTTGACTTTCTGAGACAGGTGTTGCTCTGTCACTGGACTGGCTTCAAAGTCATGATCATCCATCTGCCTCCCAAACACCTTTTTGTCTCATTGATTTATTTTTTCTGATACCAAGAATATCCCCTTGGCCATAATTGACTGGTCAGTGAAATTATGAAGCCCATCATCCCACATTAAAAGGAAGGAACATCAGATTCTATGTTTTGGTGGGAAAGAAAAAAAAAAAAAAACGTTTCAGCCATCCTTAATCTGCCACACCCCCGCCACAGAAGCTCAGACTCTGTCGAAGACCTCTCTGTCAGTAAGATCAAAGGTGTCCTTCTTCACTTCAAAATAATCAGAGAGTTGGCTCATATTTGCTCAGGGTCTGTCATGTCAAAATGTGTTCTGGCCTCTGGGCCTTTTGGCTATGATCAAATGTCAAATGTGTTCTGCTCGGTACACGAAGGCCATACACAGCATGTGTTCACGATCCTTCCCTCTGTGCTCGTAAGCTAGATACGCTGCTACATGCGTCCATTTAGAATGGATGAAGTAGATTTCTTGCTGTGATTCTGGGAACCCGAGCCAGGACCTTGAGCATGCTACATCAATGCCCTGTTACTGGGCCCTGTAATCTTATTTTTAGAGAAACTCTCCCTGAACTCACCCTGTACCCCAGGCAGACCTTGAGCTTAGGGTCCTCCTGCCTCAGCCTCCCCAGTGACTAGGATTACACATGTGCACTACAATAATAGTAACTGTTAAAGTGCAATTTGACCAGCAACCCTAGGACGTGATACAGGTCAAGGCCAGTCCGGTCACAGTGACCTTTGCCAAGGTTTAAGATCAGAAAACCACAGAACGAATTCACTAGGGATAAAGATAGAAAATGAAGGAGAAAGTGGTTTCTTCTCTGCGGAGGAAGTTTTTGTGATGGAAAAACGTGGGCCTAGCCACAGAGCTACCATCTTAACGAGACCGTCTAAACACTGGAAATCTGTGTCAAATTGGCTTCAGCATAAAAGTGAAAAGGACAAGAAACTATTAGGATGCAGACTGCTTCAGGTAGGGCTGGAACCAGGGCGCATGAGCACATCCTACACGTCTAAATTTTTCTATGATGTTTTTGTTTCATTCTTTTAATCAAAAATTATATCATTTTATCTTCCTTTTCCTCCTTCCCTTGCATCCTCTCTTATTCATGACCTCATTCTCCATTTCCTTTAATAGTTATTGTTACAAATATATATATATATGTGTATAAATACATACATACACGTATGTAAATGCGAAACCAGCTCAGTCTGTTTAGTGTTACTTGTATGTATATGATTTCCGGGCTAACCACTTGGTATCAGATAACCAATTAGCAGGGCTCATCCGTGGGTAAGAACTACATTCTACACACCTAACAAGGGGAGCACAGAGATGGATTTTACCCCTTTTTATATGTGTTTGCATCATTTCGGGGGACATTTTCTCTGTGCTCTTGTGGGGAGAAGATGACGTCTGGAGGCCCAGGCTTCTGTGTTTTTGTTTCGTTCGTTTTTGTTTGCTTTGTTTTTGTTTTTGAGAAAGGGTCTCAGGGGTTCTCCTGCCTCGTCCTTCAGTGGGATTACAGATACGGGCGCTCACACCAGCTGTAGTCTCCCCTACATCACCGCCACACTGCAGCTGACCCCTACATTGAGGGCAGAATGCTCAGAGGGTACCCTGCTCTGACTGTGAAGGCCTGAAGAGCTCAGGGCATCAGGGAGTCCCCACAGAGCGGCCAGTGTCACCTGTGTTAAGAATAAAGTACAATGGAGGCGGGATTTCCAAAACCAGTTAACCAGGGAGCTAGGCAGGTACGAAGACCTGAACAGAATAGAGGACAAGTTGCCGGGTCTAGAAAGAGCCATGCCGTGCCAAGTCTCCCCCACCAGATAAGAGGATCGACCAACTGCCTCGGTGTTGATCAATAGAACGGAGACTCCTCATAATATGCTCTGTCAGTCCTAGGAAGATATCCATGTACGGTCAGAGATCAGGACCCGGCTTGGGACCCCACTCTGCCATCAACTGTGCGTGACCCCTGAGCCTCACACACCAAGCTACCTTCTGGGCTCAGAGGGCACTCAGAACCATTCTGGAAGAGAATCCGAGGGGATACAATACTGCCATCACACTTCAGGTCCTTGTAACAAAGCACACTGCATTTATCAGAATGAATATGAGGAGGGTTTAAGACTGTGTTATTGAAACTATCTAAGCCTAGTCAACAGTCCACTGAGGATTACCCCACTCCTGGTAGAAGATTCACCCTGCCAAGTACCAGAGACGGCAAGGCAGACTTCCCCAGGCACAGGCTGCTTAACAAATGGCCGCCCTCCTTATAGGATAAACAGTAAATAGCACATGATTTATCATATCACCCCATAAATCAGATGATAAATTATTAGGCAGAGTGATAAAAATCAAGTGTTTCAGAAATAAGTTAATCTATGATGCCAATGTGCATACTTAGCAGTTGTTTAAAACCCCAATTTACTAATCATTTCTGCGTAAAGAAAGATTAATGATTGCGCGGATTAAACGTGTGTTTATTCCTATAAACTTCAGACAGCTATGTGCCCCCACAGGTCTTCTCTTACCATCAAAGTCCTCCCATGCCCACCCCTCCCCACCACACCCACGCAAAAATAACCTTCCCTCAATTCCCTAGGCCACTCTTTGCGTGGATCAGGCTAGACAGCAAAGACGGCCGGAGAAAGGAGGGCAAGAGAAAGAAATGGTTAACGAGGAGTGTGCCACCGGAGGGGACTGGCAGAGCTGCTGTTCTCACCGTAAACTCTGCAGTCCGCTAATTAACACTTTCATTAGGGCTTGGAGACAGGTTCCAAATCCGCTCGCTTCTCCAGTCTGCCTCCGACCCCGCGCTCTTTCTCACTTGTGACAACTATGTTTAAAGCCTCTCTGCCCATCGAGCTGGCTGGCACATCGAATTACCCTCAGGAGTCCACGGGCATCACGTCACATTTGCGTGCCCGATATCATACGTGACGAGCTGTACCACCGCCAGGGCTGTTAGCGCGCAGCCCACGGACGCACGGCCCCCGGAATGCACAGGCAGACATTAAGCTAAATCTTTTCGGAGTCAAGCTTGTTTTGCGTCAGTTACGCGAACATATTGGTTCCCTTAAAAGAACAAATGCTTTGCGTGAGGATGGGAACGGCTTCAGGACCGTAACCTTAGAAGTCACTCCGCATTTCAACTCAGGTCGTCTCTCTGAAAGTCTCTTTCTTTGAGGGATGTGGTGGGGGGTCGGGGGGTGGGGAGATTGCCTGGCTTCTAGATTACTCTCTGTGAACGAAATACAACGTAAACTCTGGGAGTAGTGCGTAGGCAGAAAGAGGGAGGAAGGGAGTGCCCCAGCTAACGTAAGCAGGAAAATGACCAGAATGAATGAGATGCTCTTTTCTGGTCTTGCCTGGAAACACCTCTACCCTGAGCAGGGCACCCCCGACAGTGCTTTCCTCCTGCATAGCATATGGACCCCCAAAGTTGGTCCCAGCCGTGCCAGTCGGCTTTCTATTGCTGTGACAAATTACCTGAGAAAATCTACTTAAAAGAAGAAAGATTTGTTTTTGGTTCACAGTCTCAGTCTTCCGTCCACGGCGGGCAGACTGTGCAGGTTCTGAGCCATGGTGAGGCAGAGCTTCATGGAGCCGGGGCTTGGCAAGGATGCTTTACTTTACGGTAGCCAAGAAGGGAAGGGGATAGCGGGGTGGTGGTGGGGAGGACCAAGCAAAGATGGGTCTGTGATGATGTCAGAGTCTGTATGTCAGAGCCCCTCCCGGAAGCCCCACCTCTACACTGGAGACCAAACTTTCAACACATGAGCGTTCTGCAGGGAGCACACCTCAGAACCAAACCGTACACCAGCAGCACAAACAGAAGGGAAGACATCCTGCACGTGTCCAAATCTCCCCTTCTCTATTTACGCTAAATTTATGCTAAATCCATAGAGCAGATGCCAGTCGCCAGGGTCTGTAAGTCAACTGCCTGGCCAAAGGGCTGTGAGCCTGGATGAAGGATGGGAGATCGCAGGTGAGGGAGGGACCTGGGTACCTTGTCCCTTCTTCAAACTCTCTGAAAATGGAGTGGGTAAAAAGACAACTCCAGCTACAGGGGGTGTGTCTGGAACCTTGGCCTCTGTGGCAGAGATTCTAGACATGAGCAGTTATAGCTGGTTTTCAGCTCTTCCCAAGAAGCAGGGCCCCAGGGTTCACATGCTTGGTATAAGAGTTTTCTCCATACTTTGCCACAGACAGTAGTACATTGGTGTCATGCTTAATCTCCAACAGGCAATATTCCCTGACAGTCAACAGCTTGTCTGCTGGAGTCAGACTGTCTGCACTTGAAGCCAGGTCCACCGTCTATTCCCAGTATGACAGGATCAAGACCCAGTAACAGGATAGTTAGTGTCTCTGTGCCTCAGCTTACCTCTCTGATGCTTGGGGTTCATAATGGCATCTTAGCCCAGATGGTTATTTGGAAAATTAATTGTGCTAGGTCATATGAAACTCCTGGAAGAATATCTGGCACCAAGGGTGTGTTATGTTTTCTAAACAATTGTACTTCCCAGTTTACAGAGGCCCTTGGTCATCATTGGCCCGTTCAGTCACTATAATCAATCAACCTCGGGGAAAGTCTCCTGTATCCTCCCAGCTCTCACCCCATGGAGAACCCAGGGATGACAGAAGGATGCTGGCTTATTTAAAGGATGATGAACTCATTTTGTAATTAAAGTAGGGGGAATTCTTTGCTCTGTATTAAATGTGGGAATTCTAAAGGATAATGAAAGAAAAAATTCAGAATCTGGTTACTGTTTGTTTGTTGATTTGGTTTTCTTTTTTTTGTCATTTCTGTTGTTTTGGGAAAGGTCTCATATAGCCCATGTTGGCCTCACACTTACTAAGTAGCTAAGGATGACCTTGAACTATTAATCCTTCTGCCTCCACCTCCCAAGCTTGGGGATTACAGACAGGCCGTGGCACCTGGCATGCAGCTGGAATCTGCGGTGTTTCTCAGAGTCATTGTTAAAGGGTTGGTCCCCATGTGGCGCTATTGGAGAATGGTGGCGGGACCTTCAGGAGGTAGGACCACACGTGGACATCAAGTCATAAAAAGGCATGTGATAAATGGAGAGGCGGGGCCTCAGTCTCTTTCTTTGCTGTGGCTTCTTGGTTGGCTCAGAATGGAGCAGTGGAGAACCTTGAATGGAGGTCACAGCTGAACTCTGAATAGAGACTTCAAAGCAATGGGTCATCTGATCAGACAATGGGATCATGTGGTCAGGACAATGTTATCATATGACAGGACAATGAGATCATGTGACAGGACAGTGGGATCATGTGACAGGACAATGAGATCATACAACAGGACAATGGGATCATGTGACAGGACAGAGGGATCATACAACAGGACAATGGGATCATGTGACAGGACAGTGGGATCATATGACAGGACAATGAGATCATACAACAGGACAATGGGATCATGTGACAGGACAGTGGGATCATATGACAGGACAATGAGATCATACAACAGGACAATGGGATCATGTGACAGGACAGTGGGATCATACAACAGAACAATGGGATCATGTGGTCAGGACAATGATCTCATATGACAGGACAATGGGATCATGTGACAGGACAATGGGATCATGTGACAGGACAGTGGGATCATATGACAGGACAATGGGATCATACAACAGGACAATGGGATCATGTGACAGGACAGTGGGATCATATGACAGGACAATGGGATCATACAACAAGACAATGGGATCATGTGACAGGACAGTGGGATCATATGGTCAGGACAATATTATCATATGACAGGACACTGGGATCATATGGTCAAGACAATGGCATCATATGGACAGGACAATGACATCATGTGACAGGACAATGGGATCATATGACAGGACAATGGTATCATGTGACAGGACAATGGGATCATGTGACAGGACAATGGGATCATGTGACAGGACAATGACATCATCTGATCAGGACAATGGGATCATGTGACAGGACAATGGGATCATGTGGCAGGACAATGACATCATCTGATCAGGACAATGGGATCATGTGACAGGACAATGGGATCATGTGGCAGGACAATGACGTCATCTGATCAGGACAATGGGATCATCTGATTATAGTCCAGAACCTCTAAAACCAAGAGCCAAAATAAATCCTTCTCCTAATAAAGTGATTGCCTCAGATATTTGTCACCATCACAGAAAACTGAGTATCAACACGTGAGCCTGTCTCGGAGCGGGGAAGTTTTAAGTCGCTCATGGTTCCAAGATCACAGGCACCCCTCAGCAGCTCCCTTGCTTCTGAGCTGCGGTGAGACAGCACCATGGTGAAGAGATGTTCCCCTCATAGTGATCAGAAAGAGGAAGGGGAGGAGGGGCCCTCCCACGTGGCCTACCTCCTCCCAGTAAACCCCTCCCCCAACAGCCCTCGGTGTGAATTAACCTGTGATGAAGTCAGAGTCCTCTCAGTGACTGGGCGCACCAGCTGGGGACCACACCCCACCAGATGAGTCCTCAGGGGCCTCTTATACGTAAGTTTAGCGGGGCTTTTCTCCTCCTTAGACTTAAGCCGTCTCCCCGCCACACTAGACTCAGGCTCTGCTCGGCTAAAACTGGAATTAGAAAATCCGTGAGCCACACATGGATCTGTTTTCTTTTTCCGTGAAATTTCCTGAGCACGGATGTCCTACATGCCTGAATTATTTTAGGGTGTGACTAATAATAACAATTTATAAACATCTCTCTTCATGGGTTTGTCACAGTGGTTTCAGGCAGATAGTATGGTATCCATTTTACCACGGAGGAAACTGAGGGTCAGGACACTTAGACCACTTATCCAAACTTCAGAGTGAATAAACCTTTGAGTAATGCAGATCAGGCTAAACGCAAAATGTGTGTGCTCAGTGCTTTCATGATTACTGTCAGAACTGACGTTAAATCATTAGCAACTTCGGTTTTTTTTAATATTCATTTAAATTACCGAACGTGCATCAGTGTTTTGCCTGCCTGCATTTGTGTGCACCACATGAGTGTGGTATCATGGAGGTCAGAAGAGGGCATCGGATCCCCTGGAACTGGAGTTCCAGACACTTGTGAGCTGCTGCGTGGGTGCCGGGAACCAAATCTGGGTCCTCTGCAGGAAGAGTGACGGCTCTTAGCTGCTGAGAAACTTCTTCAGCCCCCATTTGTAATTTCTAAATTGATTCCTGGAAGTAAGAATCAGGCACAAGAATTATCATGCCTCCGGTCCGTGGCCTCCGTGGCGTTGTTCAATGGAGCCTTTTGCCATCTTCATCAGAACTGGTGGTCTTCAGTGGGTGAAGGAACAATACTGACACTCGGAGTCAGTATCCGAGAAAGAGTCTTTAGATAGAAAAGAAGCCAGGGCCTCCCTCTCCTCCCTCCTGCTCCCTGCTACACCTTGGTGGAAATCACAGACATGTGACTGGAAGGGAGAGGATGGGTGTGTCTTCATTTTCCAACCAAATGACTGTCAGCTTCTCAGCGATGTCTGACGTGCTGTGTCTCTGGGTGGTGTTTCTGAGCTCTGGAAGAAACACTGTGAACCTGTCCAATCCAACTGCTTTGTTCTCAGTCTTATGGGGGACAGGAAAAGTTTTCCCCTTAGCCAGCCACAGTGACACACACCTGAGACCGAGAAAGAGGATCATGAGTTCAAGGCCAGCCTGAGCTACATGGAGAGACCCTGCCTCAAAGAAACCATACCGAACCAAACCAACCAACCAGACAAACAAAAACGGCTTTCTCCCTTGCAGGAATTACCCTTCCCTGCAAAACAAACAAACAAGAAACAGGGTAAGTGACATGTCAGAGAGCAGAACAATGCGAGATACCCATGCACTGCACTCAACAGCCTATGAAGTAGATTCTCGCACATCTTGTTTTCACAGCAACGTGTCCTAAGTCTACAGACAACCCTTGAGAAGTTATTCAGGTTCATAGACTAAGTATGTGGGTCAAACTCCATTTTCACAGGCCTCGATTCACTTCAATCTGGCAACCACAAAGTGATGGGGGTACCCTCCAAGTCAGTCTACTTTGAGCTCCCCGCTGACTGGCTGATTCTAGAGAGTCAAAACTCAACCAGAAGCTGTTCCAGCTGTCATTCAGCACACAGCGCTGTCATCTTGCTTTGATGGCCTGTGTAACTGAATCCCTGGAAGACGGAGACAATTCTTGGCCCTTTGTCTGTGCCCCAAAAGCATGGCGAGAACTGGTGCTGGAGACTGAACACTGCTAGGAGTCCAGTAACAATCTCCCTCATCTCCAAGCAGGTGCACAGCAGCCACAGGCTCCATGAAGGAAGATGGAGTCAGAGATTGTCGGCTGAGCCATCTCTTGTGACTGATTTCTCCATCCACACCCGCCCCCTTATGATTTAATTCGGTACCTTGGACTTGGGACATGGATCAGTCATGGGGTTCGGAGTTGGTTCAGACATGTTTCTGTCCATGGGCTTTGGATAGATTCCAATGATGATGGAAATCACCCAACATGTGTGTGGCTCTCCATCTCTCATCACCTGTGTTTAAGTGGGAATCGCCACACCCTCAAGATAGTTACTGCCATCCCCCAATCTCTCCATGGTGGGGATTAACCACCAACCTTTCAGACCAAGGCTGGGATTTAGCCACGTGAAGTACCTTTGCTTAGCAACCTCTCCCTGTGTGATTTGAGTAGAGCCACACCGTATGGCTGGGATTGCGAAGAACAACGGAACAGGGATGAGAAGGAACCTGCCCCAAACTCGCAGCCCACCCCAGCTTGAGCCAAGAAGCAAACTGAAAGAGTCTCTACTCCCACTTCCTGGTCTAACCACTAGACTGAGCTCCTACTGCTTACAAAAAATGATTTGCTTTTAATTAAAATAGGAGCATAAATTATTTTTATCCCTATATTATTGGGTGGTAAGTGAATTCACAGTAACTCGCTGGATTTTTTTTTTAAATCTATTTTAAATATAAACACACTGCCATATTTTCTGTGGGTTTGAAAGCTTATGTTAAGTTTGCAAATAAGTCAACTTCACAAAGATAACATCTTTCCTTAAAAAACGTGTTGCAATCTAATGGCATGCAACTGAAAATTAACATCTTATTAAGAAAATGCACAAATCCTCCCTGTGTCGCAGAGGTCCAGAGGAGCCTGGAGTCCTCACCTTCCCCTGGGATCAGACACACTCACAAGGTAAGCAATCCACTACCACCACCTCCTTCATTCCTTGGCTATTCTCTGCAGCCCTCACAGGTCTCAGATACCTGAGAAAAGCACTATTTTATTCTGGGTCATGCTTAACTTTATTTTTGAGTCTACCTTACTACAATGTCTGACAGATCCAGTATTCACAGAGGGCCCTGAATCACTAAGTCCGTCCTGAAAAGGTGCCATCTAAGGCAGGCTGCATATGAATGCCCTGCGATCTCTCAGCCCTGCTGTCTGTCTCTGTCTGTGTGCGGGAGGAGCCAGGTAAACCTCTCTAAGGATTTTAATAACCAGACCTCAGGTGGCCATAACAACCCCTCAGTGATGGGGACAGAGCATGGGACTTCTAACCCATTACAAGGAAAATAAAAGCCCACGGCTACAAAGGGCTGGGAATCATTTTGAAACATAATGAGAGTTATCTGTGAACAAGTCCCCAGGCGACTCTTTCTCTATTCCTGTTCCCTTTTTGTCCCCTTCTCTAAAGAGTAGCTTAGGAGCCCAGCAGACTAACCCAGAGCCCCAGCTCTTTCTCCTGTCCTCTGTGACAAATGCTCCCAGCCCCACACTGACTCAGACCAGGGCACAGGGCACACACCAGGGGCATGTCACACACCAGCCTGATTTTACCCTGCCTTTCTCTTCTGCCCCCCAGGACCAGGGCTCTTCAGACACCTCACAAAAATAAAAAGACTCTTGTAATTCGAAAAGGGGAAAGCTGTCAAAACCTGCATGAGTTGTTTAAATACCATGAATAAGAACAAGTAACAATAGGCACATCAATGAAGA
Source organism: Cricetomys ansorgei (assembly GCA_026225945.1). NCBI lineage: Eukaryota > Metazoa > Chordata > Mammalia > Rodentia > Nesomyidae > Cricetomys > Cricetomys ansorgei. Next base: position 2,727,766 of record JAMJFZ010003296.1, on the reverse strand, counting down.
TGTGTCTCCTTCAGACTTGGCCACGTGCCACCCAAAGCACAAGTAGTCCCCCAGTGACTGTTGCTGAGGAGAGAGCTGGGCTCAGCCACCCTTCCCAGCAACCCCTCCCCAGGAAAGCATTTCTGACAAGCCACTCAGCTAGCTCTGTTCCCCACCCCGCTCTGCTTTCATTTACATTCTCATTAGAATAATATGATTTCACAAAGTAGGTGGGGGTGTGAGTCTGCACCACGTGGAAGAGGAAATGTTGAACTTCATATTCCAGG